>JAGVSN010000068.1:0-600000 GCA_022651745.1 Parapsyche elsis
GTACGCGACTTCCGTTATAACATTTAAGTGTTCTGTCGTTCTCTTAAGAAGTTGGCCGAAGAATTTCTAGTAAAAAGTTACCTACAGCTAAAATTATGCTTCTAAACCATAGATTGGCCTTAGCGCCCGAAAAATGATATACAAAAAGGGCATGCAAAAATTGCATGCATGCATTTTGCTTGACTTTTTTTTTGTGGGACTTCTTTTTTGTGAGAATTCCCCGCTCTTTAGACCCCCCCCCCCGTTGCTTCTGACGCTTTGTCCAGGCAAATTTGTTTGGAATGGCATATCTATGGTATTGTAGATCTATGTTCTAAAAATATGTAATATCATTCTGTAAAAATAACTGACTTTTTCTATTTCGTATCAAGAAAGAGTATAATATTCCAAGTATCATCGGGTGCTTATCATTTATGTATATCCCTATAGTATATTGTAATCTTAGTATATGTATATGTGTGTGTATGTGCCGTGCCGGGTATGGGAACGTATGTTCCGCGGCTACCCAACAAGGGGGCCGGCCAGCCAGCCAATCGGACCCTTGCGCTACCATATATAAGTATAGTAATTTCGTATAACGTAGGAAAATGTAACTTTAAATGGAATTTTAATGTATAAATAAATCAATTTTATGGTGATCTACTGACATTACACTGTTTTCGGAATTGTGTTTTCAACTTACACACATTGAGATTTTATTTAATAATTTATTTTAACTATAAATAATATATCTGATAAGATGCAATTATATACATAATACAAGAAAAAGTTGTAATCGTTTGTAACAATGTAATAGATAAAGCTGTCGCTTCAGGGGGTCAATGTAATCAATAGCCAATTTCAAAACCAATAACAATCGATCGATCACTTTGTATTTTTTAGATATCGCTAATCTAAGAATCAATGGCAGATGAGCAAATATTGTTTTCGTCGATAGATACGTGAAATTAAGAAATTCGCCTAGGAACAACGTAAATATTAAACAAATAACATATTGTAGGTCACTTTGGGGTTAAAATACAATTTGATACACTAACTTGTGTCCGATTTCGAATTATTTATTAAACACTCGGTAATTCGAGTCGTTGTACGAAACTCACAGTTCAATTTAGAGGTCAGAAGGTAACCCAGTGACCCCAAAATTTACATCAAAATATATTTCACTTTCATTTAATACGGAGGAAAAAAAAATTCTCGTGTTTGTTTATGAATTTATGTGAATTTTGTCGTTTTGCCACGTTATAAATGTTTATGTTCAGATACGCGGAGATAGTATTTTAATCATACATATACATATTATACCGTTATATTAACCGATTTATCCAGTTCTTTGTGCCGATGAAGATTGCAGTAAACTAGTAAACATGTGTATTGTGTCAAGTTTGTACAAAATAGACACCATTCATCGTGTGAATAGTGTAATTTATACAAGCTATGAACCACACAAATGTAATTACATTAAATTTTAAATTTATCACATTACCTTAAAGTCAAACTGGTCAAGTTCGAAGGACATCCTGACGCCAAGTTTGACCTGATTCTGCGGTTTGGGCCATACTTCTCCTTTGGTAGCTGGGAATCTAGGTCCTGGATATTCTATTTTTCTGTAGGATAGTGTAGGAACCGTTAAACTCAACAGGGTTGTCAGCAGAAAAGAGCAACGAAAGAAAAAACTAAGCCTCTCCATTGTATAGGGTAAATGTGTATGAAGATCAACAGATTTTACAGTTCGCGAATAAATCTGTTTCGCAGCGTGTATGTAAACGCGACTTACCACGGCAACGTCTTATAAATTAATAAAACGTAAAGTTTACATCGCGATTATTTATATGCTGGTCGATTCTCGTTGTATTAATTAATTTCAATATCAATGTGAAAGCTAAGCTTTTCTGTGACACTGATAACTGGAATATCGATTGTATTATAAAAATGGATTCTAAAATATAATATAGTAAATACATTTAAATAGAATTCACGTACGCCTGACCAAAATATTACAATATGTCCACAACACGATACATTTATTTTTAACAAATTATATCTCTGAAATTAATAACGCTACAGTTTAAAAATTTTAATGATTTTTGGTTTATAAGTTATGCCCATAGAGCCAATAAAAAATTCAAATTTTCAGATCGTTTGAGTCGGTGGTTGTTTTTTTTCTTTTTACTTTATTTTAATTACGAAGAAGCCAAATTTTGCAAATACATACTTTAAATTACAAAAATGTCAATTGTTCAGTAACCATTAGTGATAGAGAACCCAAATATTATTCTTTTTTAATAGGCTTTCATATGATATACGTATAACGTAGTTGGGGTTTTCATAAAACTATTTTTCTCAAGATCAAACACACGATTTCAAATGTGATTATCTCAAAAAGGGACCTTTGAATCAAAAGATATGAGGGATAAACCAGTTTTTAACGAAGTATTTTTCCCATAAAAACTTTGTTAGGGTCAATCCCGTCAATGGACGAAATCCAAGAAGGTGAGGTAGAAACACTAATAATTTAACGTGCAATTGGTAAAAGAGGTCTGAAAAAAAATTTATTAATTAATATCAAAGATTTCCATTAAACTTTACATCTTTTTTGTAAGCCTAACTTATTATCATCTGGTTTAATTTCTTGTGATTAGCATGCATAAATGGTTTATCAGTTAATCGTGAGCATTTGGGACACTTGTTTCTTTTCGTGATTGAAATATGTGCAGCCAAACATTGCACATATGTACATATATTCGCTAAGCAAATTTTATAAATATTGGGAAACACTCGTCTGGCAAAACGAATAAAAAATTTGGAATGCCACTATTCATAAGCTTTCTTTTATAACAGAATCACATTGCCATTCAATTAATTCTAGTTCCATATCATCATCAGCATCTTTGACATTAAAATTAAGTGTAAACAAAAAAAATCTTGGAACTTGTTTCGAATTGATTTCTCAATTTGTCGAGGAGCAATTAAATTTTAAAAATTCGCACGTTTTAAAAATTAACTATTAATTTTTGTGCCTCCCAAAGTCGAAGTTTTATCTGAAAAGCTATAATATGCTCATACATTGCCGTTTTAAATTGATTTCTTCGTTGTAATTTAATGTTTAGTTTAATTCAAATTTTGGCCCGCCCCCGCAAAAAAAATATATGCCCCCCCTATATATGTATATAAAAAAAAAAACAACAAAATTTAAAAAAAAAAAAAATTCTGGATGGTGGATGGAGAAAAACACAATAATCATGGTAAAATTATGTATATAAATTTATTTATATTATATAAATTGAGAAAATTCTAAAAATGTAAAATCTTTCTTCCTACTCTTCACCTCCTACTCGCAAAGTCTTGGACTATGTCCTTCATTTCCATTTTATTCGCCACTTTTGCTTCTATTGTCAATAATGAAAGATCACGTAAACATATTTATGATATTAAATTTTGAAAAAAACTGTTCAGATGTTGCAACTGTAATTGAAAGTGTCAGTTGAAGTTGATAATGCGGTTATTACTTCCGAAAAACTGGACGCTAGATAGAATACGCTTATTTTCATAAAAAAAATAATTATATTTGACTGAAAATTGGCCCCCTCTGGGGACGCCCCCAGAGGTGGTGTCCCCAGTGGGGGGTCTGTGGGGTCCCACCTAGTTCCGCTACTGACAGACAGACTATCTATGTATATACATATATAAAAATCAATGTCTGTCTGTTTGTTTGTTTGTCTGTTTGTCTCTTATAGGCTCCTAAGCCACTCAACCGATCGCGATGAAACTTTCAGGACTTATTGTGATCATGCCGGGGATGGTTCCTGTGAAAAAAAATCGGGAAAAAACGGGAATGGGATCGGGACCGGGAACGGGAACGGGATCTGGAATGGGAACGGGAACGGAATCGGGAACGGGCCTGCTCACGCGTCAGATAACGTACTAGGAACGGGAACGGGATCGGGATCGGGACCGGGAACGGGATCGGGAACGGGAACGGGATCTGGAACGGGAACGGGAACGGGCCTGCTCACGCGTCAGAAAACGTACTAGGAACGGGAACGGGAACGGGATCGGGCATTGCAACGCATGCCGGGTCAGCTAGTTATATATATAATTAAACACAAAAGCTAGGACCAGTGGAAGGTTGTGCTGGAATTCCTCTTTTGTTCATTCGACAATAGTGTTCCTCTATTTGGAATGTTGCCTCTACCATGTCTGTCACATTCTCCGCTGACCACAATTTTTCAGCTGTTGCGCTCGCTCTTGGGAATATCCTTAAGAATACAATAACAAAATATATTAGCATGTAAGCATTTAAAAAATGTAAAGCATGTATAGTATATTTGTTGCTAAAATACCTAGATATGATGTTATTGTCATCAATATCTTCTCCCCACATGCAAGCTTCACCACCCATGACCAACTTCTTCTGTTCTTCGGTACCGGGGAAGTTGTGAGGATCACAGTCGTAGAATTTTTGCCAATCTCCTGCACTAGAAAGGTGGTCAAGGTACCAGCATATGCTCAACAGTGCCGGTAATCCTTTAGATGTAATCTTGAATAATTAAATTTCAACTGTAATATTACTATATATATGTATGTACAATGTACATCAACATTGAAGAACAGCCATGGTAAAGATTAAAGTATAAATTGATCAATATACTAACATTGTGCATCAATATTTCTTGTTCGCCAGTCCAAGCATGAACAACTGTGCCAGCTGGTAAATTGACTCCGTTCAAAAACACTTCTTGCCAAACGAGAGAATAAGCCCCTAAATCTTTCACAATATCAACAACTTTTTGAATGTATACATCTTCCAATTCAGTGTAAGTAGAAATATTGTTGGTGGCCATGTATGAATTGATTTGTGGGTTACTTTCCCTGTTGATTGTATTTAAAAAATTTGTTATTTGTTTACAGTACACCATTAAAACATGTTTTAAACGGGTAAAAACACCAGTATAGTATAATTACCAGCAATCAAAGTCGACTTCATCACCACCGAGATGTACATATTTATCAGGAAAAACTCCAACAACCTCCTTCAATAAATCTTTCATGAAAGTATACACGTATTGATTTGCAGGATTGATTGGACCAAGATCTCCATTTGGCTTACTATCTGAAAAGCAAAGGGTGAGCAGATCCGGGAAAGCAGCACCCCATGATCTTGTATGCCCTGAAAATATTGCACAATATATTAGATATCTTATTTAATAGATATATATTTTTCAATGATACATAATCAATAAAATAGATTAACAAACCCGGTGTATCATATTCGGGCATCACTCGAATACCTCTCCTTCTGGCGTATTGAACTATTCTTTGCACATCGGATGGAATATATATGAGTTTAAATGCCATATGACTTTCAAAATAATAGTCTATCTAAGAAACTCACCTTAGAGTTGGGAATTTAACACTGACATATGGGAAACTTTGATCGTCAACAATGTGCCAATGGAAAACGTTCAATTTATTGCAGGCCATTCCGTCTAACATTTGCAGTATTTTGGCAACTGACGTGTAATGCCTGGATGTGTCAAGAAGTAAACCACGATGGGGGAATCGAGGAAAGTCGTAGATCAAAGTTTGATTGATGAACAAATCCTAAAATGTTGCTTTGTGTAGTGATAATATTTTACAAATGTTTAATTCTCTTTAAATCCATACATTTGAATGAAAAGCAAATAGCTCGTGATAATGATATAATGCATATATTCTATTGATACGTATTCTATTTTGTAAATTTTGTTAATAAAATTTTTAACTTCAAATTTTCAAATTGATTCCATTTTGTGTAATCATATTGTTATTGTAAAAGTCATAAATATAAAAGTCATCAAAAATAACTTAAACGCACTGATTAAACGCGATACATCAATAGCCTTGGGAAATAACAAGTTTGATATTTTTTTTAAATGGATCTAATTTTGAGAAAAATCTACTTATTTTAATACAAACCTCGCTTTTAGAATCTCCTCGATATATCGACTGTGAAAACGTTTCTAAACCTCTCAGAATTCCCCAAGGAGATACACTTGTGAGCGTTCCAGTTACATCGTCGATATTCAACCTATCTGGATGTTATTTTTGACATTATATTATATGGAAAAAATTTGTTTGACGTAATATATTATGGCAAAGTGGCATTTTTGATCAAGCACATTGAACTTAAATACGAAAAAATCCATCATCCATCTCCAGACTCGGCCAAATTTCATCAGGTCCTGTCATATTGATATTGAGGACTTTCATCACAGGATCTGTCAGACTGTCTGTCAATCTGCAACAAGTTGCATGGAATAACACACCGATAATGGTTAAAAATACCCCAGGATTCAACTGCCCTATGGAAATCAGAGAAATGATGAATGAAAAAAGAAAAGCAAATAGGAAATGGCAGCAAACGCGGTCACCTAATGATAAAAATTTGCTAAACAGACTGAATCAACAATTTAATAGAATAATAAAAGAAATTAAAAACGAAACGTTCGGAAATTTTCTAAAAGGACTGACAGATGATAAAAATACCGACTACTCATTATGGAAAGCTACAAAAGGATTTAAACGATAAAAAACTCAAATCCTACCGATACGAATGGAAAATGGGCCAGAGATAATAAACAATAAGTTGAATTATTTGCTGAACATTTTGCCAATTTATGCCAAATCCTAGTCAAACAATAGAAGAAGATTTACCAATAATCAACAACAACGACAATTTTATATTAAAACTCGTAACTCCCAAGGAGGTGGCCATGGAGATAGATAAGAACCTTAGCCCCAAAAAGGCACCAGGGTATGATTTGATAACGGGAAAACTATTGAAAGAACTACCCAGGATAAGGCATAGTAAAGATAGCATACCTATTCAATGCAGCAATCCGCTTGAAACATGTGCCAACGCAGTGAAAGGCGAAACCTGGCAAACCTCCTAATGAGAAAACATCGTATCGGCCTATATCGCTGCTACCGATAGTATCAAAACTATTGAGAAGCTGCTATTGAAACGCCTAAATCCGATTATTGCGAAAAGACAAGTATGAAGATGAATACTCTGAATTGAAAGAGATATCAGAAGGAGTACCACAGGGTAGTGTCCTTGGATCTACATATACTGTATCTATTATACACGGCTGATCTACTAAAATGTGAGGAAGCTACAATTGCTGATGACACTGCAATACTGGCACAGGGAGACAGTGTAGAAGAAGCTACCAAAAAACTGCAGACTGCCATCAATATAGTTAATAAATGGACCAAGAAGTGGCGAATTCATTTAAATGATACGAAATCAACACATGTCAACTTCACAAATAAATAAAATTGATCCTATTAGACTATTAAGAGTATTCATCGATCAAAAAACAAGTCAGTGTAAGAAAAAAGCTACATACTTAAAACATGCTAATACTAAAAATGCTAAACAATAAAAAAAAAAATAAAAAAATCACAGGTTTGGCCAAAGGTGGTGTCTTCAAATCTTTTGCTCCATCACTACTTTGGGACTTCTTCCCACTTTGTAGAGTCAAAATGGAGTTGTACCTGTCGAGTGCTTCGTCTATTAGTGGTGAAGGATTTCCAACGACCTGCAAAATGCATCAATCAATTATTTCCGTTCGAAATATTTACAAAAAAAAAACGTTTACCATTTAACGTCACTCGGGGTGGTATAATTGGTATTGTGAATGTATTATTGACAAATTGGTTAGAATTATGCACATTAGGTACAACATATGTACATATATAGTGTATTTACATATTGAAGTGTGTATACATGTGTAGGTGGGCAAGGCGAGTCTATTATAAATTACATTTAAAATATGAGTTTATTTTAATTTAATACACATACATTATATATGTATGAATAAAAAAGATCTTAATATTTATCGTCGACCCTTGTTAAAATTTCCTTTATACAAAAACTTCTCGAGTCTAAAGCCATCCATTATCAAGAACTACATAAGTAATATCTATTATATAAAAATCAATGTCTGTTTGTCTGTGTCTTATAGCCTCCTAAACCACTCAACCGATCGCGATGAAACGTACTAGGAACGGGAACGGGATCGGGACCAGTATCGGGAACGGGAACGGGATCTGGAACGGGAACGAGAACGGGATCGGGAACGGGCCTGCTCACGCGTCAGAAAACGTACTAGGAACGGGAACGGGAACGGGATCGGGAACGGGAACGGGAACACACGGGATGAGTGGCATTGCAAAGCATGCCGGGTCAGCTATTACATTATAAAATGGAATTGGTGGCTAAAAAATCATGTGTTTTAAACAATAGAATTTTGTCTGTGTGTTAATTAGTTAAGTAATGATATTATATGATAGGAAAAAAGGGAGTGTTATTCTTAAGAAGTTTTCAAATAGACACCATTCATCGTGTAAATAGTGTAATTTATACAAACTATGAACCACACAAATGTAATTACATTAAATTTAAATTTATCGCATTACCTTAAAGTCAAACTGGTCAAGTTCGAAGGACATCCTGACGCCAAGTTTGACCTGATTCTGCGGTTTGGGCCATACTTCTCCTTTGGTAGCTGGGAATCTAGGTTCTGGATATTCTATTTTTCTGTAGGATAGTGTAGTAACCGTTAAACTTAACAGGGTTGTCAGCAGAAAAGAGCAACGAAAGAAAAAACTAAGCCTCTCCATTGAATAGGTTAATTGTGAATGAAGATTAACAAATTTTACAGTAAGCGAATAAATCTGTTTCGCAGCGTGTAAGCGCGACTTACCACGGTAACGTCATATAAATAAATATACGTTAAGTTTACATCGTGATTATTTATATGTTGGTCGAATCTCATTGTATTAATTAATTTGAATATCAATGTGAAAGTTAAGACACTGATAACTGGAATATCGATTGCGTAATAAAAATGCATTCTAAAATATAATATTCATACATATGTAGGTATATGTATATACATTTATATATGCATACATATAGGTATATTAAATACATTTAAATTGAATTCAAGTCCGCGCCACCGAGTTTTCAAAATGCAGATCTGACTAGACATGCGTATAAAAACTTTTAAAAACTCGATTTCTCGGAAACTATTACATATACATATGTACTACATATACATATATTATATACATATACATACATATATATACGTATATTACATATACTACCCAAAAAAAACCGGTCCCAGAAAAACCGTGCCCGAATTGTCGAGAAGCTGGATTAGGAGTGCATGATATCTATAGGAGCTTTTGCCGTTGAAACAAAATGGCACACACACATATGCATGTACCTCTCCCTCTTACGATAGATATGTGAAATTTAAATATTCTTAATAACTACGTAATATGTAAGTACAACGAAAAATGGTATATTGTAAATATACATATGTATATTGCTTATATACTATGTAAATAAAATGTAAATGTGTATATATGTAAATATGTAAAATGTATATATGTAAATAAAATGTAAAAGAAAGTTCTTTAATAAATTACTAAAAATCAATCATACATTAAAGCACCTGTTTAATGAGAGGTTTGAAACTGAGACGTAGATTGTATTACATATTTGTGTAATGTACAATCTGCAAGGGCCCCAACTCGCCACGTGGCCCGTGGGCCACGGGTTGAGTACCGCAGCGAGAGGCGAACCACGCACAAACACGTGTTTTGTGAAATATGTACAAAACACTATTGTTTTGTGAAATACAGAATGTTCCTTTAGTCCAATAATTCAGTCTTCGATTTTTAGTTAGTTTAGTTAGAATCAGTGGCGGCTCGTGGTTAAAATAGTTAGGGGGTGCTGTGGTAGATTAAAAAAAAAAAAAAAGTACATTTCGCTTTATTTAAAGATCAAACGTTTGATAATGTTAAAAAATAATTGTAATCATATATTTATTTCATAATAAAATCCATCGTTTTTTTGAATTGTAAATACGTCAATTTTTCTGGATTGCATTTGATTATTTTGATTGTAAATAGTTTCAACATGCGGCATTAACTTGTGAAAAACTTCTAACCAAAAAAAAAATAATTCATCATTGAATGTACGCATTAATTTGGAGGAATCTTTGATTGTTTTATCGGTAGCTTGAAGTGTAGATTGGAGTTCTTTAAAGCATTGCCTTAGATGCTCTTGATTTTGATATACATATGTACATACATACATACTTTATTAACCGTTCGTATGTTAAAATTCCATCTTGTTGCAGATGGCCCTGGTAAACGATTATTCGTATATTTATTTAAAATCGTTAACCTATACGAAGAATATGAAAAAAATACAGGTATTGCCAATAAATTCGAAAAAAATATTCTGGAGTCGACCGAAGTGGCTGCCGCATTTTTCATTATCAAATTCAATTAATGGATGGGCATAAAATGCGCATTCTTGTATGTCTATTTTATTTGAAATTGATCACCATCAGCTTTTTGATTTTCTGAATTAAAATATCCCCAAAATTTAGTTAATATCTGAAAACTATGACCATCTGTGTCTGCTCTGAAACATCAGTTGTATCGTCAGCCATTACTGCTACATATGAACTCTCATTAATTTCTGTCGTTATTTATTCACGACATATTAGTAGCATGCAATCCAAGAGTTCATTTTGAATTGTTTTAGAAGTTCCTTTAAATGCTGAATTATTACATAAATTAAGGTTTAATTCAGAATCTAAAGTCGCAGCTAAACACGCCTGGATTAAGGGAATTGTCTTTTTCATCGTGACCGCGAAGTTCAAATTTTCCACAAAATTTAATACATTTTAATTATTTTTGACAAGATCTGTCTATTTTTTATGATATTTTCATTATGTCTAATAATTGTTTGTCTGTATGATTCACTGAGACATTCTAAAATATTTACACTACGCAATAATGACAAACTTACGACATGATCTACATAGGTACATATGTATGTGATTTCTTGAATTTTCATGTTTAGCCGTTTTTTCTTTCATTCTACTTATATTATTAAAGTCATTATCTTTCAGAATACAGAATCGCCCCCCATTAATAAACATGGAAAACAAAATAAGCTATTTCTCTTTTCATACCCACAAAGCCATTTCTTCTTTTTATACCAATCTGAGTTAAAAGCTCGAATAAATTAATTTTTTATTGTGGCTAGTTCCCGATTGAGCTATCAAAATATCTGGAGTAGGACGTTATTTGTATCAGTCTGGACTAAATTTCTGTGTGTGGTTTATGGAAGCCATTTTGTTTCAACGGCAAAGTCTCCTATTATAGATATCATGCAGTCCTAATCCAGCTTTTCGTCAAATAGAGCCTGGTTTTTTGAAAACGGTTTTTCTGATATAGACCCCCGCCGAGAACATCTCATAACGTAAGTTAAAATCACTGTCCGCTCTAATTAGTACGTTTAGATAAAATCACAATCAATAGGAAAAATATCTGACTATTGCTTCCAATACTCACTTTGAGCACAGCAATACTATATTTTGAGTTATAGACCGCAAAAGCCAAAAAAATTACATTTTTTAAATCGCGAATATCTCATAAACGAGAGCATATCAACAAAAATCATTATCGGATTCGAATTCAGTGGGTCAAACTTAGTAAAGATTTAATAATCTCTGCTTTGGGTTTTAAAAAAAGTGATTTTTTTGTTGCTTGGTGTAATTTAACGTGCAATACTAAAGTAAAAGAGTAAAAGAGGTCCGAAAAAAATACTCAAATTTTATTAAGATTTCCATTAAACTTTACATCTTTTTTGTTAGCCTAATTTATTATTATCTGGTTTAATTTCTTGTGATATTGCCACTTTCCTTAGTATACATAAATGGCTTATCTGGGTCACTTGTTTCTTTTCGTGATTGAAAATATGTGCAGCCAAACATTGCACATATTCGCTAAGCAAATTTTATAAATATTGGGAAACATTCGTCTGGCAAATACGAATAAAAAATTTGGATTGCCAATATTCATAAGCTTTCTTATATAACAGAATCACATTGTCATTCAATTAATTCTAATTCCATATCATCATCAGCATCTTTGACATTAAAATTAAGTGTAAACAAAAAAAAATCTTGGAACTTGTTTCGAATTGGTCTCTCAATTTGTCGAGTAGCAATAAAATTTTATGTGAAATTTTAAAAATTCGCACGATTTAAAATTTACTAAATTTTCATTTTTATTTTGTGTCTCCCAAAGAAAAGCTATAATATGCTCATACATTGCCGTTATCAATTGATTTGTAATTTAATGTTTAATTCGAATCAGCCTCTTCGTCTAAAAATCTCATTGCCATTCACAATCTTTTTTATCAAAACGTCTTGCTCTTTCAGTTCTAAAAAAGTTATAATTTAAATCAATAAGTTGAAAAATAATAATTTTATGACAGGATAACTTCCAGCTGTAATAATAACCAGACAGGATAATAACTAACATACTTACGTACAATATGGTAAATCCTCATATGGACTCTAAATATCGTTAAGAAATCATTTAGCAAACTGTTTGTGATTTAATCCCCGGACTTTAATAAAATTAACGATTAATGCCACGTAATGACGTTCTAGCTGTAAATCTAGAACAGCGGTTCTCAAACTTCTTTAGAATTTGTTCGATGGCTCGCGGACCCTTTTATTAAAAATTAAAATATCAATATTATTTTATGAAAAGGGTTCCACATACCCACGGTGCGGCACTGCATATAGGCTGCTGTGAATAAAACCTTTTTTAACAAACAATTATTTATTCAGAAAATATGAGGTACATCTTAGTCATTAAATTTAAGTTAAAATTTTAATGTGATGGATTCATCTGCTTTGCCTGAACCAGTTCTTCTATATTTGGCTTCGTTTTGGCCAGTGCAACTCTCATGTCATTTGTCGCGTCTAATCTGTTTCGAGATTTTGTTTTGAGAGTAAGTAGTGTGGAAAAAGCCGTCTCACACTCATAGGTGGTTGCGAATGGAATCAGCACTCTTAAGAGCCATCTTTGCAACATCGGAATAGGACTGTGCCATTTCAATCCAAAAATCACCACAACACATTTAACGGAAAACATGTTTTGCACCCGCATCATTTATTAAATCAATAAACTGTTCTTGAATTAAATTGTCCTCCGAAGGCAGATCACTAATGGAGAGTACAAACGGGTTATTGATAAATCGATGGTATTTTTCAAAATCTGGTAGGTGAGGAAAATAGTGAGAAATTTCTTCGCTAAGAATTGATACGTGATGTTTCATCACCTCGAGGATATCGTCATCGACGCTAAGCTCATTTTCATAAATATAAATGTGTTCAGCTGTGGAAATGGGACAAAGTTCTTCTTATGTAACTTTACATGTCATAGTTCGAGCTTAATTTTGAAAGCTGTCAATTTTTCGTAGCAATGGAGCACTGTGATATATTTTCCTTGCAGCGCCAGGTTAATAGAAATGTAGAAGGAGAAATGGACCGCACATAACACACCATATAATACCGTTGGGATAATATGTATATCCCAATAATTATAAAAATATAAATAGTATAAATATGCGTTCATCTCTCACGGTCCCACAGAAACCGCTTTGCGGTCCCCCAAGGGACCGCGTACCCCAGTTTGAGACCGCTGATCTACATAGAACATGCACAAGTTTCGGAAATTGAAGCGGGCCGCCAAGAATCATTCGGCGGGCATTCACGTCTGTCCTAGATAAAAACCAAATAATGTTAGTAGTTTTATGTACATACATATCGCGTCTTTAGAGCACAAAGGTGACATGTACAAGATTTTGTGAAAACGACGACACAATTTTTTTAGCATCACAAAGTACAAAAGTTACATATCCCTTCTACTAATATTCTTGGAGCACACAAGTGACATGCGATATACATACATACATATACATATGAGAATGAAAATTACGTTCAAAGAATAAAGATTACTTTAATAAAAAGGGGACAAATCAGACGAAATTTGAAAAAATGAAATGAAAATGAAAAATGAAAAAATCAAGGTACATGTCTGTTAAGTCCCCACCGGAAGTAGTACCTCCAATGATAGCACCTCCTACCGTTTAACAATCGCCGCGGTTTCAGTGTGTTGGTGGAGGAGTGTGTACGTGTGTTGAATGTTTACATTGATTTGACGTTTGACGTTTGATATTTGACAATAATTGAACTATGTTAATATATTAACGATTTACTTCCAGTGCAGGGGAGATAGTCTTACAACTAGAGACCGGTCAGAATTGGCATGAACGTAGGCTGCAGGTACAGAAACCGGTTTGCAGGGCCGTATTGGAAATTGTCGTCAAGGCTGAAATATAGGCGAGAAGTATGAAGGAGCGGGAACGGCTTGCAAAAGCTGATGTCATCGAAAAAATCACCTTTTCGAGTTTTACGACTTTCTTCGCGGTCCAAATTATAATCGTTTCCAGGATTTCATGAACTTATTTGTTAAGACGTACATAGTTCGTTGCTAAGCATGGTGATGGAATCCGTTCCCGCTCCTTCATACTTCTCGCCTATATTTCAGCCTTGACGACAATTTCCAATACGGCCCTGGTTTCCTGTTTTCCAATACGGCCCTACAAACCGGTTTCTGTACCTGCAGCCTACGTTCATGCCAATTCTGACCGGTCTCTACGTATAACCTTCCGAGTGTTAACTACTATGTATACCTTGACCTTGACTACCTCGACGCTCCCATATACGAACGATGACAACTGACAGCCGATACGATTATACTTACAATCATTTGAGTTTAGGACCACTAATCTAATCTGCAGAAGATTACTGCGTATGCATGCGGACATCATCAGGCTCTAACCTAACCTAACCCTTTACTTTGTTTGCACGAGTTCAAGTAGGAGCGGCGTTTGCTGGAGCTCAAACGGTTCGCTAGTCTCCGTGAATACGCGCACTCATTACATACCAGTTCGAATCCAACGAACAACCGAGTGAAGAGTGAACCTTCGCAGCAAACTGTAACGTTTTGGTTTTGGAGAGACTCGGTTCAAAGTAGTCCGCCGTCGACCAAGATCGATAACATAGGCGTGCGGTATAGCCGATGGGACCTATTACATTACGTACATACATTTTTTATTTATTTATTGGTCATATTTGAAGGTTTACATATTTATAAACTTGTCAAGTTTATTTTTACATAATTATAGTCCATTATCGTTGAATTGACATTTGAAATTTTAATTGTTTTCAGACTTTGATGACATCACTTCTTGACATCTTGGACTGCGACTAGACGAATTCTTCGACGAGTTCGTTTTATTATCGCAGAATTTGCAAGTCGTATCGTAAGACTCAGTTCAAAGTACCGCCAGAGCAGATCTGCGTTCGCCGTCGACCGAGATCGATAACGATTACATATTCATTTATTTACAATATACATGGGCGGGCGACATTTTAGGTCTTTTGTGATAACAAAATACCTAGGTCATTTTATTTGTAATGCTACTGTTGGGATATTATTTATTGAATAATGGATTTGAGGATTTGAGTGGTATTATATTTGATAAATTTTCAAAAACCTTATACCACATTTTAAACTCGGCTTTTAGGACGTTTGTTGTTTGTACATAGATCGCTCTTGTAAAATTCAGTAAGTTTAATAAATTCATCCACTTCAAATGGTTTGGGTTGTACTCCTTTAGGAAGTAGACAATTAAAATTAAATAGAATATCTCGATGCTTGGTAAATCTTTACTTCATTTAACTAAGCATGTGACCTGCAAAATTTAAATAAACCGATCTTCGAAAATACGAAAATACTACTCGAAAATAATTCGAAAATTCGTTACATATTCTAATACAGCGTATTCCGCGTATTGTATCACTGACTTAGCTAATGACTTAAGAGATCTATTAATTAACATCAGTTACAATTTTCATTCACACTCTATAGCAGCCCATGAAAGTAAAGATCAGCTATTAATATTTATTCATGGTTGTAATTTTAATTTTGTTATAACTGAATAATATAAACTGTAAAATTTTTAAAAAATATATTCTTTATGCAGTGGTTCTCAAAAGTTTTACCTTGACTGAATATTTTTAAACCGCTCTTTACTGAACATCGAAACCAACTCCCTCATTCTTTAATACCCCACCAGTCTTTTCCGAATATTATAAGCGATTTCCGAAATAAAAGAACATTTTTATGTTTCTAAAGTTTTATTATCCGTATGCGTTCTTAGTTTTTTACGAATAAATGTGTGCAAGTTAAGTTAAGTTATAAACAATGTTTCGAGAATAGAATACAAATACGATAAATAAAAGAATGCAAAACATATTTTTTTCGACCAAATTTTAAAGGTAACGAAATATATAAATACGTACATTAAGTTTACAAAATAAATCTTGTCTCAAGGTCAACTACATACTAAAAATACCTCGAGACTTAACTTTTGTTTGGCCGTATATCGAATCTGAGCTATAGTTAAAGAGGGGCATTATAGCGTAAAGCCATATAGTGAGATATAAATGTACATTATGGGACGAATAATATGAAGAAAGTACAATAAGTGTAAATTCTGATACAGATAGAGAATGAAGAATTAAAAAATTACCAAAAGATAAAATGATTCGTAGTGGTCGACCAAAAGGCCACTTATTGACTGCTATAATTGTAAATTATTATCAAAACCCTCATCCTCCTAAACTAAATCGTCGGGTAAAACTTCTTCCACTTTAATGTTTAAGCATTTAGTTAGTTTCAGTCTTGCCATTTCATCATTTTTAGCACAGGTTTCTTTAAAATTGATGAGCGATTTGAGGTTGAATTCACAAGACAAGCATATTGTATTGGGCAGCATGTCGTGTTTTTTCACCTGCAAGGTAAAATACACATTACATTAGTCTTTTAGCATCTGACTTTGGTGAGAGCACAGATTAAAGGGTTGTGCAGATGAGAAGATAAAAAATAATAGATAACTATATTCTTTATTGGATTCTACCGGTTACAATGGTCGGCTACGAACTTCCAGTGGTTTATATTTGCATGACTTAAATACTATTTTACAATACGGAGAATATTATTGTCACCTGACTATATATGTATGTACGTTAATATTATATAGTGAGTTTAATTGTTAGTTGAGGGCAAGGTGTGAAGTTACACTTAAATTTACTTATATATTTAATTAATACATTTCGTTTATTCTAATATCTATGGTTAGTACATATTAACCAATATATGTAGGTGAAAGACCCTGTCAGGTCTTATCTTACGCCATGTGAATAAGTGAGAGATACCAACCTGTGGCTGACTGCAGCTCCAGATATGTTTCACTAGTAAGTCAGAATAGTCATCGATAGAGAAGGAAGACATAGCAGAACATAGGCAAAGCCGACACTCAATTGCGACAGGCACTTTTTCATGATTTACAAAGCATTTTGAACTGATTTCACGGTTCAATGATTTTTCTTTAGTGTGATATTTCACATGATGTCTTAAATAGTTCTTTGCCACAAAACATTTTGAACAAATTTCACACTTGTATTTTTTTTCCCCAGTGTGAACGCTCATAATATGTTTTTTTAAAGTACGTTTCAATATATAACTTTTTGAACAAATTTTACATTTGTATGGTTTTTCTCCAGTGTGAATGCGCATATGTACTTCTAATGTATCTTTTCTTGCAAAACTTTTTGAACACATTTCACATTTGTTTTGTTTTTCCTCGGTGTGAACGGGCATATGTACTTTTAATCTCGGGTTTGTTGCAAAACATCGTGAACAAATTTCACATTTGTATTGTTTTTCCGCAGTGTGAATGCTCAAATGTCGTTCTATTCTAACTTTTGTTGCAAAACCTTTTGAACAAATGTCACATTTGTATGGTTTTTCCACATTGTGAATGATCATATGTATTTTTAATCTGAAGTTTGTTACAAAAAATTGTGAACAAATTTCACATTTGTATAGTTTTTCCCCAGTGTGAACGGTCATATGTATTTTTAATAAACATTTTTTTGCAAAATTTTTTGAACAAATTCCACATTTGTATGGTTTTACCTTAGTGTGAATGGTCATATGTACTTTTAATACCGAGTTTGTTGTAAAACATTGTGAGCAAATTTCACATTTGTATGGTTTTTCTCCAGTGTGAATGCGCATATGTACTTCTAATTTATCTTTTCTTGGAAAACATTTTGAACACATTTCACATTTGTTTTGTTTTTCCTCGATGTGAATGGTCATATGTATTTTTAATCCCGGGTTTGTTGCAAAACATTGTGAACAAATTTCACATTTGTATGGTTTTTCCGCAGTGTGAATGATCAAATGTCGTTCTAATCTAGATTTCATTGCAAAACCTTTTGAACAAATTTCACATTTGTATGGTTTTTCCTCAGTGTGAACGGTCATATGTACTTTTAATCTTGAGTTTGTTGCAAAACATTGTGAACAAATTTTACATTTGTATGGTTTTTCCCCAGTGTGAATGGTCATATGTACTTTTAATACTGAGTTGTTTACAAAACATTGTGAACAAATTTCACATTTGTATGGTTTTTCCCCAGTGTGAAACATCATATGTTGTTTAAAATTTTGATTTGTTGAAAAACATTTTGAACAAAATTCACATTTGATTGTTTTTTTCCTAGGTTGACGATTCGCACGTGATTTTAATATCTCGCCATCCATCTGCAAATCAAAACGATAAATAAAATAAATATACTTTTCAAAAAAAGTTCAAATTAAATTCTACATCAACTAAATGAATTAATATTTTAATAAAGCTAAAGTAATAATTTCAATTCGACCATCATGGAAATATTACCGGTGAACATTTTCGTGTATTGCACAATGAAAGTTCATCGATGGTTTGACTCTTTTCCTGTAGATTGAGAGGGTGATCTTTTACATCGTTTGTAGAATATTTTCCCTCGTCATCAACGGGTGATTTATACAATTGCAAATTGTTATTTAAACCCTCATCCTCCCAAACTATATCGTCTAGTAAAACTTCTTCCACTTTAATATCTGAGCGGTCGGTTAGTTTCAGTCTTGCCATTTTATAATTTTTAGCATGGGTCTTTTAAAAAATGATGAGAGATTTCAGGTTGGATTCACAAGACAAGTATATTGTATCGGCAGCCTGTTGTTTTTTCTCGTGCAAGGAAAATACACATTACACTATTTTTAGGCGCCTCGTCCAGGATCTCAATGGTGAACTCTTCGGATAATGCTCTTAATTACAATTGCTAAATTGCACGTACGAGTGAGCGAGAAAGCTATTATACCACTAATGGCCACAGCGTTTTTCTAACCAACCCCTGCTCGCCAGAACACCTCATTGTTTGTTTTGCATAGAAAAGTGCGTTATTATATTTAAAATTGATCGGTCGTTTCTATTTAAATTGGATTAAATATATGGAAATATATTAGTTACGCAAGGAGGATTGGTGTCATGCTTATCGCGATAAGTTTAAACAGGGCAATCAAACCAATAATTATGCTGAAATCACTGTACATACGGATATTTAAAGATATTGTGTTGCAGAGATGAACAGCATTAAATGTTGTAGAGGTAGTTGGATATGTTTGTGGTGATATGAATCGGTATTGTAAGGATAGTTTGAAAGATTTTGTCCATGGTAAGAATGAAGTGTAAAAACTTTCCTTAAAACTATTTTTAAAAAAAATGCTTACACAATATCGTACAAATTAATAATAGCAATTATCAAGTTCCAAGTAGTAAGGAAAAAATAATAATTTATGATATATATAGATTTAGATTTCAGGTCTTGTATGTGTAAAGTCGGTTATCTTGGGAAATTGTGCATTGTGAAAAAACATCACAGTGTTTATTCCATTTTTCTTAGACTCAAGACAGTCACCCTGGATGACTGTTATACCATGGGCCTCAGCACACTAGCGGACCGTCCGCCGAGGATCTTCCGTCACGTACATGCGCCGCGAGGCAGCAATACTCCATACAATTGTTGACTGCTCAATTGTATGGAGAAATATAATATCCGTGGCAGTGAGCTAATTTTATCATATACTTTCTTTGCGTTTATTAGATTTTATTATGTACGCTCAAATGCATTTTTCACAAAAGAATACTTTTGTTGAAGAATAATGATCATGGTCATGATTTCATCTGTCAGTGCCAATGAAAAATGATCAGAGTGGTACCACTGCGAAGCGCGAGCTGTCAAATGTCAGACTGTCACTAAACCGGCCTCAGGATGATGTCTTATCGTGCTGCAGTTTCTGCGACCCGGAAGTGGATGGTAGCTGACAAAGTGTCACTACTTGTGGGTCAATGTGTACCCACTACTAAATCCAACGCTACAAAAATACTAATCAAACGACTGGAACTTGACACCAACTTACTCATGGTGATATAACCTCAAATTGAACCAACGTCCAATACTGACAGATTTTACCATAACATGATCTATATGTAAATATCTTTTCATTTTTCAGTATTTTCGCAAGGATGAGTTCATTTACATAACAGACCCAGATAAGAAATGCAAAACTGGAGACATCGTCCTAGCGAAAAAGCTACCTACAAATCTCACAAAGTTAATATCACACGAGTTGGTGGAAATAGTGCACCCGCTCGGTGACGTCACATGCCCTTTGACTAATAAGAAAGTTGTTGCAACGAAATACCGAGAAGATATCGACATGGAAAAGGAACTTTATGGTAAAGTGCCGACCGCTTTCGACTATGAATCGGCTCCACCCAGAGGATGGCAAGAGGGCAAAAGAGATTTCACAGATAAACCCACCCATAAGAAATATCACGTGTTCCCCGAAGACGATCCATATACAGTGTATTAAAATAAGTACAACAGTCAATTAGTGTAGGCTTTCGAATAAATATTGTTAATTATTGATACTTTTCATCGGTATTTTTTATTAATTCACTATTCCATTCAATCCTTTTGAAGGTGGCGTACTTGAACATCAAGCGTTGCCTCTTAACTATTTAGCAATCATCTGCCATAGGGAAGTAACTGGGGAAAGATACTCTCCAGTGGTTTTCCATTGCCTTCTGGAGGGCAGGAAGGGATACAAGGAATGGATAATGATTTGGTTAGGTCGTATGGAATTGTTCCAGTGGTGCCAATTTTATGGAACTGTCTCACAATTAAGTTAGATAAATTGGCAAATTATAATAGGAGACGACTGATTTGAATTTAGTAATATCCAGATGTTGCCAGTGATGATACTAAGGTCGAAAAACTTATGCTGATCAAACCCCAGACCTTTCGTTCAGGAGACCAACGCTCTAACCAGTGAGCCATCACCTGGCTATTCAATCCTTAGAACGTCTATTTTGTATTCCGGATAAAAAAAAAACAGTAGAAAACCAAAATGTCCTGGCAGTACAATAATGAACACCGATATTAAAAAAAATATTCGTTTAATCAGGAAATACTTATTTTGACTATTTATTACTTTTTTTATTAAGCTTAATTTTTTTTAATAACATCAATAATTAATACTAGGTATTGTACAATTTTATACATCACTGGTTCACATTAATTATTGCATTTCTTTTTTTTTATCTATTTATTTATAGTGGAAAAACAAACTTATTCACTCATCGAGTCCTAAAAATTCTCTTTCTAAAGCGGCACCCATCATATTCCATTCGCCATCGTCTGTTTCGTCCGGAGCTTCGGCCGATCCATTTGTATCGGAATCGTTTTGATCCGGACCGTCCAAAGGAAGACCACCGCCGATTATAAATTTTTCACTGGGATGTTCATCGCAAGTGGATTCTTCTACTACGACACCGCCTTCTGTTATTTGCAATGAATTGGCATCTTTAGCCTGTTTGGGAGAAGTTGCAGAGTTTACACTGTCTTCGATCGTTACCGGCGAATTGGATCGTAGTCTCTTGCGACTCTTCTCTGGATTCCAACCTTTAGAATGGTCACCTGAATAATAAAAAGAAACTTAAACTTACAACCAATCAAAACTATCGACGACAAACTGAAATAAATTATACCTTCAGATAAACTTCCTATTGATTCACTACTGCTAGATATATTTCCTAAATCGTCTTTAAGAGTATCTAAATTATTTTCTTTGAGAGTATCGTTGGGAACGGTTTCAGAAAGTCGGTCTTCGCCCGCGTTACCATTCTTTGACATAATCGCATCATCAGATTCGCTTTCATCCGATTCATTGATGATGTCTTCGACCTAAAATAGCGGAAAGTTTTAAACAACGGTTTCAAACGACGTGTAAAATATTACAAAGTAAACAATCATTTACATGTTTTACTTGCCTCCTTGTCCATATCGGCAATGTCGTCGCTCGAAAATGAAAGTAGCGGATTTATGGTATCCATAAAGCGGCCGCTGGGCGTTCGACGTCGAGATGTCGTCGTCGGTTTATGAGGTATTCGAGGAGGTGAACCGCAATGGGCCGGAGGTCTACGTGGATATCTAGCACCTCCTCGTAACGGAAACATATTCTCTTCGACGTGCTGCCAACGTTCTGCGCAACACCACAACCAAGCCGGAGTCACAGTATGGGGAACCGGCTTCTCCGTACCCGACGAGGCTTTCCGACATGCGTGAACCTTGGCAGTACCTAAATCAAATAAAAATCAACAACGTTACAACGAAAACATCACGGGAGCGATTAAAGGGAATGTCCTCCTCGTATCTGTCTGCTGTAATAAGCTCAAAATATCAGCAGTCATCGGAAGGAGTGTATAATGTTCGGGTTATAGTGGTTGATAATTTGACTATTTAAAAAAAAATCAACGAATCTGAAACCCGTAATAGATGAACTGTAAGAAATTTACCTGGTCGAACGGCGACTAGATGAGTTGTTCTCTCGGTGAAGTCTTGTGTGACTTCAGCGCCCATGCTTTGAGCGACCATATACGCACGAGAGTGTTCCATTTTTTGATGTGTAGGAACGAGCCCCGAAAATACTAAACTAGTCCCAGCTAGTACTGCACTCTGTAAATTTACATCCGATTAATCAACAAGACAATCTATAGCCACTGGCTTAATTGTTAGAAAAACAAAATGTATTACTTTAACTTGAGGTATGACAGTTTTTAAATCAGGAACCAGTCCGGCTTCCATCGAATCGTACATTTCATAGAACGACTTGTGGATCCTCTGAAGAACCTCCTCCAAATACAATAAGTAGTCATCGCTGTCTTCCACGTCAATCATTCCATCATCGGTCATCTTCCATTGCGTTGATGCATTTCGGGTACCTTCATCAGAGTTAGATACAGAAGTTGTTGAATCACATTCAATACTGCTAACTTTATCGACACACTGGTCGTTTTTATTGGGAGATTCTGGTTCGCCTTTTTTTTTAATGGTCGAATCGGCGTTTACACATTTTTCAGGAATCGTTTCTACAGAATTGTTTTCAGTAGTCATTTCTACCGAATTGCTTTCAGTAGTCATTTCTACGGAATTGTTTTCAGGAGTAATTTTTACGGAATTGTTTTCAGTAGTCATTTCTACTGAATTGTTTTCAGGAGTCGTTTCTACCGAATTGTTTTCAGGAGTCGTTTCTACCAAATTGTTTTCAGGAGTTTTTTCTATGGAATTATTTTCAGGAGTTGTTTCTACGGAATTGCTATCTTGTTTGGTGTCATTGCTTTGGACGTTATCTATTAGAGTCTCATTGTCTAATGAAGATTCTTTGTCTGGCTTGGGTGTTTCTTCTTTTGGACTTTCTATAACATCTTTTTCAGTTTGCGTCGAATCTGGCTTAGTTTCTGGTCTACACGCATCGAGCGCTGGCAATTCTTCTGACTTTGCACTATGTTCCACTTCGGAATTTACATTTTTTTTAATCTTTAAATCTAAAAAAAAAAAAAAAATAAACGTTTACAAAATTTAGTATAGGTATGTATATTCCATTGAAATTGAATCGCTTTTCTACCTTTCAAATGAATCCCTTGACCCTCTATATCTCGCTCAGTTTTTCCCAATCCCGGCGGTGCATTGATATCACCAGTATGTTCAAAAAAATGATACGGCTTCACTTGAATAAGGTTCGACGCTCTATTCCACACATCTTCTCTATCATCAATAATACACACAAGATTGTCACCACATGGGAAAAGTGCTCTGAAATAATACAATTACAACTAAAATAAAATCTTTCGACGGAACAATCGTACTGAAATCGGTGAAAAAAATATTAACCTAAGATTTGGCGTTTTGCTATGAATGTCGAAACATTCGTCTCTAGAGAGGATTCTGTGCGAAAAGAGTTGTCCTTGCGGATCCAACAGCTCGGCGACTTTGTGGGCGTACGCTCTGGCGCCAAACGTGCAAATGTGCAACTCGTACGTTGCCGAAATTGATTTTAGAAATTTGATAGTTCCCGGCCGTAAACGTGTGTGATACCATCGGCCGCCTCCTCCCGGACACCAGCTTCGCAATTGAAAGTGATGAACGTCCTAAAATGCAAGAACGGTTACAAAAAAATTCATCAACAAGCGCATACGTAGAGACTATCGTGGCAAACCTTTAAATTAGGTGGGACATGATCGTTAGTCGTGTGAATCAAAGTTTGATCTAAATCTACGAGAAGAACTAGCTTACGATCTCTCAACAGAATTTCACTATCTTTTTTCCCTAATTCCTTCGCCAACTGTTCATTCACCTGAAATATGAAACAAGGTAAATACTGACATCGATGTTTTTCATAATGTGTTGAAGAAAAGAAAATGGTAATTCTACTTTTAATTCAGGCACCGAATGAACCATCGGAATCGATGCTATATTACTTGGAACTATGTCATCTCTGCTTAAATCTGTTCCGCAGTCTGCACACATGTCTTTCATCGCCGTTGGATGTTTGCATTCTTCTATTTCTAATATAACTTGTCTGAAATAAAAAAAAGTTACATTTACTTCTCTATAAATAAAATGAACATAGTTTTTAAATCCAACACCCCGCTATGCTTAAAAAGAAGGCATACGATCAATGCGTATTGCCATGTGAAACGTGGATGCTGCATTCAAGAATAATAGTAAGATCCAGTGCACACAGATTTTTATGCTCGGTATAACAAGAGATCGTAAGAGGAATAAATGGATGAGAAGCATGACCATAAAGAAGTATGGCCAAAATAGATGACAGATGGACGCGATAAATACTGGAGTGGTATCCGAAAGGAATACATGGGTAAGAAGCATGACCAAGGTTGCAGATACATATAGCGGAACGTGTGAAAAAGTTGAAGTGGCAATGGGCTGGACACATAGCGAGAGAATGTGAAAGAAAGCAAGGTAGACTGAGCGGACGATGAATTGAGAAGAATGTGTGGAGTCGAGTGGATGCAGATCGCTCAAGACAAATAGGAACGGAAGAGGATTGGAGAGGCCTTCATCCGGCAGTGGATGGTGATGAAATGGACACTTCAAAATTGACTCATCTAATTTTGTTTAGTACATATTATGTATACATTTTTCGACAAAGTGAATTACAATACCAATCAAAATCGACTGGTGGGCATTAACTGAATGTGAATTTTCATAAGGCACAAAGCTAGTTGTTAAAAAAAAAAAATCAGTCATTGTATACTATCAGTTTTTTGTATGTACATATTTGCTTTGTGCAAACAAATTTTACTATTACACCCATCCCTCGATTTACGCTTTAGATACGTTCCACGAAAAACCGCGTAAAAAAAAAGATATGGAGCTTGTAAAAATGTATACATATATATTACAATAAATAAAAAAATCGAGTGTGGCCAACCCATGACTTTATCCATATATTTGAGGAATATGAAGAGTAACCAAACACTGAAAAAATCAAAAAACCGTCAATGATCAATTTCTTTCTCTCTCGGTGGGATATGATAACCTCTAGTTGCTACTACTAAAAAAATGTCCGTTTTGTAAAAATGCGTTGCATCAAAACTGCGTCAATCGGGAGGAACGGACGAGTGTATTCTGAGAATTTGATGGTATTCCTTTGAACGGATGTGAAATAAAATGTTGTTTTTTTTTTTCATTTTAGTATGGAATTTACTTTTATGAAATATTTTTAAACCGAGTCCGGGTTCGATTCCCGTCCAACCAGGTCCTATATAATAGTATCGAAACGTAAACTGCACAATCTCCAACGAAAACATAAAAATTTGCAGGTTATGTACGACTAGTGGGAGGCGTGAGGCGGTCGCACACGTTCGATACGAACAAAGATCCGGACGTGGACAATATCGGTAGTGTTGTTGTTTAGGTTTAGAGGTTATGTATACCCGGGCTGAAGTCGATCCCCTTCGTTGACGCAGAGACGCGCTACACAGCCAGCGACGAGAGCTCTGACGCGAAGGGGCGCTGCGCGGGTTAGGGGTTGAGGTAGAGAAGGGGGCGGAGCGCCAGATGGGGGCGCAATTCGACATTCGGCCACCACCTGTCCCGTCCTTACGGGCGCCCCCAACTTCACTCGCCAGCGCGCCAATTCGCATTCCGTTTTCGAGGGACAGACGACGGGTCGCAGCTCCGCCCCTATTTTGGCGCCATCAGCCATCGCGATGCCAGAATGCCAGCCGGCAATCCTCGATTGTCGGAATGTCAATTGTCAACAGTGTAGTGAGAAAGTGGCACTTCTCCTCCCGCTCCCGCCCGCCGCTATGCGATCACACGTCCGCCAACGTGGCCACTTTTACCAACTGCTCGTCATCAGCACGGTCAATTTGCATTTTTGCTTTTGCTTTTTTACGTTGAATTTGTCTTCTATATCGCCCAAATGGATATTATTTTTGTCAATAGTGCTGCAAAAATTCCGACACGCATCAATTGCATCGAACAAAGAACTTCGTAAAACCTCATAAAAATTCCCATAAAACAAGGGACACTCAAAAAGTGTACTACATAATTAAATATGTAACCCATTACACAACTTCACGGGGGGGGGGGGGGGGAATAAATAAACCACGCATCAATTGCATCGGACAAAGAACCTCATAAAACAAAGGACACTCATAAAATGTTCCCCCTGTCCTGTTGGCGCATCTAATTGCAAACGCGCACTTGATTGAGTTAAATACGCTACGTTTGTCTCCACTCAGGCAGTTCTCCACATCTCTTAGCTTTCTACGGTCTCTCACATCAACTGAGCCATTTCCAACGATGATCGACGCCATCACTGCTACAACTCTGTCCACTAAAGACAAAGCTATCAACCCTCTGGACTCTCAGCGGGCTACCTCGGAGAAGCACAGCCCTTCGGTACACCACAGTCTCGTACCAGACGAGATAAATGCTCGTCAGTCGAACTCACGATCATTTTTTGTTTTAATGCTGCCCCATACGTGTATGCTTGGGCTCGAGGTTTGCGAGAAAAGGTGACCGACTATTTTGATGAAACGAGAGTACGTTGCCGTAGGGAACTCCCGCCTTAGTAAAAAGCATTTGGAGACCATATAAGTAAAGGGGAAGAAATTTTTGGTATTTATTTTTGATAAGTAGTAATCTCATTTATTTAGATTGTGAGTGCACCACCCCTGCGTGGGTTGGTAACCCTGCCACCGGTAAGAAGACACACATGACACTTCTGTTAACTTACATTTACTCTTAAAAGGTATATGAAAGAAATACAGCAAAGTAACAGGCCATAACAACCACAACAGCCAAGTCGGCCAAGTCGCGGCCACTGGCAAAACCAAGCCTTTAGCGTGTTACGATCAAAGTGGAGATGGACAGGTACTGACTTAAAAAAGTTCAAGGTAGGTGAGAAATTGGTTATTTTTTACTCCAAACGTAAACTTATCAAGCTTCTCTACTAAAAACTACCATTTTTTGCAAAAGTTTTTTTAAATATTCATCAATTCATTTTTTTTTCCTTCAAAAGGCAACAAAAAATTAATGAATAAACGAAAAGATCGAATCTATTGGTTTTTTTTTTGACGGATTACAAAATGAAAATTCAATGCTTAAAATAATTTTAGTACGGTAAAATGAGATCAGAATGATTTATTTTAGTTCAATCCAATAATAAAAACCCCGTTTATTCCACCATTTACAGATTTGTATAATGGCCACACTCAATGTGACGTTTGACTATTTTCTAAACTGGCAGCATTAAGTAACGGTCGTTTGTGTTTTAAGACTAGTTTGCGTCGTTCGACTTTAATTGAACAATATTATTGGTAAATACAATCATTCTTCACAATATTTTCATCAATTTCACTCAAAGTTGAGATTTACTACGATTTGAGTAAATAAAATGAATAATCTACGATCTAACAACAATGTGACGAGAAATACAACACTTTGTATCACAAAAACGAATACCCACATCACTAGAAAATAACATCATCCGCTCTGTATTTCAGGATGTTGGCTGGCAAACGATAAAATATGGCGAAAAAGCCGCGACTGACCATTCCGGAGATTGAAAACAGTGTGTCTCGATTGTCCAGCTTCAGATGCTCCACCCTGAGAACGAGAACTTCAATCGTACCCCAAATCTCAATCAGTATCAACCCAGATGATAATACAAACGATGCTCAAGTCGACGATGAGGATCAAAACGATGCACTTACAGGTCTTAATCGAACACTCGATTTAACCTTTAAACTTCCATAAGTGTAAACTAATCGGTCGTTGAACATTTTTAGCGTTTATGTTGAAACCTATGTGGAACATATGTAGAGTATCCCCATTACACAACTTACATTATAATCAAACCAAGTTCAAACAGTACGGACTTGAATTGAGACAACATTTAGCGGCCAATGTAAAGACCAGTTCTACTGTTAAGTATAAAGTGGATGTTAAAATTATTAAAAATCTCAAACTAGAAGTTAAACACTCGGATGCCATACAGGTTTTATTTTGTTTCCATTACTCGCATTTCACTCCTCGTAACAATACGTTGTAAATAATATGATTTGTAATATTTTGATTTTCAGATTAAAGTCTCAACATCCGACGATACCAAAGAAAACAATTCCAAGTGTGTCTATGAAAGCATTTTATTATCATGGGGCAACTTTGCTGCTCAAGAAGACATCAACGTAACCCATTTACCCCTTTTAGTAGATAGCGGTCGAGCTAATATTTCAATCTGCGTTAGACAATATGTAATGAAACTGTTTGACTGTGTGATAACGCCGTTATCGTTCACCCAGGTTAATGCTTGTTCCCAATAACGAGTTAACGTCTACTCTTTCGATGTTTTATTTGTAATTTTAACGTTTTAGAGCGATCTGTTGTTCTTCAGTGCACTCTTAAGCAGCTTCATACCGAACGAAGGCAGTAAACTAGTAAATTTTGTATACAACGTACCGGTTACGAAGAATACGACGACGATTGATATATCAATGTCGGCGAGTGATGTTCACAATATATGGTTAAGGTAATGTTTCCATATTACCAATATGTACAATAACAGTCCATTGAAATTCAAAAAATTATATCTTTGAAACTAATAATGTTGTGGTGATGAAAAATAAGTTATTTTTGGCAAAATGGATGATTACTAATACCCGGTTTAGCGCTTGTAAAAAATAAACAGAAAAACGCACTTACATACATATCGCATCCTCGGAGCACAAAGGTGATATATCCAAAATAGAAAATCGTTCAGGAAGAGCAGTTTTAATGTTTGAACTGGTTATAAATCAATTTTATATTAAAAATGATAATTGTACTCTAGATTTTTAGATGCTATTTCATTGTTATTGAATTTACACAGGTAAATTTCTGATAGAATAATTAAAAGAGGAGCAAAGTTGCATTCATAACTCATTTTCGCAAAATCATGAACATGTCACCTTTGTGCTCTGAGGACGCGATATATAAAGAAATTTCTTTTGATTTTTTTATCAGTATAATTGAATCGCTCCATGTTAAAAGGGTGTTAGTCACATTTTTGGCCCAATTGAATTATGTATGTAGTTTTACTCTAAAACCATATATCCTTCTTTTGACTGTTAATAAACATAAACTCGAGATTTGAGTTCCATGTTTAAATCCCTTTTAACATGGAGCGATTCAATTGTCTTAAATGATAACAATCAACTTAATAGTTAATTGAGCATGAATGCTTCCATATGGACCACTGATTTTGGCATGTTTTTTTTTTTTTTGAAAAAAAAAAACCATACCATTATAAAGAGGACGATATGTTTTTTCTTATCACCAGTGCTGTTAGTTTCGGATATATAAATTTTGTTAAACCATCGATTTTGTTTAGTTACCAGTGTATATATGTATATGTATGTAGAATTTATTAATGAATTCTGTTAATTTTCATCTGTCTTTTACAGTTGCTTTCCGAATGGGGAACAGCCTAGGAATGTTCTGGTTGAGCAAAGTTCGATACGTGTCTTTAATGCGTTTCAAAAGTTCATCGATTATGTCTACGAGTTGAACGTGGGTCGCCTGGAGTTGATCAATGTGAAATACCCGAGTGTTACAATTCACAATAAAGGCAAGATACAGCTGAAAGATGTCGTCGTTGCTAAATATACCTTGAGGATACTGTGTGAAATGTCGGTTATACTAAAAGGGCCGATACCTAAATTAGCATCAAACTATGATTAATTTATGTTTAAGCATTTTTGTGTACAATTTTTTAATAAATAATAATTAGATTTAAAAATTGCTTTAAATTTTTTTGACAGGATAAATTGATGTCTGTTTTATTAATTTTAATGCATTTGTAATAAAAATAATGTATATAAAATGGAACAAATTGGATTTTTTAGGATAATAAAACTAACAATGTCTTGCACATTTACTGTATGAAATACTGTCAATATATTTAAAAATTTCTTACATATTGATTAATATAATTGATGGTTCCGATGTCAACCCTCCCCTTCCCCTATGAAATGCATACATATTTAGATAATATTACTGAGAAAAAAATTCATTTAATTTATACAACGTTTAAGTTTATAGAGCCATTTTTTAAATATTACAGAAATGAACAGTGAAATTGTTTGAAACGTTGTGTAGCTTCCAACAATTCAAATTACGTTACGGTATAAATATAAATAAGCAAACTATACCGAAAGCTATTCTAAAAATTTCTACAATGTAAATTGAATTTATTTTCTTCTACAATTATTATAGAAAAAGTAGTGTCCATTAGAAATATAATACGAGTGTAATAAAAATGATAATTATAATATTTATAAAAATATTATTTTATGACTTGACATTTGAAAAGTGTAAATTTTCAGATCAAAAGGTGCATACAAAATATATATTATATGTAGATATATATATTTATAAAAAACATAACATTCAACACAACAAAACTTAACTTTACGCTATGTACAAATCATAGTAAGTAATTTTTCACTGTAAACTAACTGGTTATCACATCGTTTCAGATTTGGTGATTTATCACAAGGTTAGTAAGGAAAAAAATGTTAGATTTCACCTTTAACTGAGGTAACTAAAACAATGTTCCATTCGAAGCATTAACCAAATTGCATTTTATTAATTTTTAAAATCGATCGACGATTATGTAACCCGTAATATTTAAACCACGAAGACAGTTGAAAGTATCGTTGACTATTTTGTGATTAGAAAATCATAAATATACAAACTAATAGAACAACCAATGTTTCATACAGAAAAATAAAATAATTTTATGACTTAACTTATTCTTTAAAAATAATATTTAAAAGCGGATTTTTTTTTTGTATACATTTGTGCTGCATTTAGTAAGCAATTTAAATGTGATTGATAAGTAGTTATGCAAAATTTATAAATATCAGTATTTTAATCATTACACATCACAAACGCACATTGCGATGGTGATGATTTAATTATTCTTATAAATTACACACTTTTATACTGATATTTAATTACTTACTCAAACATAAATTAAATATACGCATATAACTTAAAGGGACGTGACAAAATAACACAGTATCACTAATGTTCTTTTTTTGCAACCTTTTGACACACAATAGTCGAGGGATCAATTTTTATACGGTTCAATCCAAATGTTGTTCGTTAATAAAAACCTAAAAAAAAAAATTTATTATACTTTAAACTAATCGTAGAAGTTGAATTGATATCTTGACAAGCTACATATTACATGTTAATTAATATTTGTTTTATAAGATCTTAATTTGACATGCTTCAATTTGTTTATTTATACATATAAATACCATTCAATAATTTATATTTAGTTTTTGACATGTTCCACGTGCCCGACCACAGGCAATCTTAAATTCAGTCGATCGGTTTTCCCTCGAATCAGATAAATATTCTTTTTTGAAGGTTTTCGATCTTCAGTTTTCGCTTAAACCTGAAAATATGCACAGACGTGTATTGTGTACCTCGTTGAAATCGTACAAATCAAATTCTTCGTATTTATACAATACTTTATAATTGTGGTCGTTAGTAGAAGGAGCGGCACGTGGTTGGGGCGGCCTAACAACAACCACCACCGGCAGCTCCTCCTGCTCCTGAAGCACCACCAGCACCAGCACCGCCTACCGGAGAGTGCTGTGCTCCTATCTTGATACCATTTGCCTAAAAAAATAATTCAAATGTCAATTTGTATGCGTGCGATTTCAGCTTTTTTTCAAATTAAAACGTAAATTACTTCATTGTTGATGTCGAAGACGCCTTCCTGTATCTTATCATAAATTTCTTTGGCCGTGTTGATGAAAGCTTCTTCGACATTCGCAGCCGTCTTTGCTGAAGTTTCCATGAATACGAGTCCGTGTTCTCGTGCAAAAGCTTCACCTTCTTCCTTTTTAACCTCTCGTCTAGATTCCAAGTCACTGAAAAAAAATATTGTTTTAACGAATTAAGTCTGTAGTTTTACAAATAAATGTTATTATTTACTAGTTTTGTCTATTAACTACCGACAGGTTTTGACTATTGACAAAGGAGTGGGCTAACAAAACCGATAACTATGTACATATACATATGTAGGTTACGAGGAAAAAAGTAATTGAAATTATGTTATTCAAAGTTGATACTGCTAAAGCAATTTCAATACAGTTCCCGGTGGACAGACCAACAAACAGACTTTAGCACTTTATGTATGTACATATAATTATGTAGTACCAGTATATTTCGCATTGATGATCGAGTGTTTGTTATTAACATATGGCTAACAAAATCGGTTACTATGGGTTACGAGATTGTAATTGTGTTTTTGAGTGTTGATACTGCTGAAGCAATTTCAATACAATTCCTAATGGACGGAATAATATAATAATAATAACATGTACATAATTCCTCATGTACATGTAGTACCTGTATATTTCCCATTGATGATCAACGAGCGTTTGTTATTAACATATGAGTGGGCTAACAAAACCAGTAGCTATAGTTTACTGATAAAAAATTATAATGCAAATTTTCAATCAATACAAAAGAAGCGCGCTGAACATTGATACTCATGAAACAATTTCAATAAAACTCCCGACGGATAGACTCAAGTTATTTTTGTTACGTAGTGTTAAGATTGTATTTGCTTTTTTATTTTAACCACTGGGATACACTTTTAGCGTAAGTGCGATCTCGCTATGTGCTTATCACAACGCTTGATTAACCCCAAAACTATACACTGCGCATTAGCGATAAGATGTAACGCACTTATACCCGTTATTACCTTTTGTTGCCGATCAACATTATGACCATGTTTGAGTTGGAGTGCTGACGCGCGTCCTCTAACCAGGTGGACAAGTGATTGAACGTGTCCCGTCGAGTGATGTCATACACGAGGAGAGCACCGGCTGCACCACGATAATAGGAACGAGTGATGGATCTGATGAAACGAGAAAACAATTTACATATTTAGTCATTGAATCGAACGAAACTTTTCATCGTTGAAAACTTAATACAAGTACCTGAACGCCTCTTGACCGGCCGTATCCCATATTTGAAGTTTAATCTGTTTGCCATCGATTGTAATCATACGAGCGCCGAATTCGACTCCTATAGTTAAATCGTGTACAGGTTGGAAGCGTTTGTCGGTGAATTGCAGCAAAACGCATGATTTTCCTACACCTGAAATCAAATTGGATAAATTTTGTTATGTTTTTACTGAAAACCAACTGTTTGTGGAAAAATTTGGATTGTTCGGATTATTAAACTATACATTTCACTATGCATACAAATAAATTTACGATAACCGGCATGATAAGATAATGAATGCACCGTAATAACATTTTCCCCCACGTTCATACAAATATATTCATGATGATATTTGACTATGCTTCAATAATTTAGTTTCCTCGTGAACATCATACATTGATATGTTGGAAAGGGTAGATGTATAGATGTAGAAAATTTTCCAAATACATATACATATAATAGATTGTACGACTACTACCCCTTTCTCTTCCCAATAAAATTCGTTAGGGGTATGACCGGCATGAGGTAATTAGAGTTGTTGAAACACATGTTCATGATTATAAATGGACATGTGATCAACGGGGAAATATTGGAGCGACTTTAACTATAGCCGGACATGTGTTGTTGTGCACATGGTCATGAGTTTTTTGTGGTGCTGGAGTCCTTATGGTATCTAGCTCAATGACTACTGCCTTTAAGTTGATGAATTCATTGTTGGCTGATGTTGACATTTTCAACATCAGTGTTTTGGATTAGCAATTTCGAAGAAAGTGTGCAGTATTGTAACACAGCAGATGTTTAAAGTTCCAAGAAGTCCTCTTGACATCTTTTGATAAATTAGCTTCAGTGTACCTGAGAACCGATGATTGAACAAATACGTAACACGAAAAAATAAAGGTCTTTTACTTTGACCATTAATCCTTTTCGTTATGAGCTCAGGAAGACCGGTTAGTCATTGGCTGGGGCAAACAAAATTGAACCACTGTAGTAGATTTGAAAAACAGAAAGCAATATCTATTCATTTTGAAATTCACAAAGCAAAATCGTATTCGGGATCGACCGGTTGAGCAATTTGATATAATTGATACAATTTTATTCAAACAATAGTAATCTTATTTTTGATTATTTCAAACTTGTGCAGCCAAGCATGCATGTGTAGGGCAGCCTTAACAAAGAAGAAAGTGACAAAACCTATAATCGACGAAGACTCACTCGTTTTTTTTTTTAGTACATCAATGAAAATGCCATGATAAAGCATTATAATCTTTTCACTGAATTTTTTTATGCGTTCATTGAAGCAATACGTCACCGACTGTTACAAAACAAAAACGTAGTAAATTGACATAGTATGCGTATCGTACAGACAAAACAAATTACAATATAGTGTTTACACTTTTAGTGCACTGAATGCGACGTAATTTATTGACAATATTGCAATACAATAGAATTTTATCAATATCATTCCATTTAACTGGGACAACTATTTTGTGTTTGAGAGCTAATCAAAATTGATCAAAGTTCGTTGAATTGCAGATATCCACCGAATCAATGTCAATGCTTCATTTTTATATGTAATAGATTTCGTTCTATACTTATCATCGCTGATTCACTTCAACGTATGAATAACATTTGATTACGTTTGAATCTTAAATTCTTTACATTCTTTACATAATTAGCAATGAGAAAATAACTCGTTTTTATGGTGCGTGACTCATGTATTCTAATTTTTTTTTTAAATATTTTATTTGTAACAATACATTGATTATTAAGTATGAGGTATTTATCATCATCGTTAATGTCCACATAGCTCTTGATCTCTCATATGATCCGTAGTATCTTAATTATCTATCATCTTACTGACGGTACATTTAAGATGCAATCATAGCTAAATTAAGATGGATACATATAGGTACATACAGGGAAAATTTTTTAAACGTATGATTATCTAAAAGAAAATTTATAGATAGACAGACAGACATAATACGGTAACAGGTGATTAGTTAAGAATTATAATTAATTAGCTTAAGCTACTGTATTATTATATAAATAAATAACTATGTATGAGGCAAACGAATACTTTGCGAAGGTTTTTTCAATACATAGTTTCAAAATTGTTCATCTTAAGGAATTGAGGAATATGTAGTAATGTATGAGTAATAAATAGCTCCTTATGACACACTTACATAAGGCCTGTATTTATTGGGTTGGTAACTTTTTCGATTTTTGGTCAGTTATTTTGACCAAATGGTAATTTTAATAAATGATCAGTGAATATATTAAATGGTCAGTAGTTAAAACCGTTTTCTAGATAAAATATTTACCATTTCCTCGAAAAGTTACAGACCATTTAATAAGTTGCCCTTAGAAAGGCACAATATATGAAATTTATTTCCAAGGTCATGGTCAAAATTATGATAAAATTCTTTGCCGTTAAAATTTTTACATACATATTAGCATGTATGACTCGAGTATTATTTTCGTTTGATGAAAAGTAATGGATTACATTAAAAATCAATAAATTTTCCTCATTATATTCATATCTTCTAAGAAAAACTGAAAATTTCATTGGTGGATTTGTTGCCATATGTCACGCTTTCATAATTTCAAACGGCAATAATTTTCAAACAAAATATATAACATTTTCATACAAATCAATTGTTTTGAATAATTAATTTAAAAAAATATATTATTTGAATTTTTAATTTAAATAAGGCGTGACGCGATTGGTCAAATCCCCACTCGACCGCCGCCACGCCAAATTCGACCCTAGAGCAATACGCATTTCGGTCGAATTTCGGAAATACGCAACACGTAAAGCCAGTGGTGCCAATCGCCATCGTCGAATGCAAAACGTCAATAAAATCAATAAGGCCAAACGACAACACGCCGTGCATTGCGAATTGCGAATTGCGCCACACGAACAAAGGTCTTTGTTGGGGTGAACGCGTGCGAATGACACTTGTCGTTGAACAAAGGCCCAGCAGTGCGAGGGGCGCACCTAAATGGAATATGGAATATGCGTAGCTCACCTGTGTCGCCTATGATGATGTATTTGAATAGGTAGGCGTAAGACATGGTGGCGGGTTTGGTGGCGACTGGTTGTATGTTGATGATGCTGTTGACGATCTCGTCAAATCGGATATGGGAAATCGAAAATCTGCCTGTCTGTCTGGTCGTTCGAGTGACTCGTATCGACTGAACGACAGACCGAGATCTAGTGAAGTCCGAGCTCGACCGACGATTGCCGAACTTTGCCGAACGCCCACGTCAAAACAACAGTAACAACACGAACACGACCACATATGCGATTGATTCCAATTTGCAATTCAAATATTTGTTGTTTTTATCCGATAATATCGTATGCGAAATGTAGTAAATAAAGGCGGTTTGTTTTCGTTTTATTTTTTTGATGATGGACGTGAATAGTCATGTCGTTTGATGCGTAGCGTGCATGTTCAAAAGTTTTTGTATGAAAATCGATAAACGCATATGGAATAGCAAAATTTATGTGAACTATTAGGTCTGCACGGGCCCGGGCCTTGTTGGGCGGGAACCGAAGGGGATGCTCGGATTTTGGGCGGACCTGGAGTCCGTTAAAAAAGGTTTTTAAAAATATTTCAGGCTATTTTCAGGAAAATACACGCAGTTAGTCCCTGGCGTCGGTGTTGTCGAAAAAATGCCCTATTTAGTTTATCCCGAACGGATAAAGTATTCTGTTTATTGACGTTCAATAGTGAGTTTTGAAATTATTAAGACTAAATTAAAAAAGCCCCTGAATATATTTCTTCCGTGAAAAGTAATGGTAAAAGTGAAGTGTGGAAATCATTTCATGAAATAATAGATGTGACTGCAAATTAAAAAGTTGAGAACGTTCAGTGTGTAAAATGTGAATCCATTTCAATTATACTGGTTCAAAATCTGAAACTTCCCACCTAAATCGTCATTATTATAATTATGTGAATCAATTTTGAAGTATCTACTTATAGAAAAATATAAAAAAATTTGGGCATCTTTCAGTTTAAAGTTAGGTGTGGCCGAACGGAGCCTGGGGTTTTCGGACACGGGCCGAGTAGAATTTTGAAAATTCGGCCCATGCAAACCTCTAATTCAGTGATCGGGAACCTTTTTTGAGCTAAGAGTCAAATTAAGGAAAACCTTGCAAAATGGTAAGTATGGGAGATGCAACATATTATCTTTGGATTATTTAATATGTAGGTATATTCCAAATGAAATTAAATGTTAAATGGTCGTGATATTTCTTAATGTTCGACATTTTATTACTAAAAAGTAGATATTATTGAAAAATTATTTAATGCTTTTTATAACCGTGAAGTTATATAAATATAGAAATAGGATTCATTTTGATTTTGTTGCGCGTCAACGTTTTGTGTTTCGCGCAAAATGTTGGATGACAGCGAGAGCCGCAGGTTTTAATACAAAGAGCCGCCGGTTCCTAACCACTACTGTAATTCCATTAAAGATATTTAAAAGGCGTTGCCCTTCTTTCGTGACGTCACAAATGTTTAACATTTAGGCCCGTATACGCATCTCGATGTCCTCGGCTTTGAAGCTTTGGACTCATCGTTGCGCGTTGAATTTTAATGCTAGTTTTAGTGTGAAAGTCAGATTTTAAGTTCGATTTAAAAAAAAGAAAATTGATATATTTATACATTGCGTTTGCTTCATTTTTATTATAATTCAAAACACAATTTTTAAAACGGCGACAGATGATTTAATCCAACGTGCAGGCAAAAATCGAAAGTCGAACATGTGGGGATATGCAACATGGGCACATGGCCATGATCACGTGCGTTTTGGCCACACCTGTCAGTGGTTTGTTTTGGCGGCGCAGGTGTAAGGCCGCGCGACGCGCCATGGACGGAGCGTGGCGCGGCCTGACAGGCCCTGGAGACGCTGACAGCGACAAAAAACTCCCCAACAATAACCCCAACAACCCTAAAAACCCCGGCGAGGAACAAGGACCCAGCAGGGCCAGGGGTGAACCCGCACGGAGACTCCTCAGCTGCGAGGAGAACGACAGAGTGGCGGAAGCTGCGGGTCCATCGGCGCGAAGACGCACCAGACGCAGTGGACCGCGAGCCAAACGAGCCCATTCACCTGACGGAGACGGTGGTGGCTCATCGAGTGACACGGGTAACGATGACTATTCCGTAGGTTCCGACGAGTGCTGCATCTACACCTACAGAGGTGGAGAACACCTCGCAGATCTGCACAGCTCTTTCTTTAGCTTAGACGTGGGTCCGGCAGCGGAGCCACACTTACCGGCACCGCCGTTGTTCGGACCGCGGCAGGAGCCTCGACCGGAGCCCCGACATGAACCACAACACGAAGAGCGTGCACCGTCGAGCCCGGACATGGACTATCTGGAAATGGACTTCGATCCGGGACCGTCGTGCGAAGTCGACTCGGACGACGAATCGAGCTCGGACGCCGAATTGGACGTCGCGTCCAACAGCAAAGAGAACGGCATCAGCCGCAGTCCCGTCTTCGACGAGCCCGTCAAGAAAGAGTCCAATCTGGACGTACAGTCCGATCCGAGCCCCAGCAAATTAAACAATGGCGACGCACCCGCCTTGAATTCGTTCTCGAACGAAGTTCGGGCAGATTCGCCGAAGTTGTGCAACGGGCGCGGTCCGTACGATTTGGACATTTGCAATCAGCCCTCGACGAGTAAGATGAATCTGCCGAGCACGTCCAAGGCGTACGCTAACGTCACCGAAGAGTCCAATCTCACGGCCGACGTGTGCGTGAAAGAGGTTGTGAAGAGGGACTTGCCGAACAGTGGACCGTACGGTGCGTTGATTCAGCACGTGACCGTATTCGGAGACGTTATATATGTGAGACGCACCAGTCTCAGTTGGCCAACGAGGGAAATTCAGGGGCATCACAACAGTAGCGGAGATCTCATCTCACCGGGAGAAGCTTGCGAAGGTCTATATGATTGATTTTTTTTATTTTAATACAGTTAGAAGCCTTTCAAAGTTAAAATGCAGCTTCCGAAAGACTCGATTACTTTCATGAACAAGTACGTCGATTCTATACTCTGTCCAACTTAAGAAAAACCCCTAGTCTTAACCGATTTGGAGTTCTTCTGTAAAGGAGAGCAGCTCGACCGATGTGCTTCTTCAGCATCTTGGCTTGTTTTTTTTAGTTACGCTAGAAAAGGGTGCTTCTTAAGTTGGACAGAGTATAACAGAGTATATAAGTATATTTATAGTATTAACTAGAAATTGACGTAGGGCAAGTTCACATATCGGACATAACATTTGAATGAAAATTTAACAGCTTTTTAGATAACATTTATTATAATAGCTCTTTATTCATTATCATTTTCGGCCGTTCACCATCCACTGCTGGATGAAAGCCTCTCCTCTTCCATTCCTGTCTGTCTTGAGCAATCTGCATTCAGTTGACTGGCACATATTCTTCTCAATTCATCAGCCCATCGTGCACTCGGTCTACCTTGCTTTCTTTCACTTCCTCTCGGATACCATTCCAGTATTTCTCACGTCCATCTGCCATCTATTTATCTTGCTATGTGTCCACTTCAACTTTTTCACATGTTCCGCTATATCTGCCACTTTGGTCACGCTTCTTACCCATGTATTCCTCTTACGATCACTTCTTGTTATACCGAGCATACATCTTTCCATGCTTCTCTGTGTGCACTGGATCTTATGTAACATTCTCGAATTCAGCATCCACGTTTCACATCCATATGTCATAACTGGCAGTACGGATTGGTTGTATGCCTTCTTCTTTAAGCATAGCAGGATGTTGGATTTAAAAACTATGTTCATTCTTCCAAATGCAAGCGCTCCATCTTAGTTTCATTCTTCATTACATCCAGTCGTGTTCACCAATTATTATCAACTACATATCTCTACGATGTGGTTATCTACTGTGACTACGTTTTGCGTGCAAAATTCATTTAACATAATTTTATTTTTATTTAAGTTAATTCTTAAACCTACTTTCATACTTACGTTGTTTAATTGTGAGTTGTAATTAATCTACTGAGTCGCATTCAAATATAACTATGTCATCAGCGAATCTTAGATGGCTCAAGTGCCTCCCGTTCATCTTGACCCCTGTTTTGTGCCATTCCAAGCACCGAATTGAATAATTTAAAAGAAATGGTATTGTTTTATTGTTTTGAAGGAAAGAAACTCAGGTAAACAAAAATATAACCGACAACTGAAGATATCATGCATTACAGTACCAATTTCAATAACATCTATAATTCAAATATAACTTGGTACATCGTAATAAAAACTGTTAAATACAGAATCCTATTGGGATAATCAAAATATTCTCTAAATTTAAAGTAAATGGAGAATATCTTAAAAAAAATTTTTCAAAAAGACTAACATTCTAATTATTCACCCACTTATATTACTATATATAGTAACGCGAGGGTCTGCCTGGCTGGGTAGTCGCGGAACGCTCGCATAGACTCATGGCACATACACGTACACTCACGGCATGTACACATACACTCGCGATACGGGTAGCGCCTGCAATTTTCAACTACCTACCAAATGACACTGTCAACGGCCATTGACTATAATAAAATAAGTAATACTCCACGATCGTACATTAAAATGGCAAATTTTTATGATAAACCTGTTAGATCGCATTCTACACGTGGAACTTCCCTGTACCTAATTTTATTTTAAATTTTCAGGTGATTTAACAGATACATTCTCGTGGTCAAACATCGGACTAATATCTCCGGAGCAAGCGTCCTTGTTGGAAGCGAGTCGAGTCAATCACTCTTCAGCGTTGTTTCATTGCACGATGGCAAAGAAGCTGGTCGTCGAGAAGCAAGCCGTCAAATTTCTCCAAGAACATGACACTTCCAACATCGTGAGTATCTACTCATTACACCGATAAATACATTCATATTATGAATTTATGTGTATTTAGACATGCAATGTATAATTTATTTTACCATATCAGGACGGAGCTGGCTTGGATGGCACGGCAGAACCTCCGAGCGTTTCCAAGTGCATGGTATGGACCGAACAAGAGGCGTGCTTTAGACAAATCACCCAAATCGGAACGTCGGCTTGTGGAGCAACTGCCGTTATTAACGTTTTAGTAAGATTCAAAACACTTTAACTATACAAATTGTAACTTAATCTAACGTTTTCTTTCGCTTTTCGTCGTAACAGCTAGCTTTGAAGCAATTTGTAGACTTGGAACGTATCACTTCAGCCGTTGCCACTAGATTGAGGGCTAATAACGCTCCACTGAGTCGATATTTGATATCGAGAGCAATAGCCGGTTGTGATGTTAAATCGTTGGTTGCCGGTTTGCATACCGGTTCAGGAGGAGCTGTAACGTCTAGACATTTTTCAACGTGGCCAGAAAGAGCGGTTTCCTTATCGCACTGGTTGGCTTATTGGATCGAATTAGGTCCGTATTCATTTCCTTTTTTCATCAGTACATTGTATTGTTCTATAATCGTTAAATTTGAATTACAGGTGGTGTACCGATTGCTACGTTAAACTTGCAAGCTGATGTTGTAGATCTAGCTCGTATCCCTGACTCTTGGCATCATCAAATGATATTCGGCGTAGGACCTAGAGGAATATATATGACAAATCCCGTTGAATGTATCGAAGAAGGTGCTCTTTGGCATCAGTTGTGTTCGGATTCGGTATTATTTCATTTCAATCATCACTCAATAGTATTATAAACTATAAAGTAAACTAAAATTCGTATGTTTTTCTAAAGGTGCTGCTCGTGAAACGGAAAGACATACTTAGTAGATGGAATCGCGATACAGATTTAACGCCGTTAATGAACGTTCCAGGTGATGATCGATGGAAAACTATGAATGTTTTAGGTAAGTATTATACAATTCAATTGTATTTGAACACTATTTATATAGTAGTTCTAATGTTGTATTGAAAAAATGTTTAGGTCAAGTGGTGAATATGATCAGAGAGTCGCACAACACAAACGGCACAATCTGCACCACTCACATAAGAATTCCGGCATGTTATAGTGCCGGAATTACTATAGCTGTATTGACTGGAACTGAAGCTCACAAGAGACTCGTGCAGGCTCCCGAGTTGCCTTTGCTTATACCTGAAGATGAATAGAGATTGATCGCTTAATATTAAATATATTGTAAATATAATTGTATGTAATCAAAAATGACACCCCGTTGTTTGAGAACGCTTCGTACAATATTCGTTGAAATGATTCGATAATTTGAGCAATCACAATATGTATTTTTTTAATTAGAGGTTGAATTGTTTTATACATGCTACTCAATTATAAAAATTCTCATTCTTTATAATAACTTGACGATATGTGTAAGATTCGTTCATAGTTAGTTTGATACTTTTGCCATTTACTATTATATTATAACACCATAATTACATATTGATGTTAGTGACTGCACGATAAAGCAGAATAGTCAATGAAACAATGTATAATTTAAATAATATTTTTAAGTGAGCTATTTTAAATAACCCCATAATGATATATGTATATGTATATATATATGTATATACATATATGTACATGCAAAATTTTGCAATATATTTTTATAGAAATCCTTGATTGTAATAATAATTGGTGTTTAAGCTGGAAGCTTCACAATGATATCTATAACATTAGTGATTGTCTTAGTTCTATATACACGTATCTAATCCACTATATGCAATTTATTATCAAGGCTCTTTTTTTTTTTTATCTTCATTGCAAAATGGATTTCAATTAAATTATTTTTAATACTCCTCAAATAATTTATCTTATATATTTATTTTTTGACTACTCTGTTGATATTTATAAGCATAATATTCAGACTGACGGATTATATATATTTCATTACAGTTAAAATCATTTTGTTTACGCTACTAAATCAGGATTTGATTAAAAAGTCATTTATTCTAAGACTACTAGAAAATATTGAAAACTAACCAAATCTGTTATATGAATCTCCGTAAACATTTTTCAATCAATTTTTGTATACACCAGTTGAGTACAAACATTTAACTGTTTTATAATTCAGATTCATTAACCCTATACTTTTTAAAGAAATTCTCAATGAATGTCACACTTGAGACTGATCCATGTTTATTGCAAATCATCTAGTCATAACTTGTCTATAAACACTTCTTTTTAATTTATTTCGTGTATATTTCTAGTTAACACTATACATATATCAAGTTAACTAAAACTTGTTTAATGAAATATATCAAATCTAAAGCATTAATGTAAATGTACTTTTTTCTTTGTTTTATGTTTATAATAACATTTTACATACATACATATATAAAAAATAACCAATCTAAAATTTTTTGCACTTATACGTAATCTCAATATAAAAAAAAAACAGTCATTTCTAGCATTAGTTTATATTATTTTCTTGTATTGTTTTTTTGTTCTTTTCAAAACGATGGACTGATTGCGGCAGCCGTATGGTGATCTTCGAAAATCTTCGAGGTTTCGGGAATTGATTTAAATTTGCATTGCTTTTTATTGTACAGATGTGTATTTACAAACCAAATTCAGCTTGTATGTGATAATTTTAGTTGTACATTTTGTTTCCATTGAACGTCTTTCTAGACGTGTCAAGTCCGAACTAGTTATTGTGCATAAATTTATTTAATAGAAATCCGTGAAATACGAAACGAAATATATAGTTGTAAATGTAGTGGTGCTCAAAGTTTTAAATCATACCCTTTTGTGCGAGGCGAAATTTAAACATTCGCAGATATTATTATGAAAGAGTGATTCACGGTTAAGATTGTGTATATTTAAAAATATTTAATAACTCACTTGCCTTCCGAAAGCGATGTGTCTAACTGTTTATTTTTTTTGGATTGCACTATTTTATACCGTGTAAAATATTTTGATTTTTAACTGTAAATACATACACACATAATTTTTTTCTATTGTATATTTTAAGTATTAAGTTTAACGGTAATATGTGAATTGATTGTTATTGTTTTTATTATAGCTTTTAAAAGTATGAAATTTACTTGAAACATACCTACCGCAAATATTTTTATTTTTCACCTGTATAGATAAATCAATGTCTATTTTTTATGTATTCGAAACGAAATAGCATTCTTTGTTGATACTTGATATTGTTTTTTTATAGACAAGAGAATAATGGATTGAATTTATTATGCAAACTTATTTCACGTATTTGTTTGACATTAAACACAATCCTGTAATCAACACAAGAAAAATGTATTCACAAAATCATGAAAATAAATAGTCATTGACATTATTTCCGTTTTTCACTATTTTAAATATCCTGAAATTGTCTAATGTAAAATTTCAACTGGTTTGGTTTTTAAATAATAAAAAAACACCTCATCATATAAAATCATTTATTTCACTATGAAAATGTCGCAGTACAAAAATCAAACTTTATTATAGTTAAAAAGTCATTTGTATGGTCTTACAAATCTTTCATTGTCAAAATATTCCTATGGCTATCTTTAACGTTTTTAACACAATGGAATGACCGATTACAGTAATACCGTTCTTAAATATAATTATTTGCTTTTTTATACATGATAAAACCAATCGAAAAATTTCACATGCACCGATTTAGTGACTCAACGCGAAAAGTGACTCGTTATAGGATTTTCACCTTTCAAACATACATACATACATATATCGACTTTCCTTGATTTATTTGGTTTTAAACGTGCAGTAATCACATTCTACAAATTTTATAAAAAAATTCCATTCAATCATATTATTAGCGATATTTTGAAAATATCATTCATTTATAAACTATCACATACATACATGCAAATATACCGATGCGTTTATTCTTATATATAAAAACAGATTACGCGCTGAAAATTTTAACCGCGTAATAATATCATATGTACTCCGGAACGATTCAACACTCCCTCCTGTAAATTTTCTCCATTATATTTAAGAATAAAGCGTGAGGCATGCCTCGAGAGATTTGTTGAATGTGGGTTTTGATGAGATTATAACTAGTTTCTTCGTACGTAGCATACGTGTTCGGTATGCTTAGCTCTTCGTAGAGAGCTTTGATCTTGTCAACGTCGGCATCGCTGTTTCCGCCATAGTGTTGCTCCATGATTTTCCTCTGTTCCGAATTGGCTCTTTGCAAAGCTACGACAGCTAACCAAGAGCATTTTCCCGATTGGATATCAGATCCCAACTTTCCGGTCACCGACGGGTCTCCAAAACAATCCAAGAAGTCATCCTGTGATTAAAAATCATTGAAACATTTCCTATTATAGATGTTACACTGTGATAAATGTGACCAGACAAAATGCAAAATGTACTACGCTTCATAAATTGAAATAGTAAATAGCACGTATGAAAAACGAAAGTTTGAGAAAGACTGCATAAAAAACTGGTTCAAATTGGTCTTCAGGATCAGCTGATCAAATTGGTGAGATAAAAAATCATTTATTTCGTACTTTGCCTAAACGCTTAGGAATTTTAGGAATAGGAGGATTTCACACTTTGTCTGTAACATACTTATACTAGAATATTTTATGTCTTACTTGAATTTGAAAGAATTGGCCCATTTCTAATAAAATCGTCTTAGCTTGACGATGCATCTCAGGATCGTCGATGCCGCTCATCAACATCGCCAAGCCGACCGGCATTTGGAACGTGTAATAAGATGTTTTGTATTTAACTATAGCGTTATACAATTTCATAGTGAATTTTGTCAGGTCTGGTTTGCCTTCTCGAGAAGTGTGAAAGTCGAGGAATTGACCAGTTGATGTTTTCAACAGCATCTAAAATATCAAAACAGTCAATTGCAATACTTTTAAATTGATTGCCGGTGATTGCTTTACGAATTATTTACCTCGTTGAACATTTCCAGAACATTTTTGTAATACGGTTCATTGTGGAAATATTTCTTCAATACTGAAAACATGGCCGACTGTATGAGGATAGCGTCATTGATAGCACCTAATCCGACACTTTTTTCCTTATACCAACACGGCATTCCGCGACGAGTACTAGATGAATCCATTATATCGTCCAACACCAACAGGAAGGCTTGGAACTATAGATCAATGCAATTATAATCAAAAATACTACAGTGAGCATTATCAAAATTCATTACAATAGTTTTCATTCTCAATTGTATAACATTTGATTACGCAAAAAACAATTTTATCATTAAAAAAACAATAAAAATGTATTTACACAGCTGAATTGCTATCTTGATAATACACACGGTAGCTAAAATTTCACTTATGTTTACTTTTGCATAAATGATAAAAAAACAAACAATAGAGTATTGCCCATTGATGATCAATGGGTGTTTCTTATTTCACATATGAGTAGGCAAACAATAGCGATAGCTTTGAGTTACGGGGAAAAAATAATTCAATGTAATAAAAGAAGTGTTAAGCATTCCCGACGGACGAACAGACAACTTTTATGTAATATACATATAAATTCGACTCACCATTTCTACACACCAGCCCATGACGATGGCTAATTTGATATTTTCAGGAGTCAAATTTTTCGGATCTTCCAATTGCTTGTAAGAGACGACTAAAGCTAAGCCCCTGTTCTTTTTTCCACCGGGAACATTGTATTGAAGTACCTGAAGATTTGATAAGAAAAATTATATATTTTCAATTACCATAGTATTTTGATTTGATTCTATTGTTGATTTTTGCTATAGAACAATAATCAAATTAAAGGCAAATGTTAAAATTTCACTTTGACTGAAGGTACTGTAACAAATGATATTCCGTTAATTTTGTTAAAATTTAAAACGGAACATATTCCATTTGATGGGTACCTTGGCCAGCCATTTGGAAGCTTCAGGAACGTCCATGTGTTTCCCTCCTTCCGTGAGATCACGGACAATGTCGGGAAACACAGCCATGAATTCCCTAGACTGATCTTTAGATGTGGCAGTGCCGCTAGCCGCTAGCGGCACCGACTTCGAATTCAGTGTTGATAATGACCTGTTGGCAACACCAAAATTCAACACTTCATCGCGAAAAGAAAGAATCAATAAATTAGTATGAGACTTACATATCGTCTTTGGTATTAGACAATAAAATAATGAAACGTTACGACTGCACACGACTTTTTCAAAGAATGCGAGCAATGTACCAGAACTTTAAATATATATACCAAAGATGACAATAGAGATGAATTACAAATGAGAAAAATAGTATAATGTAACAATGGGAAGCATTGTATGTATGATATTCCATGACCCGTTGATACATATCAAATAAAGTTGAATCTTTTGAAAAGACTCGTGTATACAAGTTGAATTATTTGAGGGCACTATGTATGTAGATGAAAGTGTTCAACAATATTGAGATGTAACGATATTTCTAAATATGCTATTTGAAGTAATGAAAGGACTTAGACAGTGGATAATGTAAATTCATGCAAATTTAATAATATTGTGTGAAATAAACAAATATAATAAAAATGATCAAAGGTGTGTGAAAAAATTACAAGAATCTACTGGCGATTATGTAAATTTTTTGTTGAGTAAATTGCTAAATAAATTTGAACAAAATTGTAAGGCATAAAAAAATCAATCACAAATAAAGTTTTTAAAATTGGTGTCTAATAATGAAGAATTTTGGCAAACTTTGTCTAATTTTTTTACTCAGTTTTCTGAGTATGAGTCTATTTTTATAGATATAAGTTTGGGTAACTCTACAGACTTTCTTTCCCCTTTTTTTATGCCACTTTCTGTCTTAAAAATCAATAATCAATCAAACAGTTCAAATGTAACCAAGAATTGGACAAATCAGACATACCAAATTGTACAAAAAATCAACTCAGACCAACCCCGAATTTATGGATGCTTTAAAACTCAGTATTTCATTACTTGTCATTTTGTGCGCTTTCATCTATCAGGTTTTTTTTTCGATTGTCTACCTATCGATTTTGTCTATCGTTTCATTCTTTTGAAAATTGATAGATGGTGTAACTTGGCATAAGGAACTATTGCGATACTATCCACTCATATTTATGCTTTTGGCGGAGATGGTAGGCTGCTAACAATTGTAGATCAGTATAATAGTAGGTAGTGCATAACACTCAACAGAGCTTATCGAGGGTTTCTTGTCATGTTTGTATTTAATTCGCTAAATTTTACAAACGGTATGCTGTGTTTAGAAAAAAAATCTCGACTGTGGGGCATTTTTTTTATAGTTTTATACAAAATCTAGCGATTTCCTTATGAAATAACAATGTTCTTACGCAAGAAAATCTTTCGCCCGTAGTAATTTTTTAAAAATTGTGGTTTGAGAAAACAACATGACGTCACACGATATTGGGTATTTTTTGACCCCCCCCCTCCCCTCATTGTCACATTTCGTCGAAAAATCTTTTACCCCGTCTAAATTACGTCCCATTTTTTTAACCCTCCCATATAATTATCAAAATAAGTTTTTTTAGAACAGTTACGAAAATCAAAAATGGGGAATTACGGAATATCTATTTCGTTCTCAGAATAAAGATTTCATTTATATTTTATTGGTTATATGACGCCACTTTTCTACAATCCCCTCCCCCCCCACAGCGAATTTACAGAAAAGAGAGACTGAATTTATAGTCGTATTCTATAGAGATAAAAAAATCAAACGTGGCCGTCTTGATCATCGCCAAACGAGGTGGGGTGCGGGGAAACTGCCAACGACCGCCACAACAGCCAGGATGTTTGGTTTTTTTTTAAATAGAATTTACAGATACCTGGAAAGCGGTCGTGGCGACAACATCCACAACAGCCAAATCGGACAGTCTGCAAAACCGAGCCTAAGCCTAATCATCCCCCTTTTGTAAATTATAGACCATGGCCGTATAAAATCACATTACGACCCCGAAATGGCACTCGTCAAACGACGATCGAACTGTCAACACGGCGTCAATTTAAAACATCAACAAATACCACATTTCGCAATAGAATCGCACGAAAATAACACGAAGCAAACCGGACGAGCGTTCCGGAACGGAACATCAAACACACGCGGCATTATCAACGGTTTTTAAAAAAAAGCTAACTTCGAATTCAAATCACGCGCCAATACACATGTGCGACTTTCTAACGAATCGGTACGACGACAACCCCGTGCGAAACGAGGATGGACAGACAAAAAACGGGAACACAGACCTGTGGTAACGTTTGAAATTGAGCAGTTTCTGATCTGGCTGCGGTTCTTCGATTCTCTGATCGGCTGATAGTGGAGCAGAAGTCGAGATTGTGCGCCCACCTCGAGTTCCCAAAGCCGCGCCCAACCGACACGCTCCTCTCACGGTCCACGACAGGGCCATTTTCGATTATTGGTCGATTGCAAATTTTGGTTGTGGGTTTGTGTGATCACGTTCGATCGCTGGTTTCCAAATTGTGTGCGTTTTGTGTGAGAAATTTGAGCGACAGCGATGCGTCTGTTAGCGTCCGTCCGGCACTGTAGTGCGGCCGGTTGTGCCGCGTCGCACCCATAACGCTTGTCACGTACTCTGTCAGGGCTGCCACTTTTCCTCTTTCGTTTTGTCTAATTTTTATTTAATCGTTGGATAATAACGAGTATGTGCTCCGAGCCGGACCGGTACAAGTCCGTGTTTATCACCTGCAAGCAGTGAAACCGAGCAGTCATCTCGCTCTATCGTATGACGTTCGAGCGAGATGCGCTTCTGCTTATTCACAATTGCTCAACGCTACAGCCACCATCTCGCCGTGTCGTCAACGATAATAAATGATCTGGTTTTTTTTTCATTATTATTTATTGTTATCGGTGGCTGCAGTGTTTAGCAATTGTGAATAAGTTGCAGCGTGCACCACCGTGGCAGGCTGTAGAACGCGCGAAACCAATCCTTAAACGCAGAGGGGGGGGGGGGGTAGCACCTGTAAAAACATTGTGGTCACTAGTTATGGGAATGCTGGTTTATGTGTGTGTGTGTAACGTTCATATTTCCATACAAAGTGAAGTTTTTTTTGTATTTTACTTATTTTTCGATGTAGAACAAATTACATACAGAAGGTGGGTGGGGGGGGGGGAGCAGCAATAAGAAAACTAAAAAACCCCAAATTGTGGGAGGGGGGTAAAGCGGGTGGAGCGATGCGCCATAGCGTTCCCACAAATTTTCCATATAACACTTTCTACATACACATACTCACACACACACTTCAATTCTGTTCATCTTTACAATTGTTCTTACTTTGGAAAAAATTTAATTGGCGTTGTCATTTCTACTGTTATTTTTCAATTTTTGTATATCGCTGTTAATTTTCCAATAAACTAAAATAAAAAAACGCCACCACTTCATATACACCAAGATAATAATGTTTATAGGTCCAATAACATTTCTTCGGTGGCAGAGCGGCGTCGATCGAACATTTTCCAGCTTGAAGGCCTGAGCACACTAAAGCGAAAATGTTCGCGCTCTATCGTCGTTGATTCGCACCAATGCGAATTATATCGGTGCGAGTGATTTCGCTTGGGAGTGTTCGCGCCTTAACCGTTTCGTTTCCAATCGGATTGACCATCGCATCAGTCGCACACGCTTGCTGATCCATCTGTCAAATTCTATACTATAAAACTACGACAGGCGGTTGTTGCGTGCGACGACCGAGCGTAAAACCAAGGCATTATCAAATTTCATGATGTTAGCAGTATGGTGATAATTACAATGTAGAAATTGCATAGAGAGTAGTCACACAACTGTAGGAATTCTCCACTTCCATACGCACAGATGCACTCTACCAACAGAGTGAGGTAAACTTGCAGGGGAAAATTGAACATTTGAGCATTTCATCTACGCTCACACAGAGCACTCGAGTATTCCATCTACGCTCATACACTTTATTGTATACATTCATACATCTGTTATAACATGTACAGTGTAAAGTCGTCAAAATAAATGACTTATATAAACTGCAAAACAAAGTTTAATTAATAAACATCGGATCCCACACCACGACATAATTCGCCAGTCTACACAACTTAAATTGATACTTTTAAACGAAAACAAAAATTGTGTGGAAAGGGATAAAGGTTTTGGGATACGAAACAGACCGTTCGATATGGTAATAGACGCGGAATTTTTTTAACCAATCGTGTAGGTGCTAGGAAAGATTTGAAAGTCACAAAATATAAAAGTTAAAGGATGAAGTGTCTGATTAATTATCTGAGATTTTGTGACAGTATCCCTACTTAAAGTGGATACTTCAAACATTGAAATATGCGGCCGAATAACGATGCATGTTGCAATATTTTAAGATATTTTCTTGCTCATAAAATCACTCACTGAGATTCTACAATATTGTGCAAGTGCCTGTTCTAATTCATCATACGCTTCAATTATGTTCAATTGTATTTAACTTTGTAATACGTTTACAAAATTGGCTTTAGCATAACCCTAAACAATCCATGGTTTTGCAAAATTGTAAACAACCGGTCACCACTTCAGTGGTGCAGAATAACAAAATTTATTTGTTTAATCTGAATTAATTAATGATTAATTCAAAGACAATCCATTTTTATTTCAATCATATTATATTTTTCGAAGAATTTGTTCATTTACAAGGCTCTAAAGATAAAGAAGACAATCGACAATATATTATTGTACCTTAACATTCTGGAATCTAGAAAGTCAACAGCTAATATATTAATCTATTATGTATGTATGTCACTAATGACATTTAGATTTAAATGAAACGTCCATTTGAACATTTGAAGACTGTGACACTTCAAATTAAAGGTCAAAACAATAATTATTTTTCCAAAACCAGTAAGGGAAGCATTTCGCACGCTAGTCCATATCAACGAATTGGCTTAATTAAAACCAACTACTGCTAGCACAAATATTTAAATTATCTTCTTTGTTGAAATTGTTTCCAATAAAGTAGAAAAAACAGCAGCACGTCCACAACACGTGCTGTGCAATTCTAAATTTCAAGGTTTTTAATTGAACGAGTGCGTACTTTGTTAGTGGAATTGCTAAGGAGCAAATGCTAGTGAATTGACGTGTCGAGCATCGCATTATCATATTATATCATACAATAGCTTCATAACATATGTATGTACATAGTTAACGAGACATTCACTTCGTTATAATAAGTACAGATTTGCATCAGTGCTGGGGGCGGGGCTAAATGCAATTATTCCAAATTGCATTCAGAAGTTGGTTTTTCGGCGAAAAATTCTAACCTGTTTTTGGTATGAGGTATACATTTCAAAGTCCATCTTTGACCTGATAACAATCTCATCTATTAATAAAGCTGCTGTTGCGCTATTATCAATATTATGCGATACAAACAAGCAGATAATGATATTTGTATAAGAATCTCATTATGTGGAGATAATAGATGAATGTACATACATACATATGTATAATTATAATTATACAAGTTTAATTTGTAATTGTAATATATAGTGATCACATTTCGCTATCGTGATATATGTAAATGTATATCCAGTGAATATCTACAGTGGAAATAAAATGAAAAATATTAGTTTTCTTAAATTAGATGACTACGTGTTGTTCGACACGTTACGTTTTCGTGTGAAGTGTTTTTGGATATTTTTTATTTCGATTTGGATTCGTATCGAATTTAGACTGAAACGATGTGCGATCACTGCTTTCGTTTTGTATAATACTTAAAAAATATCGTTTAGATAACAATAATTGCATTTAATTTTTGTGAAAACTATCTACATACATATATTTAGAATATACAAGATTGGAACTGTTATAGTTACATAATAAAATAAAATACATTCATTGAAAGTGAAAAGTGGATTGATTCTTAATTCGACAACATTGATTCATTTAATTTGTAACATATTTCGGAAGCAAAATTTATTGTCACAGTATATGTATGTATGTGAAAAATTAAATTTAGGCTTCAAATAGATGCGGAAAAATATCTCTAAATTTACTTTGAGATAAATATTGTCTAGTATTTCTTATTTTTATTTAAACTGTTTTTCGATTCCATCAAAGAAACGATAACTTTCTAATTCCATTTGTGAAATTCTGATTTCATTCGACTGATATAGCGGATGCAATTTCGCTAAAATACCAATAACAACCGATTCAAAATTTAATTAAGATATTAATGCGTCATTGAAATGTATCTAAACACAAAATTAGCCCACGTAACATTCTTTTTTATTCGACCTTTGACAATTTGTGTAAATTGTTCATTTTGATTGAAAATCTTATCCAAAGAGCAAACAATCGCTTACCCGCTTAATCGTACCCAACTATCAATATGCAAAGCTTCTTTCAAGTTCAACGTAGTTAAAGATTACAAAGGTATGTTTATTTATTGAGTTCAATGCTTGTGCACTAATTATAATTTATTTTATTAGTCAACTAGCTGACCCGGCATGCGTTGCTATGCCCGATTCCGTTCCCGTTCCCGTTCTAGATCCCGCTCCCGTTCCCGATCCCGTTCCCGTTCCTAGTACGTTTTCTGACGCATGAGCAGGCCCGCCCGTTCCCGTTCCAGATCCCGTTCCCGTTCCCGTTCCTGTTCCCGGTCCCGATCCTGGTCCCGGTCCCGTTCCCGTTCCCGTTCCTAGTACGTTATCTGACCCGTGAGCAGGCCCGTTCCCGTTTTATCCCGATTTTTTTTCACAGGAACCATCCCCGGCATGATCACAAAAAGTCCTGAAAGTTTCATCGCGATTGGTTGAGTGGTTTAGGAGCCTATAAGAGACAGACAGACAAACAAACAAACAGACATTCATTTTTATATATATAGATGAACCATTTATGAACAATTCAAGTATTTGTAGAATAAATGCATGTATGTATTATACCTACATATGTATATAGTCTGTGAGTTTTTTTCAACCACACTACGGTCAATGTTCGTTATATGCTCTGCTGCTAAATCCTGTCCTGGTAGTTCAGTGAACTGTTGATCACTGAAGTATATAGTTTTAGTCCATCTATTTAAGTTCTAAGAAATATTTTCAAGAATATAACATCTTTACAACCATTGCACTGGTTCAATTATTGTATTTGATTCATAATTATGAAATTACAGCAAGCTTAGCATAGCGCAAACAACCACTCTTGACATTGAAACATGTTTTTCAAGTTCGCTCTAAGATTTTGTATTACTCTTGCTACCCACAAATGTTTGCATAAAGTAAGTATTCATTAGATTTTATATTTCTTTATTCTGAACGAGAAAATAAACTAGCGTAGAGTTACATTAAGTTTAAATTTACAATCGCCATTTTTATTTCAGCTCGCGATTGGAAGCAGAAGATAGAACTTTCGTCAGATTAGAAACACGTCAACGCGTCAACTAGAAATTGTCGAGTCTTGAGTCATCGTTCTTGCGTTAAGAAATCGAAAAGCATAGTTTTCTTTCGGAAAATTGTTAAATTGGAGTTGAGTAACGAACAGCATCGTTTCTTTTTCTCGTTGCTATGCGGTTTCAATTGCAAAATCGACACTTTTCTAGTCACTAAGAGCTACAACCAGATAGCTAGGAGGTACTATTGTGATTTTGTAACCAACACTGAGGAGTGCAATCGCTGTGCACATGTAGAGACAGATGATACTCAATTGAAACCGGTCCTCTATCATACGAGCAAATAGGTCACGGTCACATATTTGAAGCATTTATTTGAAGAGAACATCACTTGCAAAGTCTTTGAACTCTGGAGTGAGATGTTAACGCTTGGTAGACCGTGCATGTCCTTACTCGTTTCAAAGTCAGCAAACCCTTACTGCAAAATGCACACCTTTACCAGGTGTTTTAAGCAGAGGCGGATTTGCCATTTTGCCGCCTATAGGCTATTTTTATGCAAAACTCGAAACTTACAGACATAAAATAAAAAGGAAGTGTAAATTTTGTTTGAATAATTTGTTACGGACGTATCTACTATTATAGTCCACCATTAAATATATTTTTCGTTCTAAAAATTCATTGTCATGATACAAAGATTTTTTTCTTACCAGAGACGTTTTCCGTTGGTTTATATTCTATGACGCCTTGCCTTTTTATCAGCAAACATTTTGATGATGTCTTCGAAAGAAAAATAAGACTCTTGTATCACATTCAATCGATAAAATCGCCAAGGCGTTCAACCGATCTTCCACCATTGTTGATCTTAAATAATTTTTTATTCTATTTAGACACGAAAAAGAACATTCTGCGGTACAATTTGTGGCTGCTGTGCTTCTAAATATCCGAAGTGCTATGTCTACATTTGGATACAGATCGTCAAACTCGTTGTCACGCAACCAATTGCACATGTTTGATACAGACATAGATAGATTTTATTTCAAAAGTAGATGCTCTTGTGTAAGCATTCTTCAATATCTTCTGAAAAACTTTTGTAAAGAAGGGTAGCATGTTTTCTTTTATCCGCTGAATTTAAGCTTCTTAGTTTTAATAAGGACGGAAAATTTATCGTAGTCTAACTGATCGTAGCAGAATGGCGTTTGGTCAATTCAACTATTAAGGTAACCAAGAATGATTTTACTCTAAATTTATCTTGGTCACTCATAGTTTTACTGGAATCGCTTATTTTTCGTTGTTTCGATGCATCATATTGTTCATTACTAATTAATTTACCCTGCGTTTCAAATTCTTCAAAGTCATCCATAATAGTTTTAATGAAATTAATAATATAGGAATATAATTCCATAACGATAAAAACGTCAATATTGACACTTTGTAATTTTTGACTAGTTGAATTTAATCTATTAAGTACTAGCTGAATTGCCCGGCGTTGCTCGGGCGGGTGACATTTATTCTCCAGTACAAAGAAAAATTGAAACAAATGAAAACATTTATTCTCCGGTACAAAATTTTTTTCAGATTAAAAAATTTGTATGGGGCCCCCTTGACCCCCTGATCCGACCCCTTCCAAAACCCACCTACGGTCTGACTTGGGGTATCATGAGATAGTATACCAAGTTTGGCGGTTCTAAGTTGAAAACAAACAAACAGACAAACAGACAATCAGACAAACAGACAAACACACAAACATTGAATTTTATATAGTAGATAGATATAGAAATAGCACAGAAAACTGAATTGTTTAAAATTTCATAATTTAATTTGAGAATTGTTTAAGAAAAAGTGAAAGATGTAAAATTGAAATGCTACGACATGTTTCTTTGATACTAGAGGGTGATGTAATCGATTCTCGACTTTCCTCGACATGTGAGACTGGCTCTTGATGGTCAAATTTCAACGAGCCGATATATGTAAGTTGGCCAAGAACAATGGTTTAGCGTAGAATGTGGTTTTTATGACAAACGTGTCAAAAGAGTTTCAGCGGACTCGCTGGGTGATTCACGTCTGGATTTTTTTTTTCATAGAAAAAAAAGTCATCAAAATTTTAGCGGCAAATTTGCCGCCTCTCAAATCCGCCCCTAGTTTTAAGTCTCTCATTAGCTTTTATTTTGGATTAGTTTTATGGAATTTTCTCTAGTTTTAGTAGCGTTTTGAGTTTGAAATATAGCAAATAAGAATGAATACTGAATTTTTTTTTACATTGTTCGTATTTTGGTTACTAGTTACGGAAATGAGGTGTTTTTCTTCAAAGTTCGTTCAAGGCAATCAAGGTTTTGTTTGCGTCGGTCAAGTTGAGATTGTGTACTGGTTGAAATATGCGACAGCACCATATTAGAACCCGTTTGATATTCACACCGAGAAACGTTTGCATATTTATATGCCAAAAACAAAACATTGCGCAATGCAGGGGAGTTGAAATACCATGAACAAAACAAGTAGCAGGGCACAGAAGGTACGAAACAAAATTGCAAGTACGCTTGTCGTCTTTGTCGCACTCGCATAAAGCACATACTTTCTCTTTCAGATCACTTCTGCAGGCATTGTTCAGGTGTATTAATAGTTGTTTATAAATAGTTGATGACATATGTTTGATTGCTCGTGTTAAAAGGCAATATGGCAAAAACCATGGAATGATTCAGTTTTGTAAGCAAAATTAACTTGTTCTTTGTTTGGTACCCCACTTGATTTTTTTTGTGTATGCATTCTCTATTGCAAAAATTTGTTTAAATTTTTCAATTTTGATACTTCTATTTGCGTAGTGGGAATACATTTTTTCACGCTCGAGTAATTTCATTGAATTATACACACAATTCCAAGAACCAATGGAGTTACACATGTATGTATGTATGTAGTCGCATAAATATGATTGCAACTCATATGTATGTACACTAGCAATACGATGCTAACAAGATTATTTACTATTTTTATATATGTTTTTATTAAATTGTCGATATCTATAGAACAAATATGTCCAAAATAATCAGTGCATCGATTGACAAATCGAATCACGACACAATTATTGCTTTTACATGAAACGTGAGATAACTATCTTTGATTTATTATTATGATTGAACTGTACGCATTTATGTAGGAGCTTGCATATTAATTGCATTTTCACCTTTAGAAATGTTTGCTTAGATTGTTTTCATATCACACGCACAGTAGGTGAAATGCCTGTACTGTTTGACTTGATTAGAGTGACTTTCTATTTATTTTTCGTTGTTGTTTATTTGTTTTAATATGTTTTTGCAAAGGAATCGTATTTTTTTAACGTCGTAATGTGTTTCTAATCATAGCTGCGGTTAGATATTTGCACACATTTTTGAATACAGAGAGTTCTATTCATTTTACCAAAAGTGTTATTGCGTGTAACGGCAAATCGTAATCCAAGTACCTACTATCAGCGTATAATAAATTAAACTTTTTTTTGTTATGGTTACTTCAAAATTGCTAAATAATAATGGAAATTCAATATCGTATTGATAAAATTCTTTAAAAATGTTGTTTGAATTTAATTGAGGTGCTTTCGAAACGTAAACATGACTTATCTTGACTTGAAGAAGATGATTTTAAAAACATTTACATACATTTTCACAATTTTTAGTAGGTTTTCGAATCTCGGTCGTTGGATTTGACCTAAAATTGACCAGATTGAAATTATCAAACGCATCGCTATCGTTTCCACTCGTGAAAATTTAACATTTGCGTCAATGATTCGCTAGTTTTATCGCACTTTGAAGTAAATAAACAACTCGATTGGTATGTGTGCACAGCAGGTATGTGTATATGGTACGCAATCGGTACCCATTTATTTTTATTATTGATAATTCGTAAAAAATATTTGCTTTGCGAATTATTCATCGTGCGATAGAATGGCACGGCTTGGTTCGAAAAAAAAAATGTATAACGATCTAACTATCTGAGCACTCAGTGATGCACTAATGTTATCGACAAATGTTTTCGTAAAATTCGTTTGGTTTTTCAATTTTCTTTGGGTTATTTTGGTCAAACGATCGGTGTAATAATCGGTTGACTCAACAATATACTGAAAATTCACAGAAAGGAGCGCTGAAAAGGAAACTGCATATTAAAAATCCATTCGACTTTACAGTGACGTGCAGTTAATTGCTAAATTATAACGTGTACATAATTATGTCCAAAATTCTAGAAGAAGCCATAGAAAAAACCTATCTAATTTAAAACTTCCTGATTTGCATTGAAATCGTAAAGAGTGCTTGAAATATTTTGTCCTTGAGTTTTTGGAACTGTTCGTAAACAGGAACAGGAAAACAGTTAAATGTTTGCAAAGAGCATTTGGTATTTAATTTTGCATATAACGCTATTTGCGCTAAATACACTCCGTTTAAATTTAATCAAAGCATTTATAATTGTATGATGCCAGTTAAAACAAATTATATAACTGTGAGCGAATGAATAGTAGTAGTATTGTAGTAAAAATGAAATTACAGCAATGTTAGATGATATTAAAATAAATTAACATTAATTGGTTTATGTCTATGGTATTTATTTGTTGTTCAAACGTATAAAATAGTTTATTTTTAAATTTAATATAAAGTGACATCTATGTACAAAAACAATTTTTTTTTAAATTTTAAATTATTAAAAATTTAAATATTAGTAGTTTTTATGTCAAATAGATGTCACTACTAAAATTTTAAATTTATTCATTTATTTTATATGCAAAAGCTTCGTTTTTATAAGGAAAATAATAGATCGATCAAACTGCATACAATTTGAATAATTTTTTTTAGCTTCGCAAAAATAATTTATTACACATTCCGACGTGTAACAGATTACAGAGTGCACAATTAAATCTTTTGAAAATTTAGAACGGAAGTCAGGATGCGCACGCTCGTCGCGGATTAACGAGCGCACAATTTAAAATACACTTTTCGCGCGAAATCAATTCGTACACGGTCGTGTAAGTTTTTTTTATGTATAAATTTTCACGAGTCTGCTTCGCATCCCTTCGGTGTCAATGTCACACGGGAAATCGCTCGTAATTACCATTGTCTACATTGGCTTTGACAAATTATTTACCCGTACATATTCGGGTCTTTCTCTTCGAGAGTCGGTCGATTTTTTTAATTGTATTTATTTATTTATTATTCTGCAGCATCACAGCGGATGCAGGAAGGTGTCTCTATGGTCTGATGATCGAAAACACATTAGACCACAATTTCAAGGGCGTTCCCGCGAGGTTAAATCCAAAATGATATCACCCTTGTACGTGTGAGTGCGTTTGCCCAGCAGGCCATTTTCCATATCGATTTTCCACATCGAATGATTTTCACCTCAATGCTCATGAAATGCTTAAAAGAGCTGAGAAGACTGTTACAAAGTTGCATGAAATTAAGACTCGTTAAGTCACTTTTTACAATCCATTTTATATTAACTAGACTGCCGTCCTAAGCCCGCTTAACGTAACTGACAAAATTACGAAAATGAGTTAGATGTGTTTCAGGGGTTATGGGAGTGTATTCTTGCGATTTTTCATATCAAAATTAATGTATCTTCATCCAAAAGTAACTTTTTTAAGCTATTAAATCTAGCGTATCTGCATGCGCTAAGAAATAGTATCACCAATACTTAATAAATCAGTAATATATGAAGAAAAACACAAATTTAGAATAAAACTTTCAAGTCCATTTATCTCGATATTGTAGACTTCTACGGTAAGTAGACTTCTTGAACTCCAATTATATATTGTGGTATTGAAACACGTTGATACCCATTATTACTAAATTTTGTACCTACATACATATATCCAAATAAGTACACTATGTGACAAACTTTCTCATCTTACTGAAGTAATGTGGCGCCGAATTTTAACTCAATTGATTTTAAATGCTTTTGAGTGTTATCAGATTGGATTTTTATAACTTCATCATAAATTTTCAATCGAATGGTCAGCATTGAAAAAATCCCATAAGATTAACAGCCACGGAAGAATTGTGGAAATATTGGATTTTTCCGTATAACGAGTTGGAAAATCAATTTTTTTAGTTGCTTATCTTCTTTTCCATTTTTTTTCGTGTTCATTTTTGTATCTGTCCAAAATAAAAATGTCCCATGTTTTTCAGCAAATTATATGAAGAAATGCACTTTTCCCCTTTCCAATAATCGAGCGCGGATTAAGAGGGTTCTGTCTTAACCACTTTCCATCCTTGGTATCTTACTTACATGTATGTAGGTAATGGTTACTTTAACCGAGTAGGCTATCGACTCAAATATGTAGAGTATTGTCCAATAAAACAGCTCCACGACCATGATTATTTAATTTTATTGCAGATCGCTGTTGAAATTTGTCAAATTTGAGGCAAACAAAGGTGCTAAAGACCATAAGGTTCTTGTTTTGACAAGTGCAAGTGACCTGGGTCGGATTGATTCAATCGGAACGAGCATTGGTTGGGCCAAAGCCATGGCTCTTTGTCAGCGCTCGGCAATTATGGAAATTACCATTTTTTGGGGCTATTTCAGGGTGTCCGTCCACCATATCGTTCAAACAGTGGCGTTCGCTATTTTGCATTTTTTTACTATACCATGCGACAATGTCCAACATACATTTTTATTTGGAATTTGACGTTAGCTTTGTCTTTCATATTGTACGATAATAATATGATTTTACACTTGGTAGCTCTAGGTGTGACATTTTTAATGTGAATTCACGTGACGCCACTGCGCCAAACGAGATGTCTCTTTTATAGATGGAATCGAGATAATGATTGCTATGTTTAAATTATGATCACACGGTTGCGATTGTGGATGTATACATGTCACGGTGAAATGAGCACACGTACACTGAAACGCAATATCAACCTTGTTAGTACATAATTTTAAATTTCAGCAATTGCTCGCTGAAAATATATTCGCTGCTTTGATGAAAAAAAATAATAGAATTGATTGAAAACTGCGCTCGGCAATTGTGACTAAACGAAACTATTTTTGAATGTTGCACAACGTGTATACCTGTTTGAATAACATACATATTTAATTTCTTCAGAAGTGACAAGATTAGGTGTAGGTAATTAAGAATTGAAAGAACGATATTTCAAAATGAGAGAGCACAACATGGTTATAAAATGATATTTTACAGTCTGTTTTTTTTAACAAGAAAATACTTCAAAAATTCAAGTGTCACCAATGGCGTGTAGCGTTCATCTCTCCCCTTATAAGAGAGATGAACTTCTATCCATTTTCAAGACACGTGGTTATCTGAAACAGCAAAACTTTTTAGTACTGCGACCCATGGGATTAACCTTATATGTACATCCGTGGACTCATTGCAATAAAAAAAATGTACTCTCACCAACTCTTTAGACCAGCTCATCTTCTGCCCATTGGGTCTTTTGATCGATTCTGCGTGCAATCGTGTTATCTGAAAGCGAAATCGTTTCGACTTTTAAACTTATTTCTTGCTCTTATCATCAAACATAACTCCAAGCGTGTATTTTATTGTTGGGAGCACTAAAGATTCCCCAGTTGTGTGTGGCTTACCAGTTTGCGCGATTCGCAAACTAATCAGGTAGGTTCTAGGTCAGGTAGGTTCTACGAGGCGTGGAGAGATTTTTCATTAATTCTAGCGGCTTGTTTTTAAAATCCGGATGCTTCGTATCAATATGCCAACGCAATTTGTTCGGCCGCATGCTCTAGCTCGCGCGTACATGCGGCCACTGCTGGATGAAGTCCTCTCCAATCCTCTACCATTTCTGTATGTGTTGAGCAATCTGCATCCAGTTGACTCCACACATTCTCCTCAATTCATCAAACCATCGTCCACTCGGTCTACCTTGCTTTATTTCATATCCTCTCGTATACCGTTCCAGTATTCCGTCTGCCATCCATAACTTCTCGCTTTGTGTCCACTTCAACTTTTTCACACGTTCCGCTATATCTGCCACTTTCGTCATGCTTCTTACCCATGTATTCCTCTTACGATTTATTCTCGTTATACCGAGCATACATCTTTCCATGCTTCTCTGTGTGCACTGGATCCTACGTAGCATTCTTGAATTTAGCATCTACGTTTCACATCCACACGTCATAATTCCCGTGATTATGTCTCCCTGCAAACCGGGAGGACGGTCTCGGATCTTTGCTTCATATTTAAACTTTTAAACAATTTATTAGATAGCCCTTACCTACTAAGTAGGATCCTTCTACATTGTCCCCCTAGGCCTCTCAGAAATCCTCCATTGTTTCATTTGAATCTTTATTCCACTAGCAATTCACAAAACTCCTTCATTTATAGATCCTGCTCGACGAAATCCCGGCAAGTATTGATCCTTTTCTCTATTCTTTGCCCTCCTTTATATTATCTTTACTTAAGTTCCTTTCCAGCCCTAGCTCCTAAGTTCCTTTATTGTTTTTATCTGTTGTTCGTTTGTAACTATTTTGGCTGTAGTGTATTGTGTGATATTAATATTATTTTGTATTTATATTTTATATTGTATAGTTGTATACTACATATAAGCTGTTTGTTACATAAATAAATAAATAACTGGCATAGTATATTGAAAAAAAACAGACTATATGTAGAGAGGTGCGCAATGTACATATAAGCGTACAGCAAAGTACCAGTCTAAGTGTAGGAAAATAGGGCTTTCTTCCTCATAAAGTCTCGATTTATCGATTTATTCATTACCTAAACACGTTTGATATTGTAAAAGGTATTGCAAGGTAAGTACGATGGACAAGATATGAGCGTGAGAACAAATAATTGTACCGTAGTTGTGTGGGATATGAGATAGACGAGTATCGCGTTAATAGTAGAGCTCTGGTCACAGGTATTCAGTGACCCCAAACAGTTTGTTGCTTTTACGGAAACGGCTGGACAATGGACGACTGGCGATGGACGATTGGCGGGGAGATGAGGAGGGGAAAGGGGAGGGTCCACGAGGTGCGGGGAGGGGGGATGATGTGTGGAAGTCACTTCCGGAGAACATCCGTCACCAGTCGTCATCCCACGAAGGACGATCTGGTGACTATGATTTGATGAGTCGATGGTACTCACTATAGAAGCTCATTCTTCAAAGTTCATCCACAGGAACTTCAGACTGAGATTCGCACTAGACGTTGCCGTGAGCGCCAAGCGCGAAACCGAGCTTTTAGGAGACTTCTTATGCCGCCACTTCACCATCGCGAGAATGTTCGTGGAATGTTGGCCTTAGCGCTGTGGTCAGCTGCCGCTTGCTCGCCCGTCCAGAGCGCTGCTATCGTATCGCTAGTGGCGCCACACTATTGTCAACTAGCAAGCGGCAGCGAACGAAGTGTCATCGCGGCATCGGTGTTTTGGATCCCATATCGCGGGTTCTTGGTGGAGAATTTCGAGAAAGTTCAGAGTCACTGAATTGGTTCACATGATTACACACTAAAGGCACAGACAACACTGGAGGGGTCCGGGGTGTGGGGAAGGGTTCTCCATCTTGCTTTTTTCGCGGTTCGCTCGCCTTCGCTCAACCTTTGCGGATGTCGCGCAAATGTTAAAAAGTACGTTGGCGTTAACGTGAAAATGTTCGAGCGACATACCCACACCTTGGCTCTCGGAGTCGGCATTAGAAGTCAATACTCAGCGTCTACTCTGTTGCCATTGAACTATTAAGTAGTATTCAACTGTGTAGAGCCAATGGTATAGTATTTATATGATACGATTGGAGTATCAATATATAGGTAGTATCTGTTTAGTTCGTCGAACTTATGCAAATGCTAATTAGTGTTTTTTTTCCCTGTTGTTTTGTATGAAAGAACTGTCCCGTGGGTTTTCCACGCTGTGTGGCCACCCTCGCATTCGATACAATTAAATGGCACCTCTCTGTACATTTCGGAAGTGCTCACCTGCAATGTCCATCAGTTTCCAATCTGTGCTCACATTGAGTGGATGTTGATCCCATCACAGGAGTTGGTGTTCCAGTATCGTGCCCAGATAGAAAATTTCAGTTCTGTTAGCGCGAGTTTCCCGAAAATTCCAACAGACGCAGGCATTTTGGGATTTCCGTGACTGGATCGTCACAATTTGCTGAATTTGGTAAGTGATTTGATCAACTTGTGTGATGTTTATTGCAACTATACATATATGACAATGATAAATTTCATTTTAACCCCACTTACTTGATCAACATTTACATATGTATGTACATACATATGTATATAAAATGTCGGTTCAAGTTTGAGTTTTATGAGGTCTTATCAATGTTACGGAAATATTCAAAAAAAAATTATTTTTTTTGGATGAAATGTTTCATTCATCCTTCGGTAGTATCCCATTATAACTCAAATGTTATTATCATTAGCGTTTATAATTTGTAATTAAGGAACTATGTAATTCGATATGGATACGGTTATTTTACAAGGAAATTTGAAATTTTAAGCTCAATTAATTTTCTGATGATAAATTTGATATTTATGGTTAGTAATGTTAGGTTACGTCAATAAGGACTACATTATCGATATTAGTAGATTACAATTCGAACATAATATTAGTGACATTCCAGAGGTATTTTTCCTAATTTAAATAATAGATACTTAAAAGGCAGATTATCTTCTATATAAAATGTATTTGCCTTATTATGAAATGTTATCTGGACTTTTAATATTTCAATTAAATTATAAAGAGTAATTTCACACCAGGCGTTGAATTAGTAAAGCGCCAATTGAAAATGAGCTATGTTTGGTGAATTGGTCCTTATCGTACTCAACGCCTCATATGATCTTAACAATTCTTTCTTTTTCTTTATCATAATTTCACGGACTTCTTTCGCGTGCTTTAAACAAGTTCACAATGGAATTAAAAAAAAAACATATACATAGGTATATCCTGCTGATAACGGGTACGGATATGATGAAATTTTGATATATAACTAACATTCATCCGCGTGACATGGTGACTGGCGAACCGTAACACTTTCCTCATTACCGTGATACGCTGGTGAAAAAAAAGTCATCTAGTCATGTTAAAATAATTTGAAATAGAAAATAGAAATTTAATTTCACCCTTCTGAAACACCAGGTGCAAATTTGCGTAACGGAAATAGCGGTTGTTAGCACGTGCCCTATAGTAATAGTTTGACGAAGCGTACGACTGTGGGAAATGACTAATTCGTGATATTAAAGAACATCGATTGGTAATTAGTAATCAGTCATGATTTTATTATAGTGTGTAGAAAGAGTGTGATGCAATTTTTTTCAATGTTCGATTATGTCGGACGAAGGAAAATCGTCGGCTCGGAAAATCAGATTTGTCACAGAATGCACGGAATGCCTATTGAACAACAAGGTGTGGAACATTCAAACATTTCAAACACAACGCGAATGTGAAGTGTGACGATCGGCGATACTGTGAACAAAAAGGACACGCGATCTGTCCATACATGTGAAAAGCGATGTGCCACATACACGTTTTTACCGGAAAATTCGCACGCAAAACGAGAAAAACGTGCATTATCAAACCAACTAAATGCTTACAGGCCAAACAAATCTGCTCTAGATTACGACTTTCGGGGAATTTTTTTTAGTGGACTATTTATCTCTCAATAGAAATCCAATTTGAGTGGGTGAGACTGTGAAAGTCAAAGTTGCTTTAAAATAGTAAAAAAATTTCAGCGTATTAAAAAATCATTTATCAGGACTAAGTCATCAAATATTAAAGTTGTAAATATAACTATCATAATTACATCACCATAAAGTACACTGTCTTTCCAGAAACATCACTTTGAGGTGAATTATTTCAAAACAACATAAATGTGGGATAGAAAACTCTTGCACTCACCCATTGATTTATAAAACGCATTTGTGTAATATGTATTGCAAAAGATCTGCAATGCTTGAGTTGGTTAAAATCTCCAGAATAGTATATTTATTATAAATACTATTTTGAATTCAAAATTAAGTTGCACAATATCTGGAGTCAAGTTCAATTCCTATTAATTTCATATTGTACAAAATCTGATAATTATAATTATAAGTAGTTCTAGTCATAGCTTTTAAATTAGTTTTTTGACCGAATTGATCCATTTTGATTTTTATATTTGGCATTTTAAACTTATATACGCACATACATATGTATCTAACTTTGGTGCTATATAGTTTTATTTTCATGATTTATATCGCACAAAGCATTCAGACTAACATAGATTATATCTAGAAATAAAAAGTACACACCTAGTTCCTCTCGACAGGTAGCAATTCCTTTCATCATCGTTCTGTTTACGTTTTTTTGACATTTCACACCCATTATGTCAATCCTCTTGGGCCTACTCATCCGTGGTACAGAACTGGACTACAATACCTGCAATCCAACAATTCTAACACACATAACGGCCATAATTTTCACATAATCGAACCGAACGTGAATCGATATGTGGACACACACAATTGGGTACGGTTCATTTACAGTTGGTTTTCTATTCGTCAATGGCACATAAATACATACATACCTACAATCCTAGATTGTTGTAAAGCGTGCGTGCGTTTTCCCACACGTTTGTATTTTTTCATCGACAAAGTTGATGTAAAAAAAATAGTGGCTGGGTTGCGTGAACTATTATTAAATATATCGCTAATTGTGTGTGCAATCCCGTTCATCTGGGTCGTATCAAACGATAATACTTGTTGCATTGTGAGCTCTCACAAGGGCCACGTTTTCATTATGCGACTATAGTTTTGCGTTTATTCAACGTGTCGGATTTGTGTACTCACGAATGCACTTTTGTCAAATGGTAGTCGGTCGGTTGTAGTGTGGATGGTAATTTGTTGGTGTCATAATTATGGAGGATTGTAGTATGAACGGTTCATTAATAATACATTCATTGAAGGTACATCATATTTATGTTCATTATGTATATTCCAGGAATATTAGATTTAGTAGAATAGTAATAGTTTCATGATAATTCAAGAGAAGCAATTTCGCCAACGGCCATACTACGTTGAATACACCGGTTCTCGTCTGATCACCGAAGTTAAGCAACATTGGGCGCGGTCAGTACTTGGATGGGTGACCGCTTGGGAACACCGCGTGTCGTTGGCCCCTTTTTTTTGATAAGTTTTTATTTTAATTAATTTTTAATTTTAATAAATACGTTTTAATTTTAATGTCCGTTGGAAAATCAACGATTGAATAAATTAAAAATAAACCATCAAAAATATTAATCCATTCATATAAAAAAAATAAACAAAAGAACGTTGAAATTTAAATTTTGCTTTGGATATTATATTGACACCGTTTTTGTCAAGTAATTTACTACCTAGTTACCTAGTGCATAATATGAAAGTTGCTTAACGGAAAACTTTTACTAGTGTATGTACAAGGAAGAAAGTTGTTTATACAGATGATTACATCATTATTTGTACTTGTATCATACTTACATACTATGGATTTTATATATTTATTTATTTATTTATTAAAACGCCCATTAGGGCTTTTACACACAAAATACATAATATATTAAATTATAAACAAAACACAAAGGGAAATAAAAACTAATAAATAAATTATAGTACGTGTGAAAAAGTAATGGGCTGAACACATAGCGAGAAGAATGGATGGCAGATGGACGCGAGAAATACTGGAATGGTATCCGAGATGATGTGAAAGAAAGCAAGGTAGACCGAGTGGAAGATGGGCTGATGAACTGAGAAGAATGTGTGGAGTCAAGTGGATGCAGATTGCTCAAGACAGACAGGAATGGAAGAGGATTGGAAAGGCCTTCATCCAGCAGTGAATGGTGAACGGCTGAAAAATATGAAATAAATAGTTTAAAAGAAATAATAAGTCGATAATGGTAGGGACGAAATAAAGTATTAAAAAATTCTTAAATATCTTGAAACGTGTTCCAAGACAGTTTTAGAGTAGATATTAAACTTATTCACGGGGAGATATTAATCTTACCTGATAACTTTCATTAAAAAGATTTATTTGTGATCCTGAAATGAAACTATTGTTTTTATATTAATTTATTTAACAAGTTTTTAGCCCAAAATATAACATACCTAGGTATATATTATGTAGATACAAATAAACCATAAAAAGCGAAGTAAATGCTTTAAATTTATGTTGATGTACATATATACGAGTATGTATTTACATACTCACATACTGTATGTACACATGTCGCATTTGAAACAATAAATGTATGGTTGTACGAATGAAGCCATTCTTTCATTTTTTTATGCTATTTATTACAGAACATAATATGTATCTATGAACATATGTACATGTGTACGAAAATTTGAAATAATATAAAATTTATCACCCGTACGGATAAGTTTAAATGTATTTAAAAAATACTGTTTATTACTTCCGTACTGAGTTAAAATTGTTCCATATTGGCTAAAATTAAAAATTATTTTGATAAAAGATCAAAAAAAGAGGGGCCAACGACACGCGGTGTTCCCAAGCGGTCACCCATCCAAGTACTGACCGCGCCCAATGTTGCTTAACTTCGGTGATCGGACGAGAACCGGTGTATTCAACGTAGTATGGCCGTTGGCGAGAGATGTATATTATTCTATCAAGATAATTATTCAAAACTGGATGAAGGCCTCTCCAATCTTCTTCCATTCCTATCTGTTTGAGCAGTCTGCATCCAATTAACATCACACATTTTACATATACATACATACACCAATCCCTCGATTTACGGAATTTATACGTTCCTGAAAAGTTGCTCGTAAATCGAAATTTTGTATATCGAACGAATTTTTACTTTATCCTAATCGGATTAAGTATTGTGATCATGCGAAAATTCGACCTCGAGATTTTGACTGATTTGTATCGAGTATCATCCACTGATCACGTTTTCATGATTTCTTAAAAATGTCTGTATGTCTGTATGTCTGTATGTCTGTATGTCTGTATGTCTGTGTGTCTGTGTACTTATGCGTGTGTGTGTCTGTATGTGTGTTTTCTCCGAAACTATCAAGGCTATCAAGCTGAAATTTCATATCTATTATTTTCACGTAAGGTGTAAAAGCCATAAGGAATTTGGTCAACATCAGTCAACCGGAAGTAGGGTTTTTTTCTTGTAGAAAATTCTAAAATTCTTTTACCACAGAATATTTCCGAAACGGCTCCGGGAATTTTGTTGAAATTTCATATCTATAGTTTTCACGTTAGCCGTAAGAGATACTGTGATTTTAGTTAACTTCTGACGAGCGAAAATGGCAGTTTACTCTTGAACGATTTTTTTTTTTTTATTTTTTTCGACCTTTTAAATATGTACTATCGTCACAATATTGTAATATTGTAGTTTTGAGAAAAAATCATATTTAAAAAAAAATAAATCATTAAAATTAGTCAACCGGAAGTAGGTTTTTTTTTTTCGTCTAAAAGTTTACGACAGAATATTTCCGAAACGGCTCCGGGAATTTTGACGAAATTTCATATCTATAGTTTTCACGTTAGCCGTAAGAGATACTGTGATTTTAGTCAACTTCTGACTAGCGAAAATGGCAGTTTACTCTTGAACGATTTTTTGTTTTTTATTTTTTTCATACAAATACGAAAAAAATTTAAACCAATGGAAAAAATAAATTAAATCGAAATATTTAGTAAAATTTAAAATTTTGAAAGGCTCCTACTGACCACATTAACAAGTCAGCATGTGCAAATTTCCGTATATCGAAATTTTTCATTTCTTATATTGAATATATGAATTAATCTTTAAATTCCGTTATAGTGAACTTCCGTATAAAGAGCGTCCGCAAAAGCGAGGGATTGAGGTATAATAAAAACATAGAGAATGAATCTCACCTCATTGGAGATGAGAAGATTGAAAGGACATGTTACAGAAATATATACATAGGTATAAAATAATTAATAATGATTATAAATGTCCAATGATAAACCTCCTCACGTTCAATGAAAACGCTCACCTCAGAGGTCCATAGCTCATACCCTGAGACTCCATACAGATAAATCAAACAAAATTCTTTTCAAATAGTGGTTATAGTTTGGAACTGCCTACCAAATCAGCTAGTAACTTTAAAAAATATAAACCTCTTTAAAAAATCAGCTAGACAAATTTTTAAATATTAATGGATTTTTGTAACCCTTCAAATATAATAAATAAAAAAAAAAATGTAGGTAATGTAATAAACTCCCTGGTCTCCATAACTATGTCACCTGCCTATATATTTTAAATAAAAAATAAATATTTTGATTTTAAAATAAAGCAAGATTCTCGCCAACGGCCATACTACGTTGAATACACCGGTTCTCGTCCGATCACCGAAGTTAAGCAACATTGGGCGCGGTCAGTACTTGGATGGGTGACCGCTTGGGAACACCGCGTGTCGTTGGCCCCCCTTCTTTTGCAATTTTTATTAAAAGTTTTATTTCACAAAAAATACAATAGATGCTAATTTATGCTTAAAAAAACAAAAAAAAATATATTTTTTTTTTTTTTTCAAGAAAAATATTACTAAAACAACGTTGAGACACAAACTAGCAAACTAATAACTATAAGTTAAATTCAAATATTATTTTTGAGTTCTTAAAACAGTCGTGTCCATATTGACACAGCTGGGTCGGAAATGATGGGTTAACGAAAAAACCCATACGAAAATTTTACCCAAGGTAATTATCGTGTTTCTAAAAAACATGTTTTTTACCTGGAGGTAAAATTGAGATGTTTTTACCCAAAGTAGTTGTATTGATGGGAAATATCGAAAACTATGCAGAATGCAGTATTATTTAAAAAAAATATTGCAACTAAAAATCAGTGTATCGTTTGACTTCAACGAGAGTCGTTCATCTTGTCTCACGATCGAAAAGTTCACGCGTGTAGTCGTGAACTTTTGATGATTCGTGAACGTGAAAGATTTTTGACTTTTTTGGACCTTTGTAGCAACTTGGTGATTTCTACAAAGGTCCAAAAATCAATTTGGTGTCCTATAAATAATGTGGATGCAGAAAGATTTTTTAGCAAATATAATTTAGTGGTAACTGATCGTCGTACTAGCTTAAAAGAGTCGTATATGGAAATATGTTCCATGCTTAGTTTTAATAAATTTTAAATTTAATTTTTTAATTCATGATTTTTGTCTCTGTATTTCTCCATATTGCTACTTCTTAATAATTTTCTACTGTTTTTTTATTTGTCACGTTAGCTTTAAATTGTTTGTACATAAATTGTTTTACAGAGTATTGAAATTGATCTGTATTAAAAAATTATCTAATAAAAATAAATGCGAAAAGCAATTAGCTAACAATAAGCTTTATTTTATAGAGACAGTTATTATTTTATAAATATGAAACATAAGTTTATAGAAGAATGTGTGGAGTCAAATGGATGCGGACTGCCCAAGCAGATACTCAGATAGTCAGATAGGAATGAAAAATAATTGAAGAGGCCTTCATTCAAAAATAGATGGTGAATGGCTAATAAATAATTCATCATCATCATTATTTTAAGCCGTTCACCATCCACTGCTGGATGATGGTCCTTCCAATCTTGTTGCATTCCTGTATGTCTTGAGCAATCTGCATGTGTTTGATCCCATACACTTTTCTTAATTCGTCAGCCATCGTCCGTTTCGTCTTCCTTGCTTTCTTTCACATTCTTTCGGGTATCATTCAAGTATTTCACGCGTCCATCTACTATCCATTTTTCTCACCATATGTAATTAATTATGTCCTGTCCACTGCAATATTATGATGATAAAATAAAGAATAATTGCTATTGACATTATCATTAAATTTTGAAATGAATGTATCAGTCGAAAATTTAGTATTTGGTCAGTATTTTGTGAGAATTTTTTAATACTTTCTTTCGTCCCTACCATTATCGACGTCATATTTTTCAGCCGTTCACCATCCACTGCTGGATGAAGGCCTTTCCAATCCTCTTCCATTCCTGTCTGTCTTGAGCAATCTGCATCCACTTGACTCCACACATTCTTCTCAGTTCATCAGCCCATCTTCCACTCGGTCTACCTTGCTTTCTTTCACATCATCTCGGATACCATTCCAGTATTTCTCGCGTCCATCTGCCATCCATTCTTTTCGCTGTGTTCCAGCCCATTACTTTTTTCACACGTACTATAATTTATTTATTAGTTTTTATTTCCCTTTGTGTTTTGTTTATAATTTAATATATTATTTATTTTGTGTGTAAAAGCCCTAATGGGCGTTTTAATAAATAAATATATAAAATTCAAAGTATTTAAGTATGATGTAAGTACAAATAATGATGTAATCATCTGTATAAGCAACTTTCTTCCTTGTACATATGTACATACACTAGGTAAGTAGGTGAGTAAATTGCTTAAAAGTTTTCCGTTAAGCACCTTTCATATTATGCACTAGGTAACTAGGTAGTAAATTACTTGACAAAAACGGTGTCAATATAATATCCAAAGCAAAATTTAAATTTCAACGTTCTTTTGTTTATTTTTTTTATATGAATGGATTAATATTTTCGATGGTTTATTTTTAATTTATTCAATCGTTGATTTTCCAACGGACATTAAAATTAAAACGTATTAACTAAAATTAAAAAAATTATTTTGATAAAAGTTCAAAAAAATAGGGGCCAACGACACGCGGTGTTCCCAAGCGGTCACCCATCCAAGTACTGACCGCGCCCAATGTTGCTTAACTTCGGTGATCGGACGAGAACCGGTGTATTCAACGTAGTATGGCCGTTGGCGAAAGTTGTGCTCTTTAGTTTTGTTACAAACCGTTTGATTTAATTGGTTCGAAAAATAAAATGAATAAAGAAAATAATTAAAAAAATAAAAGAAACGAAAGCTCCGCAGTCGGCAGTTCGGTTTTGATTCAATGTCATTATCAAGTAAAATTTAGTTTGACAATATCGCTAATAGATGTCGCATGGAGTTGTTCGCGTTGCGCAAACGGTAGCTCCACGCAAAAGCTTAAATAGCCAATTTTGCCCCTCCAAGTTATCGCTTCTCGGCCTGTTGGCTAAGATCAAAGTGTAGTATCTGTTCTTATCAGCTTAATATCTGATAGTTTCCGCATCGCGGAACCAGTATATTAAACTGATTTTTGGAAAGTGACGGGATGTTCGGGGCTTGCTCCACTCCTGTCGCGGGTTGGCCCGGCATTGCAGTGCCGCCGGGATCGGCCCACATTAATAATTCACATGACTCTCATAGTCACCCTAACCTCGCGACATTGCATTCACGGATCATAATCTAATCCTGGATAAGTGCATGTTGCTTGGATACAATAAAATCGTAATCCCTTAATGATGTTGGCTCATTGGACGATGTTTGGCTCGTTGGAAATAGGATCAACATATGTAATTGGAAATTATCATGTCCTCCGGTGACAAAGTGACATGGCAGTTTTTAAGTTTGAACATCATAAATCAGGGGAAATTTATATGATCATCATTTTCAGCCGTTCACCCGTGGCGGACTGGCCATACAAGCGACATTGCCTGATGGCAAGTGGGCCCCGCTATCTGTTAGAAAATATTGGCCCTCAGTAAAATTAAATAACTTTATAACTATTTAATTTTACGTGTGTAAAAATTTACAGGATATTGCACTTTGGATATTTCAACAAAACAAATTTCTTACGATATACACAAAGAACTAATACATGCTTTTACAGCCCAAGGATCGGTTAACTTTTTTTATAAGGGTCGAAATGTAAATTTTCAACATTTCCATGGGCCCTTTTGCGCGGGCCCATTTCCAAACTCAAGATTATGTATTTTAAATTATAAATTTTGTATTTCTGTTGATTGCCAGTAACACGTGTAGTATGTGCATATTCTAATTAATGAAAATAAAATAATTGCACTTTCAATTTTTGATTATGCATTTTTATTTATTTTTTACCCTTGATTTTTAGCGTGATGAAAAGAAGAAAATTTTGTTATTTGGGTTTTTTTTAACCCTGGGTGGGCCCCCTTTGACTCCTGGCAAGCATTGATTCCAGTCCCAGTTCACCATCCACTGCTGGATGAAGGCCTCTCCAATCCTCTTCCATTCCTGTCTGTCTTGAGCAATCTGCATCCACTTGACTCCACACATTATTCTCAATTCATCAGCCCATCTTCCACTCGGTCTAGCTTGCTTTCTTTCACATCCTCTCGGATACCATTCCAGTATTTCTCGCGTCCATCTGCCATCTATTCTTCTCGCTATGTGTCCAGCCCATTGCCGATTCAACTTTTTCAAGCAAATTTATATAAAAATTAAAATTGTACATACATATGTATTTTACTCTAATTTTTTAGATTCTATTTCATTGTTAGTGATTTTTCGTGTGCTCCAAGAATATTAATAGAACTTTTGTACTTGGTGATGCCAAAACAAATTGTGACGTAATTCGGATGTGATTGTCCCGATAGAATAATTAAGGAGGATCAAAGTTGCATTAATAACTCATTATGAATGCAATACACGATATTATGTCAAAGCAGCCTTTATAATCTTTCATAATAATAATAATAATTTTATTCCAAAGGTTAAAATTGTAAATAGGTTTTTTAGCTTATACTTTCCTACTGTAAAAACAAACACTAACGATAAAGTACGATTATTTTCCTTATTATTTACTAGCGCACATTTATTGTAAAATGGATAATGGTTACTTGACCAGGAACCATTAGGATACGTTTTTAGTAAATAAGTACGTATGTACATATGTATTATGAACATTGTATGAATGAATAAAAGAAAAATAGAACAAATTTTAAATGGGTAATAGATATATGTATGTATGTAGATAAAACAGAAATATAAATAGAAATGTGTAAAACATTACGGAATTCGATAGTATTTCGATAGTATTAACTATACATGTACATACATACATATGTACATATGTATGTAGGTATAATATGAGTTAGTAAAATGCTAGATTGGTGTTGATAAATTCATCTCGTACTAGAAAAATTATTATAAGATTCTTTGTTTTCATTGTGATTCACTGTGCAAAGCGTGTTTTTTTTTTTGGCAAGTTCGTTGTATATTGCGTTCTCAATGGTCGATAGATTCTATATTTATGTAAATTTTACACTATAATCTACTTATAGAAGGTCTTCTACAATGTAGTTTTAATTTAGAAAGCTTGAACTAAATCTGGTCAAATTAAATATTGGAAATACATATATTTTTATTTATTTAAAAAAGCTTTTTATTGTTCTTATACTATGTTCACAATACATCTTAAATCTATTTTAATAGCTACTGGTCTAGTGACCATTATCTATTTTACACATTGTTCATTTTGTTAGTATTTATAAGGATTCTTTTATTTTAATGTTAATGTTTAAAGCATAATAGGAGAAAGAGCTCAAAAACCTATTTACAATTCTTATCAAATGTTACAAATACATATACATATCTACCTACTATGTACCTACTGCATTTTTGGAGTTATCTATTTTGTCCTCTTGTTCTTTCTACAGTTTAACACCTTATTTCAAGTAATGTTGTGTTTAGTTGCGGCGAGAGTTTTAACTACAAGTTGGTGACATCGCACACCGGAAATGCTTCTTCCGTTGCTTTGTTTGCGCGGGAATTATTCATGGCGCTTTTCAAATCTGTAATGGCCGCGGTTCGGCGGCTCTTTTTTTTTTTTATTTTTTAATGGAACGGCCCACGAAATTCGTTTTCATTTTAGCTACGACGCGAATCTCCAACCGAAAACAAATGGTACTGCCATTTTGCATATTTCCCACGCATTTTTATATTTTACTGATAAATATTACCTATACATACTTATATGTATAGTTCAAAGATTGATAATAATCCCAATTGTGACTTGAACAATTAAAAAGCAAACAGTCTTCAATCCATATATGGATGTTTTAGTTTGTACCCACACCTTATTAGAAAGATCATACTGCAGTACATTTATTTCTATGTCTGTGTTTAGTGAAATAACATAAATTTTCACAAAACATATTCGATTATACGATAACAAGAAAAATAAATTCATACTATGTACATAGTTGATAAAATTACAAATGCGCAACAGCCGTTACACAACCATAATGAAATACTGTTGATTGCGTGCTACCGTTAAGGGTTCAACTGTACAAACGTGAACTCGTCGCAAATATAATATTATGAATAGAGCATTCGATTCTTTTATATTCTATCTATGTATGTATGTGTCCACGTTTTTTAATCGATAGTTGTTTTTTTTGCCCAACAATAAGAATAGAGTGTACTGTTATTAAAATTTGATTGTCGCACTAGATGCGAGCATTTTTTTCCACGTAACTATCAATTATTATATGACGGTTAACCCAAAATATGAATCGCTTTCATATGTTTGCGTGGGCGGGCAAATATATACATATGTGATGAATACGTGTATTTTTTTTTGCATTTTTGTCAAATCGAAAAGCGAACAGCATACATAGGTTCAACAACATTTAAATTAGAATATAACGGTACCGATACATTTTCATTATTATATGTCAGTGACCGCATGGTTTTGTATAATCAGTGCTTAATGAAATGGAACCCACGCTATGATGCCAATATTTTGCTATTATAAATAAAAAAATATTGGTGGCAGAAATTGAGCTTTAATATTTGATTTTCTTGAATAGTAAGTTTAATCTGATCAGCTTAAATGTCGTTTTAAAAATTTCATCCTGCAATTACAAAAATTTCTGTATTTGAGGTTTAGATACTCTTTCTTGAGCTGATTCTATATATGTATGTATGTATGTACATTGATATATACCAATATATCGTTATGTTTACATAATGTTGATGGCTAGAGAGATATAATGGTTGGTTTATATTAGTAATTATGTACATACATAGATACAGTGCAAATCGAGAGCATATAAATTACGTAGGTAATTTACAATGCTTTTATAACCACGTCGAAGCTATTCTAATCAAGGCTCAATTTGTTCTCTTCTTTATACAAATGTAGTGTAGTTTGCGCCAATTTGTTGGGTCGTTGTTGTGCTCTGCCCTCAAACTGCATTCGCTGAAACAAGAGCCGCTAACCCCGCTCCTTTTGTTTTAAATGGTTCAGGGTCACTTCTGATGATGATTATGATGATGACGGTGTCTAGCTCCTAGCAGCACAGCCACAATAGACCGGATGGAGGTTTGCTCGTCACCAACGCGAGATGAACGTACAAATCATGTATGCTGTGGTCGTTGACGGCTGTGGTGCCATTGTTTCGATTTCGTGTGTGCATTCGAAGCGAACTTCTGGATATGTCACAAAAAAATAAAACGGGTTGCAAAAAAAATGTCAAATGACGATAGCCTTCGGGAAGTTGAGATAAGTATGTAAATGTCCGTGGGGTCCTGTGAACCGCGTCTAATTGGATCTTTCCGATAGTTTTGTACGCAGCTAATTAGATACATTTGGACAAATTTTATTTACATTCTAGTAATTAGATCTGACCTTACATATATGTAACCTTATATATGTACATATATGGGTTTCGTGAATGTCAATTATAACTAATTAATTAATTACTTTGCACTTTAATTGAATTGGGGCAAAGCTATGACTTACGCTTTGTCATGGGAATCATTTCAATCCCACATCTAATGCCGGCGCCAGACATAAGTTCAAAGAAGTGATCACTTCTTTGAAGACTTTGCTCACACATTTGTTCACATATTGTTGTATCTGCCAGATATGTATGTGTTCAAAGCTCTCCACGGCGACGCTCGCGCAACTGGGCTTCGCACAGTGTGGCAGGCACACAAACATTTGGACTTTTATCCCTTTGATGTGCGCTAAAAAACCGACACGGAATGGCAAAGCGCACTTAAGTGATCAAATATGTGACAATATGCCACACATATGAACACTTATTTGATCACATCTTTGAACACGTCTGGCGCGGGCATTAGCCTTTTGAAATAATACATATGTACATAGGAATCTTTTATATCGATTTTTATTCCTTGGCTTACTTTGAAATTTTTTTTTTTTTTTCATTTAAGAATTATTATATAATTTAATTTAATTATTTATTATTATTTAAGAAGTATTTTTTCAACTGTATATTTTGGTCATAGTTGGTAGAATCAGAGTGTTCTATAATATGATTTGACTTGTGCAATCCTACTTTTTCCTTTTATGAAAATAGCTTGGGATATAAATTAATTATTAAGATTTTAATCGTGCAGCGGATAGTTGGAGTTACAATGTCTTCAGAAAGTAAGACGAGAAAAGCATGTGATCCTCTTAAGGTTTTTGTTTGAATATTAATTTTGATTTAATGCGTTTGCTTGTTTCAGATTTCGAGAGATGTGTCCAGTCGCTGCTTCATAACGAGCAGGTGACTATAGTGACTATTGAGCGATCAAAATTAGTTGACAAAGATGAGAAGAAAACACCAGGTTTCTGGTGTCATGCAGGCCTTCACCGTCCTGACACTCCTCAAAATGATGGCCAACGGTAATTTCCGATAAAATGTCAATTTATTGAGTATGACTATTTTAGTAAAATATTCACGTTACGTATTCTTCCGGGTGTATAGGTCAAACCACATGCAATCAAGGTGCAGGAAGAGTAATGTATGAAAGGTTACCCAATCAACAATTACAAGGATTCGACGATGATGTTGTGAGTTTACATTTTAAATAAATCATTTATAATTATAGATTGAGCTATTTTTAACGGACGAATTTTATGTTAGGTGAGAGATACGGCACCACCGTTTCGAGTGCTTGAAAAGTGTCAGGATTTGTGTTTGCGAGATAGGACAGCTACTAATAATTTAGTGAGAGCGTGTAGTTCCTTTGACTTTCAACCTGGTAGTAGGATAGCTTCTTTCAGCGGTGCTCCAGAGTATGAAGAATCGACTTGCTACTTGACGCGAGAACAAGCAGCTCCTGAGGGAATCGGAAGTTTGATGTTGGTTCCCAACAGTGTACACTTTTCTGAAGTGTGCTTAAGATGTTAGTTTATTTGTAATAAATAAAAACTTATTTATTTATTTTCATTATTGGTTGTTTTTATTGAATTGGTCGTTTTTTTTTATTTTAAGCCGATCGTCCCGAGCGTCAGTGTCCTAGTCGACGATACGTCTTCGAAAGACATCCTCGTAAGAAGCTAAAGCTTCCTTCTGCCGATTTGAAAGAAGTAATAGCTTCGAATAGGACCGAATGTGAAGACAAATGTCTAGACGAGTTCAGTTTCGTTTGTCGCTCAGCTTCTTTTGACGCATCTTTGCGCAGTTGTTCTCTAAGCAGATTCACCAGGCGTACCCATCCTGAGTTATTAGAAGACGATCCAAATGCTGACTACTTAGAGAATACTTGCTTGACAGGTAAAAAAATAAATATTTAGATTGATAATTAAAAAAAAAGGATTAGGATCTATTGAATTGTTTAATTAAAGCCGAAAGAAGATGCGATGGATTGGCCGTATTTATCAAGGAAGAAAATAAAAGACTTGGAGGTCCATTCGAAGTGGATATTTTCTCTAACATGACTTTAGAAGAGTGTCAAGATATGTGTCTACGTGCTGAAAAGTATGTATAAATAGTGAAATCATATATGTATTTAATTTCGATTTAACCTTCAAAATAATGAGCTTTTTTTAAATAGATACTTTTGTCGATCTGTGGAATTTGACGAAGCTACCAGAATGTGCGTACTTTCCGAAGAAGATTCAGTTTCTCAAAAAGACGATATTACAATCAGCAGTAGTCCAACTCATCATTTCTACGATTTAGTTTGTTTGGACAATCGTAAGTTAGAGTTAAACTAAATCCATCTAACTAAGATGAATTTTATTTCAATTCTAAATATTATTTTCAGCGAGAGGATCTGAGTATCCAGACAATTCAGTAACTTCCCACCTGTTCTCTAACGGTAGAAGACCCGATACAGCTTTTCAAAGATACAGAAACAGCAGACTAGGAGGAGAGTTTCATTCAGAAATCACTGGAAGATCACTCAGTGAATGCTTGGATGAGTGTCTTCGTCAGACCAGTTTTCAGTGTCGGTCAGCTGTGTACAGCGATCGTTTCAGAACTTGCAGACTCAGCAGATTCAATCAGCGCGATGGAATGAGGATAATATACGATGCTGACTACGATTATTACGAGAACTTGATGCGTAAGCTTTCAATACACCAAATCCATTAACCCTAATTTTATATTTAAATAATTTAATTGTTCATTGGTTTCATCACATTTCCTTTTGATTAACATCTAAAATACGATTTAATATAGAGTATTGGTTTTACCGCTCAAAAATAAGACATCGACTAAAAATGAGCATTTTTCATAAAGCACAATCATAATTTTTGATCGTTAACAAACCACAGAGGACGATCGGTGCCAATTGCTACTAATAAAAACAATGGCATACTCATTTCTAACATTATATCATAGTGGCACATCATAGATCATCTAACAATTTTAGATCACATGTTGATGGGAACTGATGGAGATCAAGCGGGATCTCCAGGAGGGCGTCCTGATACGGGCCAAGGATCCGATTGGGGCAAACCAGGTTTGATCATTCGAAATATAACACCAAACATTTTAATTTTAAAAATATACATATTTCATTCGAGTTCACAGACTAATACATTTTTGTTCTCACACATACAAATTAAAGTTCAATAACATGATTCAATACAATAAATAAATGGACAACAGACTATCCATTATATTAAAAGCACTTTTTTTCTTTGCAAATGTAAGGTGGTGGCAGTGGATGGGGGGATAAATATCCAGGTGGAGATAGAGATAGATATCCCGGAGGAGATGATGATAGATATCCGGATGATGATAGATATCCTGGCGACAGAGATCGAGATAGGGATAGGGATAGGGATAGATATCCAAGCGGAAATGACAGATATCCAGATGATGATAAATACCGTCCAGGTGGTGGTGATAGATATCCTGGAGGTGATGATAGGTATCCTTCAACTGGTGATAAATATCCTGGTGGTGATAGATTTCCCCCAGGTGGTGACAGATATCCTCCAGGAGGGGACAGATATCCTCCAGGGGAGACAGATATCCTCCAGGAGGAGACAGATATCCTCCCGGTGGTGACAAATATCCTCCGGGTGGTGACAGATATCCACCAGGAGGGGACAGGTATCCTCCAGGAGGAGATAGATATCCTCCAGGTGGTGATAGATACCCTCCAGGTGGTGATAGATACCCCCCAGGAGACAGATATCCTCCAGGTGGTGACAGATACCCCCCAGGTGGTGACAGATACCCTCCAGGTGGGGACAGGTATTCTCCAGGTGGTGACAGATATCCTCCAGGTGGTGATAGGTATCCTCCAGGTGGTGATAGGTATCCTCCAGGTGGTGATAGGTATCCTCCAGGTGGAGGCAGATTACCCATAGGTGGTGATAGATATCCACCTGGAATTGATAGATATCCACCCGGAGGAGGAAGATTCCCTGATGATAAATACGCTCCAGGTGATAGATTCCCCCCTGGAAGAGATAGATATCCACCAAGCGGTGGAAGATATCCTCCTGGCGATAGATACCCGATATCAGGAAGTAGATATCCGATAGGGCCACCATCACGACCGATTGATAGATATCCAATACGAGGAGATCGATTACCTGGACGACCGGATGATTATCCAGATGTGTATCTCAATGAAATTGATAGAAACCCAATAGGACCAGATAGAGGCAAATACCCATTTAGCAGGTACCCTTCTGGAATCGACAGAGAAAGATATCCTATTGATCGCGAAAGATATCCAATTGACAGAGATAGATTTCCGATCGATAGATATCCGCCAATGGACAGAGAACGATATCCGATAGACAGAGACAGATATCCGAATGATAGAGATAGGTACCCGATTGATAGATATCCACCAGCATCGGACAGGGAAAGATACCCGATTGACAGGTACCCTGTTCGAGGAGAAAGGTATCCAGGACCTTGGGACAGATACCCCAATAGTGATAGAAATCAAGTTGGAATTGGAGGCATTGGACGTTATCCATACGATAAATTACCAGGCGAGTTCATGTCTAAGAATATATATTTTTAATAACACTATGTATTATATGTTTGAATTATGATAATTGGTTTCGTATACGTTGAAGCTTAATTCGTTATGAATTTATGATTATATTTAAAGGGTATTCAGGAGGAAGTTCTTGGGGAACGGATCGCTATGGAGGAGATCGTTTCGGCGGAGGAATTGCCCACGATAGAGATAGGGATAGAGATCGTTTCGCAGATGGATATTCAGGAGGAAGGTAAATGGGAGTACTATTTATAAAATTAAAATCAGTGTCTGAAAAGATATACCTAATAGTTGCATGTAAAATTATTGCAGTTATGGAGGTGATCGATATGGTGGAGATAGATACGGAGGCAGACCAGGACCAGGACCAGGACCTCCAGGACCTCCAGGGCCGGGCTATGGTGGTTCTCGAAGACCGATAGGAGGAGGGGAGGAGGAGGAGGAGGTGGAGGAGTAGGAGGCGGAGGAGGAGGGGGAGGTTACAGAGGCTCTTACGGAGGAGCGGAACCTGGATATAGACCACCACCAAGCTTCAGTAATAAAAAATTAACATTAATGACCATATAAACCAACACGAAGATTTTTACAATCTTTTTTTTTCAGGCGTTCCACCCAGTGGTTATGATAATAATGGTGGAGGATACGGTGCTCCAGAAGGTTCTCTGGCATTAGGTCCAACAGGTGGAAGACCGACTGGTGTGAGGTGTGATGATGCTGATTCATACAAACAAATAGGAGCCAGACAGCGTATGAGACGCCAGTATATCAGGAGATTTACAACGGCACAATCATTGATACATTGCCAACGAGAGTGTGCCGAATCGAGAGATTTCATATGTCGATCGTTTAACTACAGGCATGTGATCGAAATTTATCAATAGAATTCAATTCAATTATTAAATTATTTAATAATGAATAAATTTTGTAGAGATAATGCAGTACCGTACGGAGATACCGACAGGGACAATTGTGAATTGAGTGACAGAGATTCCAGAGAAATGGATATGAACAATCCTGCTTATTTTGATAGTACAGGAAGCTATGACTTCTACGAGAGATCCATCTCTAAAAACGGAGATGAATGTCTTGATGGTACATATCTTAAAACTATATTACGTATCTGTGTATATGTACATATGTATAATAAAAAAAGATATTAATTTTTCACACAAATTAAATTTTAGTCAGCCAAGTATGTAACGAAGACGGCATGGAGTTCACCCTAAGAACACCAGAAGGCTTTTATGGAAGGATTTATACATATGGTTTCTATGACAGATGTTTCTTTAGAGGTAATGGAGGTACGGCAAACGTTTTGAGAATAAGCGGAGCTCAAGGATATCCAGAGTGTGGCACCCAAAGGGTATATTTGCATGATTCGAATAATAAAATACAGTTGATTAAATAATTTTTGGTTTACTGTGTATTTTTAGTACTCGGACACGATGACAAACATTGTGGTAGTTCAGTTCAGCGACAATGTGCAGACCGGTCGAGACAAACGCTTCAATTTGACATGTCTCTTCAGAGGACCCGGAGAAGCAGTCGTAACTTCCAATTACATAGGAGCAGGGTATGCTAGTTAAATTTGAATTTTAAGTAGAAGTATAGTCGGCTAAATTTCCCGTCGGCTCATAACTCATTAACAGCATGCATAGTAGAATCCAAATCATTATTTTATATAAAGTAAAGTAGATTTGGTTTACGAGCATGTGATATCTGTTAAGAAGTATAGTATTGAATACTGTGTATGAATAAGTAGTTTTTGAAATATTTTTGAAGCATGAGTATCAAAACTAATAGATACTAACGTTGAACTTCAAATATTGTTTCAATCGACCAAATTGAGCAGTATTTGAAGTTCACACATGCAAGTGTCCAAAAGTGACAAAAGTAAGCCTAAGTCCAGTTTGGGGTGGGACATTGTTGACAGATCCGGCAGTCCTATACCAATCGAATATCTACCGGCTGAGAACTCTCTCAGTTCTAAAGTGAGGTTGATGATCCTCTATCAAGGAAGACCGACAACGACTATAGCCGTAGGAGATCCTCTAACGTTCCGACTTGAATCCCAAGATGGATATAATTACGTTACTGATATCTTTGCTACTAATGTCATCGCTAGGGATCCATATTCTGGACGCTCCGTTCAGTTGATTGATAGATATGGGTATGTCTACACACTTAAAGATAATATTTTTATATTAGAACAAATGTTCTGATGAAAGTTTTTAAATTCAGATGTCCAGTAGACAGTTATGTCTTCCCAGAATTGGATCGTGGAAGAAGTGCTGATAGTTTGGAGGCAAGATTTAACGCATTCAAGATACCCGAGTCTAATTTCCTTGTGTTTGAAGCTACTGTTAGGACTTGCAGGGATGGATGCCAACCAGTTAGTATTGATATAATTATTATGCATATTATTTGGGAGTAAGTTTGTTTATATAATTTACTTGTTTTAGGCGTATTGTTCGAGTGGTACTGGAAGATCTGAGCCATCATTTGGAAAGAGAAGACGTAGGGACGTAAACGGTACTATAATTGAAAGCGAATTGAAGAATGGTACAGAAACGAATATAATAAATGGAACTACTGGCGCAATCGATCCTTATGAAGATGAAGAAAATGATAATGGACCTGAAGATCCACCTGAATATCCGGAACATGTCAGAGAAATGATAGAGGTATAGGCATTTGAAACGAAAATATTATGATTAAGTGTTGATTATGTTAAGATGTTGTTTATATGTAAATTATATTATATAGGTATTCGAGTCAAGAGACGAGCTGATGTTGGGGGCAAGAAGAGTAGCTCCTGCTCCGGCTACAATTTGCTTATCGCCTGGAGAGTATCACGGATTATTGACTGCGGTTGTATTACTTATTTGCTTGTTGTTTACGGTGGTTCTCATATTCATGTTTGCATACAGGTTAGGCAATCTTTTATAAATAAAATAATGTATATTTTAGAATTGAATTAAAATTATAATGTGAATTTTAAAATTAAAGACGTTACTGGGGAGTAATGAGGAAAAATGCTTCAGTCGATAGACAATCGCCCGTTTCTAGTGGATATCCAGCGTCTCGACAACCGACTAGTAGGATATCTATTTTTGGAGCTGGACTTCACAAACCATTTGCTACAGGGTAAATCACACATCGATGATTAAGTTTAAACTTTGATTTGATAAATTTTTTAAATAATAAACGTATTTGTTGTGTTTTAGAAATTTGAGTCGAGTGTGTGATTTTGGACGCGGTGCACAAGATCCTGGATCACGACCCATCAACGGTCCATTCGATGATCCCAGTGAACCGATTTACACCGATCCGTCCCTCTTCGAGAGATCGCGGTCCTTGAGAAGTCTCGATGTGAAGCAAACTGGAGCAAGAGGTCACAGACGACACGAGGGACCTTAAACTCCACATCTGCACTCGTATACGATTTGGGACGGAAGCAAAGCGTGTCACTCAAAATAAATTTCTCCATAATAAAATAGTTATCGATTGATCAATTTAGAAATATTACACTAGATTAAGTGCTATTTTAAATATGTACGTAAAGAAAATTGCAGTTAATATGTGATACAAATTATATTTGAATAAAAGTGGCACAGAATTTGTTCGCATTTGCATGTTATGGGAAAACGTGATAAACAGTGCTTAATATGATATAGTGCTTAATATGAGATCAAAGATTATAGTATTAATAAAAAAATTAAATGTAAGCTAAGTTACCATATCTTGTTAAGTTAATTGTGATCTTTTTGTTCTATCGCACGTTTCGGGGCCTCGCAATCACTTATCTCAACACATACATATATATATTTTTTTTATGAATTAAATGTAGTTTTAAATGATTCATTCTATCAGAAAATAGAATCACATTCAGAATAATACAAAGAAAATATTATATTTTCGGTTGTTGCAAATATGTGTGCGCATTACATATGTATAAGTAGAAAAGATAAGTGATATGCGATGGCTTTATTTGAAATATTCAAATCGTTTTCTTTTAAAATATATTTATATGTATGTAAATATATTAACAACCTTAAATATAATGTTATCGGCAATTTTCTGATAGGATGATAATTTTGGGGTTTGGTAAAAGGGTAATTAAGGTAATGAATAAGAAGTATTATATTAGATTATAATTATGATTTAGATAAATTTATAAATTTTATGAAAGCTTTCTTAGGTATTAATATTATAGTGCTAATTTAATTATGATAATAAATTTGAGAATGAAGAGCATACTGCCCTTTTGAAAGCCTGCCATTTTGTTTGTAATGATGGTACCACAATAAATTTCATATGAAAATATATATATTTTTTTATTTTATTTATCACTTCTAAAATTTCACCCACCAAACTAAGGAATCGGAGAATCTTTTGCAATAAGATAATAAAAAAATGCTTGGTTAAAAAATAAAAGATTGCTGATATGCAAAAACATAGGTAAAATTATCGAAATGAATTTGAAGAATTGACATAATTTTGAGTATGATAGACACATACCTATTGTTATTTAGATCAAAGATAATAAATTGCTTAAGTTTTTAGTTTGATTAGAAGCATTTGTAGTCTTTGTTTCGACAAATCACGTAAACATTGATATTGTAATTATATACGTGAGGTTTTAACTGTCACCAAAAACGGTGAAATGAAGCTCAAAAAAATAGCCGATCACTTCATCGTTAGTGTTTCGCTATGTTAGTCGCATCAACTCCTGAGACATGGGACGTCTACGCTTCGATTCGTGTTCAATAATCATAATAGGATTGATCGCCGGCGTTATATCTCAAGATACACAGGTAAATGTTGTTGCTGTTGATAATTGCTGTTGATAATTTTAAAAGAATGCGCGTTGTAATATAAATTGAATAAAATTGTAGTTGGATACACGTCCCAGTTACTCGAGAAGATATGGTATTGAATATTCTTCAGTTCCTTGTATTGAAGAGTTTGAGAAGAGACCGGGAAAGAATTTTAAATCGTATGAAAGATGCTTGAAAAAGAATGGAACTTTGACACCGGTATCATTCAGGTGTCCTTGCGTTCACTACTTTGACTACAAAATGAAAGATTGCTTAACGATACCCGGTGGTGGAGAAGTAGTATACGCCGATTATAATGGAGTCTGCAAAGACAATTACAAAGGAGTTTTAGTGCATCCAACGCAAAAACAATTCTACTATGTTTGCAAAGACGATGGAGTTCTTGTTGTTAAGTGTCCAAAGCTCCAAGTCTTCGATCGTAAGAAGAACTATTGCGTAGTCGTGGAAGACCCGTCGACCATAACAGTTTATGATGAGTCCAATGGCGACGTGGAACTACCACCGTGTGAAGGTCCTGGAAGATATCCTATACCAGGTCAACCAATTTACTTCTACATGTGCACATTAGATGGAGATAAATACTATAGGTCGGTGTTCAAGTGTCAATTTGGCTCTGTATACGATCCGAAGTACCAGAGTTGTGTGCAGATGTTAGAAGTAACTACTGTGACCACAACTTTAGGGTGGTATTTGGACAGTGATCCATATCCACCTTGTTTGGCTCCTGGAAGGTTTAGAAGTCATAAGGACTGTTCTTTGTACTATGTATGTAGTGCAAAAGTAGACGGTACATTCTATCAAACTAGGATGAGTTGTCCCAATGGTATGTTGTTCTGTTTGGAGACTATGAAATGCAGACCAGCTTTAGAAGTTGACTGCGATGCACCTGGACATAATGAAACAGGTATTTTATAAAATAAATAAATTAATGCATATTTTGAAAAATAGAGAAAACTTATGTATTTTTTTATTTTATTTCAGATGTAACTACAAAACACAAAGCAACAACTGAGCTAATCACCACAGAAATATTTACTGAAGACTATAAGTTAACCACAATAACTGAATTTGAAGAAAATCAAGAAATAACAAAAGCAGATGATGAAGATTTTACAACAGATACATCAATATATGAAGAAAATACTACTGGAGATATTGAAAAAACAATAGAAACTACTACTGCAGAGCCAAATGTGGAAGTGGTTGAAATGAGTACACCTTTATCTGGCATAGATAATGTTGAATTTACTACGAGTGAAGAAGGAAGCAAAGATATTGTAGAAGAAACAGAAGAAAGTATATCTAGCGTGAATGAGGAAGAAACTACAACTGAATATCTCGAAGTGAGCACTGCAAGTGGTTTTGAAATTGGAAAATCAACAAAAATAGATAATGAAATCTTCGAAGATACAGAAGAAATAAGTACACCTAAAATGGTTGAAGATTCGGAATCAATAACTATTGGCAAAAAAGATAATGTTGAAAGTTTTTATGAAATTAGTACACCTATATTTATTGACGATGAAGAAAAATCTACATTAACTGATGAGTTTACAACCGAAATGTATCATAAGGATGGAATAACAGAAAGTGATGAAGTCAGTGAGGGTGTAGAAATCAATACAGAAGACTACACATCATTACCTCCACCAACCGGTACAGAGGAAAAAATGACAACTTCAGAATCATATGAGTCTGAATTAGATGAAGATATGGTGACAGTAGGGGAAGAAAAAAATACTGAGACCGAATTTGAAAGCACAACAATGGAAGGAATAAGCGAAGCAGTCAATTTAGATGTATTGGATAAAACTACAGTCAAAAGTGACAATGATATTATAGAAGAAATATCCACATTAAGTCCAATGATAGATGAAGAGGTAGGAACCGCTGGATTAGAAGGAGATATTGAAATAACTACAACTAAGACTGTAACAGATGAGGGAATAAGTGAAAATTCTGATGAAACTGTAACAGAAGATGGAATAAGCGACTATGATGATTCAGTAAGCACAATCTATCCTGGAACGGAATCAGAAAAACAATATAATTATACTTTCGATGATATGGAAAAAACTACATTATCTAGTATTGAATCAACAAATAAGGAAGGAATATTTGAAAGCACTGATGATGGTGATTTTTATTTCACAACAGTATCACCAGTAATATATGAAGAGGGTGCAACTAAAGGAAAAGAGAGAAATATTGAGACAGACGAAGACGAATATAACAAAATTTCCGATAACGAGGAAATTACTACATTATCTACCATTGAACTAACTCAAGAAGAAATTATTTCTACAGATGATTATAGTGGAATTGGGACTACGCCCATAGAAGGTTTAAATCAAATCACCGGTGCAGATGATTTGGAAAATACCATTGAAATAAATGATGACATTACATCGACAACTTTAGAAAGTGAAGAAATATCAACGGTGCATCCTATAATGGACGAAGAAGATGTCACAAAAGGAACAGAAGATATTGTATCAAAAGACAAGGAAAATGAAATTGGAGATGAATTTGATGATATTATGTCTACGGAGAGTCCTAGTGATGAAATGACCACTGAAATGTACACAGTAACTGAATCAACAAAATCAAAAATCGATGACGATGAAAACTATACATTGTCAGATTTAGATGTTGAAATTACCACTAAAGTTAGCACAACAGAGGAAAATTTAGTAGATGAAATAACAGGAAGTTACGATAATGATATTGTGTCACTCACCACACAATCAAGTCATGAAGATGAAACAGATACTGAGCCGACTATAGGAGATTTAGATATGACTACAATGAATCCCGAAGAAGACGAAACTGAGACTATGGAATCAGTCACGGAGAATATAGAAACAAGTATGCATTTCTTCCTAATTTTTTTGTATTATAAAGTAGGCACTTGCAAATATTCATAAATACAAAACATTTTAATTCCAGCTACTTACATTGATCAATGCCCAAGAGATCCGGACCTTGGCGCTGAATATAGTAAGTGAATAAAAATCTAAAAATAAAATAATTTTATACTTTACTAAGTAAAACTTACATTTTAGATCTCACGTGCACCGAAGTGGGTTCATTCAGTATAAACAACTCATGTTATATGTACTATGAGTGTACTTGGAATGACGATGGAGAGCTAGTGCCTGAAGTACTCGAATGTCCCAAATGTCTGCGATTCAACGAGAAGGTCGGATACTGCGATTTGCCTCAAAACGTGCCGAGATGCTACGAGCTATATTCCAACCCAGATATAAGATGTGATTCAGCCGGGAACTTTTCCATTAAAGGAGTGTGTGACCAGTATAAAGAGTGCATTTTGGAAGATGGCGGAACCTTCCGAAAGGTTATACACACGTGTCCGGAAGGTCTCAACTTCAACAATGTGACCAAGGAGTGTGACAGTATCACGTTATGTCCTTTTAGAGATGAGCCAAAATGTGAAGCCATCGGAATGTTCCAAGACGCTGAAAGATGTAATGAATTTTACGTGTGCTCCAAAGCTAATAGCTCGGTTGAATTTTCGTTCAGGAGATATCGTTGTCCTCCGAGCTTAGTATTTAATGAAAAGATAGGAGCGTGCGATTTTCCTAGAAATGTTCCTGGATGTGAAAATGTATTTCATTGACACTTAGTTCATATTGTAAATAGGTTTTTGTTACTGTTAAAAATATTTAATGTTACAATTTTAACTACAAGTCAGATCTTACGCCTAATATTTGTAATGGCTTGAAACATAAATTAGCGAAAATTTTGTCTTATTCATCAAATGAGCAGATATGTTGCCCAAATTATTTAATAGGCAAAATAGCTACTGATTGTGTATACTGGGCAGAAATATCATTGCCTATTACGAAAAGTTTGCGTAATTTGCTTTTGCAAACATACAAATATTCGATGTAACATGTCTGTCTGCCAGTCAGGAACATTTTACACACTTGCACTTTTGATTGCTTTGCCGTTGACGATATCTTTGTTATTTTTATTCTATTAAACATTTCTTTAAACTTGCAATTTAAAATCGTTTTAAGAATATAAAACTTATTAAATAAACCCCGCCCCCATTCCATCTAATATCTCAATAATCTAAATCTTTTTAAAAAATATTCATAAATAAACTTACAATGTACCACTTTATGTGGATTGATAATTATGGCTAGTATGTTTGTTATAAAGTTAAATTATCAATCAAATTTTCTTTTTTTGAATAATTTACATAGTTCTGTATATTTTTATTACTTATCAACTTTTTCTAGAATGGATATATTTTATTTTTATGTCACTTATCTCAGGTAGAAATAACACCAAGCTATGTAAAATCCGTATTGGGATTTTAAAGGCAAGACCTCACCAATCTCTAGTCATACAAAAACTGGGAATAGACTGAGCACGGTTAGTTATCGTTATTGTTACTCATATGTCAATAATAAACAACCTTTGATCATCAACAGGTAATAATCTAGTAATGGAATAATTGACTTTTAGAATGTTGGGTATATTTCTGATCAGAATTTTGCTGTTTCAAGTTTATTGCAATATAAAATGATCTACTAATTATGTTTGTAAATATATTTATTGATTGAACAAATTAAATATATTATATTATGTCATAAAAAACAACTCTTATATATTTTTTTAATTCATGGTAATAAACTCTAGGCTAGAAAAAGAAAATAAATCACACGAATACGAAAATTAACAATGATTAAATGAAAAAAAAAAGTAATTTACATAAAATGTACTAATTTATTTTCAGTCAGAACTTCATTATATTGTCAGTACAATTAGTAAAGCACTTGGTGTGAAAGGAGACTACATATGATATGGAGCCGGTGTCGGTACGCTCATCAACGGCGAATCCAAGTAGTCCAAATCCATCTGAACCGGTGGTATTTCTTGCTGCGAGCCCACCTTCTCTAACAACGACTCGTACAGCTTATGAACGGGATCTTTGTGCTGAGAACCGGGCTGCAACACCTTCATCAACGTCTGCAACCTATTAACGGGCAGCTTCGGATGAATATACCACAGCAACTTTAACAAATGTCTCGTAACGTTGTCCCGATTCAATCCGGCATAGAAAAATTCATCAAACAACACCGTACAGAAATCTTCGCCCTGAAACTCGTCCGAGAGTTGTATCAGCAACGACACGAGAGCGTGCAAGAACGGATCCTCGTAAGACCGTCCGTCTTTACAGCTTCCGAGGATGCTCAGCACTCTTAAAAGAGCACCCCGATCCCGCAACTTGGCAGCGTGCAACGTATAATACATGGCTAGTACTCCGCATACGGAACTGTCTCGCATGTAGGCTTCGCAAGCGTCCGGCGGAGGACCCGAATGTTCAATCGTCGTAATGGCCGACTCTCGCTCGTCCGGAGGTAGCTTATTGTGAAGCTGTCTAACTTGATCGTCGACCATCAACGACATCAACGCCGGAATAAACTTAGTAACGACTTGACTATCTAACTTTGGTTCTTTAAACTCTTGCTTTTCGATCATCCTCCAAGCGCTCAAGCCGAGCGCTAACATTCTCAGCAACAAAATCAGTATTGTGTTATCGCGCGGCAAGAACTCCATGTTGATCAAGTGTTGCAGAATTTTAATAGCCGACGTCGCCAGGAAGTTTATCGCGTACGGATCGCACAGCGTCATCGACAGATCACCCAAAACCTGCTCCTGCCCCCGTTTGATACTGTCGAGGAATCCCTGCAGTTCCCGCGACCGTTTGATATCGACGTTCTTCTCGCGGATGCAAGCGTCCAAACACCACGTGAACTTGTGGCACGGATCGACGCATATAATATCCTGAACTTCGAGATCGTGCAGCGCCATCAGCAACTCGGCCCTGAGGGTGCAATAGTGAATGTTTTTAGTACGCAGGAATAGCGTACGCAGGAATTGGAGGACCATGTCGTACAAGCGGACACTCGTACCGATCATGTGAGCTAACTTTTGCACGACGGCACCCTGTCGGCGCACCTTCGGCGACGGGGAGAAGAATAGATTGGTGAGATTCAAATGGTCGAATACGATGTTTTCCTTTTCGCGGATGTATTGTGTGAGCAGCGGTGAGACCTCGTCGCCGAACAGCGATTGGTTGTCCTGCCATATCTGTCGTTTCACTTCGGTGTCGGTGTCGTCGTACAGACTCCGGTCTCTGACTAGTACTTTGAGGTATTTGTCGTCTATGTGGGGTGTGTTGCGCAGGATGCACATGACTACGGGTCGCAAGGCTTTGACGCCGACTACTGAAAAGCTACGCAGTAAGAGTTCTTTGAGTTTCTTATCGCGATCCTTACCATCTTTGGCGCCGATGTCGTTGATGTGTGCTATCAGCTTGTCGCGCAACTCTTCCATCACCGAGGTGTGGAAGTCGAGTCTGCGGACTCCGTGAAGGTCCAGCAGTGGAAGCATGGGTCTGAGCGACGGCAGAAGTACCCCGTTGGCCAGTTGGAACTCCTCGATGGCTTTGAGGGGATCCGTGCAGCTGGTGAGCGCGTCTCTGAGGAAGGTCTGACCTGGTACCCCGACTTCCTCCAGGCCAGTGCCTGGTAGTTTGGCGCCGGAAGCCATGGTTGCGGCCGGCTATCGTGTGTTGACACTCTGAATGACAGTTGTCGGTTTCATAACTCGCGCGCTTTCGATCTGATGCGAAGAGACGAGCGTCCCGCCCTGACGACTGACAGCGTCTGCCGCCACACAATATGTGAGCTTAAGTCGTAACATCACGTTTCGTGGCCATCTCTGATGCGTTGTTGACTTTGCATTTTCGGTTTTTTTACGAGAATACGTCTATACTGCCGTCCTAAGCCCACTCAACGTAACTGACAAAAATTACGAAAATGAGTTAGATGTGTTTTAGGGGTTATGGGAGTGTATTATTTTTCATATTAAAATTAATGTATCTTCATCCAAAAGTGACTTTTTTAAGCTATTAAATCTAACGTATCTGCATGCGCAGAAAAATGGTATCAACAATACTTAGCGAAAATAACGTATGCAATATGTACTTCGGTCACTACCTTATCATGAAAGATTGAAAAGAGTGAATCTCTACACATTGGAGACGAGGAGATTAAGAGGTGATTTAATTGAAGTATTCAAAATAATAAATAATCATTATTCATGTGAAATGACCAACCTCATTATGTTCAAACGAGAACTCTCATCTAAGAGGTCATACTCTTAGACTCCGAAAAAAAAAATCAAATAAGATTGTTAGAGATTCATTATTTTCAAATAGAGTGGTTGAAGTTTGGAATAGTCATATGTATACATTAATAATGAATAATGAAGTGACGTATCTACTAAAGTATTAATTTTTTAAATTAATTTAAATTTTTCCTTAGAATTATCAAAACACAATAGAAAATAACCTCATGCACTAATTAATTGCGAATTTGTTTCAATTCTATTAATAATCAATTGTTTTTGCACTACTTTACGTAATATATCTATCATAATGCCGGCTCTTCATATTGGACGAGCGCTGACGAGCGGTGCCGAGCGCCAAGGTGTGGGTAAATATTCGCGCGAAGGCCAACGTACTTTATAAACATTCGCGCGGTATCCGCAAAAGTTGAGCGAACGCGAGCGACGGCGAAAAAAGCAAGGTGACGAACCATTGTATATCAATGTGACGAACCCTTCCCCCTCCAAATTCAGTGTTGTGTGTGAGTTTACTGCGCAATCATGTGGACAAATTCAGTGACCGTTTTTTTACCTTCCAGGCATTGCATACTGCCAGATAGTAATTGTGTGTGCTTATTGCACACAAGGTGGTCGCATAGATTACTGCGATGTCTTGAACGCTTGACATTTTTGTAGGCAGTGACGCGACACATTGTTCGCTGCCGCTTGCTAGTTGACACTAGAGTGGCGCCACTAGCGATACGATCGCAGCACTCGGGACGGGCGAGCAGCGGCAGCTGACCACAACGCTAAGGCCAATATTTCACGAACATTCGCGTGATGGTGAAGTGGCGGCATAACAGCTAACAAATATATAATGGACGTATATACTTGCCCCCGCCACCCCCTACGCCAGTTTCAATGCAAACTAAAGTTTTCACCACGTGGTTATGCCCGAATATTTAGCGGTTAAAGCCGACTTTGTTGTCATGCACTCTTTGCTCTTTATCTAGCGAAATTCGATAGGTTTGCCGCGCTAGGTTTTCATACGCGATTTCGCAGCTGTGTGTGAGAGCCTTAAACATTTTAAGCATAAAGGCTCTCACACACCGAATACGTCGACGTACGACATCCGGGCACCAATTGCAGCACGAGGAAGAAAGCCGTGCTGTAATTGGCGCGGATGTCGTACGTCGAATTGACGCATGTCAACGTACTCGATGTGTAAAATCCGTAACTGTACTATGTATATATCATCATCATCAGCATTATTTTCAGCCGTTGACCATCCACTGCTGATTGAAGACCTCTCCAATCCTCTTCCATTCTTGTCTGTCTTGAGCAATCTGCATCCACTCGACTCCACACGTTCTTCTCTATTCATCAGCCCATCGTCTACTCGATCCACCTTGCTTTCTGCCATCCATTCTTCTTGCTATGTGCCACTACAACTTTTTCACGCGTTACGCTATATCTGCCACTTTAGTTATGATTCTCACCCATGTATTCCTTTTACGATCTCTTCTTGTTATACCAAGCATACGTCTTTCCATGTTTTTCTGTGCATTGGATCTTACGTAACATTAATAGCGTAAAATCTGTTTGCCTGTCTGAATCGTTGCGGTTACGCTGGCATTACGTCATACTAAGCTAGGTGATGTACCTCGGCTTTTTAAATTATTTTTAGCTTAGACATTAGATCAACCAAAAGTATATTTTTTTTATTATGACATGAATTTCAACGACATTTTTCGGTCGACATATCTACAATACAAAGAATTTATAGCCTATTGATAGGTAGATATAGCGAATTCGCGTCAATCAAATCTGGCAACTCTACAATCATACTGATTCAAGTAAAATTATACAAGAGGACTTTCACGGTGCTTAGGAATAGGTGTAGAATTAGGTGTCAAACTTAGGAATAATATCTGCACGGCCGGCGACCGCATCAATCATCACCTCTCGTCGAATGCTAGCATTTAATTAAAAGCTCTCTCGTAAAGCTCATAAAAGTGATAATTGAGGTGGCGCCCGAGGGCCACTCGTCTTCTTCAACCCTCGTCCCGAGTGGATGTTTCGTGTGAAAAAAATGATATATTGTACCGTAGTTTTCGTTCACTAAACACGTGAATGATATCGGTGTTGGGCCGCAGGCGCCAAGATGTGACAATATCTCGAGTTTTAATTCTTTTAAAATATCTTCATTGACAATGTAAAATAATCATAGAGGAACTGACCATTCCGGTGTCATTCCTTTCACAAATTCTATAAAGTCATATTGTGAAAGACGCATATATGTATGTACATAATATGAGGTGTATTGACAATTATGAGATTCCTACACATCTAAAGACTTGGTTTCGCAAGTGGCCGTAGTCTGGCCGACTTGGCCGTTGTGGCCGCGGTCACTTTGATTAGTCGTTAGCTGACTGTCGCGTCGCCTGAGGTTGTCGTGTAATAAGATGGAATATTATAGAATTTACATAATTCGATAATTAAAAGAGTTAAATTTGATTTAAATTTGTATCGTGAGTATCAGGCTTTAGTATAAATCGTGTACCGCTTAAAATTCGGTCCCGCTGTCGCTGTCGCGGGCCCGCGTTGGTTTTGAAGTCTTTTACATTGTGCACGATTGTTATTACAGATTTTTTAATATTAATATAAGATGAAAAAGTGCGCATGTGCGTAGATGGAATGCTCTCGAATAATCGTATGCGATGAAATTTAAAGAAGTTACACCCACTCTGTTTTCAAATAATAGATCATTTGATTATGGTTAAGAAAAAGTGTCTTTAGGCCACATACTTGAACGCACGTTGACGTTTGGTCTCGTTTGACGTTTAGTACCAAAATGGGTGACAAGCAGAAAGTGTAAGTATCATGAATCAGGATTACAATTATCATGTTTTTGATAACAAAATTTGTTTGAAATCGATTTTCTAATTCTAGTTTAGTTTGCGGCGATGTTTGCGGAAAATTCAGAAGTGTCTTCGACCGAATTGAGTCACTCAATCAAAAGTCAGGCCCCTTCGATTTATTTCTCGTAACCGGCAGGTTTTTTGGAGACAATAACGACGAGCTAGAATCGTATAAGAAGGGATACAGGAAAGGTATTAATTTTAGATTTTTTTTTGTGGGTTAGGTTAAAATTTTATGAATTTTATTATAGAACTTGTGTGATCCATTTTATCAGTTGCTGTACCAACGTACATACTAGGACCGAGCTATAATGTGCCTGAAGATTTGTATCCCGAGAATGAGGGAGAAGAATTACTACCGAACGTTACATATTTAGGTTTGAATTCTTATACTCATATATAGTCATCATCATTTTCAGCTGTTCATCCTCCACTACTGGATGAAGGCCTCTCCAATCCTCTTCCATTCCTGTCTGTCTTGAGCAATCTGCATCCACTCGACTCCACACATTCTTCTCAATTCATGAGCCCATCGTCCACTCTGTCTACCTTGCTTTCTTTCACATCCTCTCAAATACCATTCCAGTATTTCTCGCGTCCATATGCCATCCACTTCTCGCTATGTGCCATTTCAACTTTTTCACATATTCCGCTATATCTGCCACTTTGCTCATACTTCTTACCCATGTATCACACTTACAATCTCTTCTTGTTATACCGAGCATACATCTTCCACGCTTCTCTGTGTGTAATGGATCTTACGTAACATTCTTGAATTCAGCATCCATGTTTCACATCCATACGTCATAACTGACATTACGCATTGGCCTTATGCCTTCTTTATTAAGCATAGCGGGATGTTGGATTTAAAAACTACGTATGTATGTATGTTCATTCTTCCAAAAGCGCTACGTCCTAGTTTCATTATTTTGCTATAATAGTCACAGTGGTACTAATTTATACGGAATACCTAATTTACTTAATTAACTTAGGAAAACGAGGCGTTTATACTACAAGCAACGGATTGAAAATAGCATATCTCAGTGGTATTCAATCAAAAGACGATACGGCCGATAAAGGATCTTTCACTGGAAGTGATTGTACTGCAATCAGAGACGCATGTATAAGAGGACAAGCTGAATATAGAGGAATAGATATTCTAATAACGGGAGAGTGGCCTTTAGAAGTTCAAAACTTAGACGACAGAAAAGTATAATATTTATATTTGTATATACGTAGAATTTGTATGGAGTTTATTGAATTTATATACTTTTAGATTGACTTAGGAGCCGCACCTGGTTCTGACTATGTATCATGGCTAGCGATGCACACGAAGCCGAGATACCATTTTGTCGCATCACCGAGTCTATACTATGAAAGACAACCGTACAGGTATACTTTTTAGCGATAATATGTATTTTAAATTGTATCACTTCGATTATTATATATCAGTGGTGCCCACTAATTTTTTCATAGGATCTACTTCTCAAATGTAAACCTAACTGCGATCTATTTTTGAAAGATTGGTACAATGGTATCTGAAAGTGGTACATACATAATAATAATGTTAAGGTAATTTAATTTGAAAAAAATTATGCTTTTTCAAGTAATAAAACCATCATGACGCCCAATCATTGATGAGGCTCCATCTGAAGTCATTGATACAAGCTTAAAAATAGGAAACTGAATACTATTCGCAAACTTTTAAAGATGGAAAATAGTGTTTCCTTTCAGAGGAACAATTGTTTTTGAGGAAAAGTCTTTGAAAAACATTCGAATGCATATGATTAACTGAGACACATCAACCACGTCAGTGGGTTCATCTGCTTATAAAGAAAAAGCTGAACAATCTTGAAGATGTTTCATTAACTGTTTTTTTTTTTTTTTTTTTTTTTAACTTTTACACATGTTCCGTATATTTGCCACTTTGGTCATACTTTATCCCATTTATTCCTCTTACGATCTCTTCTTGTTATACCAAGCATACATCTTTCCATGCTTCTCTGTAACATTCTTGAATTTAGCATCCACGTTTCACATCCATATGTCATAACTGGCAGTATGCCTTCTTTTTTAAGCATTCCCTATAGATACATAAATGATAATCGCCCGATGACACTGTCAACGGCCATTGACTAGTAATAATGTAATAATTATATTGTAGGAATCATAGCAAACAACACGATACGAGAGAATTGGCCACTCGTTTCTTCGGAATCGCATCGGCAGCTAATAAAGTTAAAGAAAAATGGATGTACGCCTGTGTTTTACAACCCCTTAATAAGATGCGTATGATGGATTTGTTACAAGGTACTACCGATGAAACGGCTTGTCCGTACGATGCTAAATATTTGGTACAGCACGTCCCTGGAGCTGCTAAGGTAATTGTAATGTTCATATTGTTGTTTTTTTTTTTAATTACAATGAATAATTTGTAATTTAATGTTGAAAATGCAGAATATGGGCAACGGACAATTTTTCTATGACATGAATACTTCTGATGCGGAATTCGGTGGAAGAAAACGGAAACACCGTGATGATAATCAAAGGGATAGAAAGAAACCCGAGTTTGATACGGGTTAGATTTTGCTGAACACGCTCGAATTCTTAGAGTTTATAATAATTATGTTTACAATTCTTTACTAATTGCTATTTTTTATGGTTTATAGAAAAATGTTGGTTCTGTCTGTTGTCTCCGACAGTAGAGCGTCATTTAATCATCACCGTCGGCGAACACAGTTATTTAGCATTAGCAAAAGGACCGCTCAATGAATTCCATTGTTTAATTACACCAGTCGCTCATCATCAGTCCATAACTCAAGTATGCTCAATGCAGATTATTATAAATATGATACATAAGGAATATTTCATATTTTAATGTTATCGTATTAGGTTCCGCAAGAAGTCAAAGACGAGATTAGTAAATTCAAGAAATCCTTACACGAGCTGTATGCGTCAATGGGAGACGTGCCGGTCTTTTTCGAAAGGAATTTCAAAACGTCGCATCTTCAAGTTCAAGCTGTACCGGTTCCTAAAAGTTTAAAAACTCAGCTGGCCGAAGAGTTTGAAGTAAAATTTTCACTTTCTTTCATTGGAATGTGTTGTACGAAGAGTATCGTAGATTAATGAAATACTATTTTTCAGGGGCAAGCACAAGCTGATGGTATTGAATTGAGTACACTTTCACCGGAAGATGATTTTTGTGATATTATGGCACCGGGAATGGCGTATTTTCATGTTGAATTACCCGATGGATATCAGATGTATACAAGGACTAAACATACTTTTCCTCTACAATTGGCAAGGTCAGTTTAAATGATTATGTCATTAGAATTTTATTGGAGTTATTTGTTTAATTTGTATTGTTTTATAGGAATATTCTATCAAGTCCTTCTATTTTGGATTGCGATGAAAAATCTGATTGGCGAGCTTGTCAATTGTCCAAAGATGAAGAAGTAAGATATGTGAAAGAGTTCAGGGAGAAATTTGCTCCGTTCGATTTTACAGCCGAAGACTCAATCAAGTGCAATACCGTTGATAATGTTTTGTAGGATAAAATTAAATTAAATGAAAGATGACTGTAAATGTATTTGTGATTTTATTGTCATGTAACAAATAAAATTATTATATGATAACATTGTCATTTCATTTACTATTTTTATTTTCAATTCATTTAAAATACAGATGTATGTATATATGTATATATATATTTATTTAGATTAGGCATACCACTTTTATGTAGACATCAAGGAAATTTTGTGGTTTATTTAATTTATCGATAAACACATGATAATACGTTTTTTGGTTCTATAAAGATAAATTTTGATACCATAAATGTCATGGCAATCTACGTACACAATTTATTTACATGTCGTGTATGGGATACACACATTTACAAAAATATTCCAATACAATAAATTGGTTCACGCTAATTTCCAACATAAAAAACCAAACAAAATACCTTTAACGTTGATGGAAGGAAACAGATGAAGCACGCGGTGGAATATCGATATACGTTACATTGCGCTGTTGTGCAGATGATGCAAAAAAACAGCTAATGTGCTCAATCAAAGTACTGATCAAAGTAATTTCCACTGTCTGGATAAAATTGCGTTGAATTAAATTTCTTTAAAATGAATTTTGAAAAATTGTATGTGGCGTTATTTGGTGGAATGCTTCAAATTCCAAAAATTTATATTGTGTTAATGAAATATAATAATTTTATTTTGAACAATGTTATTTTGAATTTGATGTTGCAAATATTTTACGTATAGAAATTTTTACTATAGGAAAAAGTTAAATGAACCACTTATAAGAATCATTACTTGTGGAATATTATTAGAAATAAAATTAAATATGTAGATACAAATTTGTGTTTTTTTGTTTGCATTCATGTATAAAAATACACATGGTGAAAGAGTTTTATCGATTTGATTGCACAATTTTGCGTAAAACAATTATTATTTTTATATAATACAATATTTCACATACGTATGTATTGTTATGTGTAACTCATTATATTTCAATACAAATTTCATTGAGAAATTTTATCAAAAGTATACAGGTACGTATACAGGCAAAGTATACAGGCAAAAATGATAATTTATTTTATATAAAATCTTAGTATAATTAATTTTTGACTAGAGTTTTGGTAAATTTCAAAGATTAGTAATACTTGTTAAAATTCAACTTATAATTTCGTTTAAAAAGAATAATGACTAGAAAATTGTTGTGTATTTGGTTGTGACGTTACATATTGTATGTATAAAAAATTACAAAAACTATTAGTATAAAAATTAGAAATGCACATTTTAAATTAAAAAAGCTTCTGATATGGTTATATCGTTGTCCTGGAAATAATCTTGATAAAAATTGTTCGTTTGCCGTAAAAAATTATATACTTAATGATTATTTAATTAATTGAATGTGGAAAATGTAACTATACATATATCTTAAATTACAGTTATAACGATAAATGGTAGATATCCCTTAAAGATTGCATAAAGATAAATTTCGACATGTAATTGTATAAATTAAATACGTATGTAACTTGTGGAATTCAATATCGACAAATTTTTAACATTCTTATAAAATCTACACCAATATCTTGTCACAAAGTGATTTTAAATCAACTTCATCAACAGGGTCAATAATAGTATATATTTATATATTTTTTAAATATATTTATTACTGCTCAACATGTTATATTGTCTCGGTATTAAAAAGTATGCACTTTCGGTATTCAGATTTAATATTTTAAAAACACACTAAAATATTATGTAATTTTATACCAGTACATTCTTTTACGAGCCGCAACATATAAAACAATATTATATTTTTTTGTTAAATTGCAGTAATTATTTTACATTGAAAATATTTGGAATAAATCAAGAGTGCTAAAATTACGATTTGAATTTGAGTAAAAACATTCATATTTTTGAAAAAGAATATCTTTCATTAGATACGTGTTTGTTAAAGAATTTAAATTTTTGTTATGTACAACGATCTAAAACGTTTTTACACATTTATTTTGCATAAATATTTACAATCTTATCATTAATATCTTTAGATATTAGACAGTTATGTATGCGTAGATGTATGTATATTAATATTTTATAATATTTTATATAATTTATATATTCTTGTAGAAAAAACATTCAGTCGCATATTATTTTAGACTTGATTTGTGTATAAAATGTGCAAGGGATGTAACGTCTGATTATTTTTATTTTATAATGATTTTTACGAATCGTTTTTATGATAAAAATCTGTTTAATTAAATTGTGCGTTTAATTAATAACTTAAAAGTATCAATTACAAACATTGCTTAAAAAGTATCCCTGCAAAAAAGTCTTTATAGAGTTTTTTAATTGTTAGTTTAAATATCACACCGTGACAAAACTATTAAATATTTATATTAACAAATTCTATAGGGAAGACATTGATGTTTTGGCTTTGATGTTTTTATTGAAATAAATTGTTTATTTTAACAAAATCATTGAACTACAAACTGATGTATTTATTTTGTTGATAGTTCATTTTTGCCATTATTATTAACCAAAATTTTACTGTTTTTTTATTTACTAATTTAGAAAAATGTTTAATGTTATCATATTTGAGTGCTAAAATAATGTCAACGGAGGCTCATGAATTAAATTTAAAAGGAGGGTACAATTTTTTAGCCCCAGGTGTTTCAACACTTGGGGCTAGCACTAAAAATATATCAAATACATAATTCAAAAATATATTTATAAAAAAAATTAAGTGCACATATTCAAAATAATGCTTAAAAACTTGAGTCAATTGAAATTCATAAAATGTTATTTTTTTGATCAAAATTGCATTTACATACATATGTCATAAAATGTTCACACTTCTATTATAGATATTTTTAATATGAATAATTTATATTTTATAGGTATATTCATTTTTTATTAATCTCTATAAAACATTTTGATTTAAATTTTAAATGAAAGAAATTGTTGTATAATACAAAAATACGTCAATGTCAAACGAATTCTTTTCATATGATATATGTATTAATTATTTTATATTCGTTTATTCGTATCCACTACACATTGTCTAGGATCACAATTAGTTTTTATTTAAACCACTTTTCAACAAAAACTTATACGTTAATTTGAAAAGTTTCTCTGGATTGTCCCATCGATGGATTAGTTCTTTTCCGTCGGGATTGTCCGATGTTGGTTTCGCACTCGGTATCATCGGAGAACCTCGACGGTGGATGGATGTGATCGTTGAACGACGGATAGTTCGATATGCTGAAATGCGAAGCGCAATTGGCAAACTCAATTCATTGTCACTGAGAATATTTGGGCTCTCATTATAAAATCAGTCAACGTACCTACCGATTTAGTTTTGCGGAAAAAAGATTTGTCTCTGCGTGGTATTGTTTGAATACGTTGGCAAAGGTCTCAATCTGTAAATCGTTATCTCATTATTGGTCAAGGATATAAATGTTTTAACGTTATCTAGCATAGTTGTTCTTATGTACTGTAAAAAGTTGAAAGTATTCCATTAATCCTTGGCCAATTTTGAAAATGTTGATTATGTGCTTATTATAAACTACAATGTTTTTTTTTACTTTATCCATATATTTTTTTAAATTATTTGATTTTGCTTGGCACGGAAAGAAATTTAATTCAAGAATGAGACACTTTATTATATTCGAAGAATTCCCGTAAAACTATATTAACGATCTTTCTAAATATTATTTGGCTAAATCTAAATGTAAGCAACAAAAATTTGATTCAATTTATGATTTAGATTAAGGTTATACAATACACAGGTTATACGAAGTGTCTTGGAGGAGTTTTATACAACTACTAGCTAAAAAAACCTGGATTACAAATGGGGTCTTAACCAACTACAGTAGAGCTTATGAGATCAGAACAATTACTTTTGGTAAAATAAACTTCCCTAATGGTATTTCCCGAACAAAAAATATATTCAAATACTACTGGGTTAGGTTAGGTTAGATATGGTGAACCATTTTGAGATCATGTACCAAAAATATACATTTTTTGATAATAAATATCAAATTTTATTAATCAACGATAACAGTAAATGTTCTCTAAGTTCACTATTTTGTACTTAAAACGCCTCCAAGACTTATCCGACACCTTCATAATATGAAAACAATAGGATTTCAAATGAATTTCATGCAAATCGGATGACATGCTAATACATATTGTATATAAAATCATATTAATACACTTATTTTCTCATATTATTAATTACAACAGCGTTAATTAAAACTTTCACATTTGAATATCGAACAGTCCTGTTTCATGCTGTTTTGATGTCAAAAAGCATTCTCTACTGTACATTTAAATCAAATCGAATCGATCTAACGCTATAAAGGCTCCGCATGCTACGTTTGGCAAATAAGGCGATATTAATTTGTCAACTCGGAATTTAATATTGTTTTCAATATACATATTGCGATTTTTACCTGAATGTCGTTTCGTCGTTGTGACTAGAATAACCCGAACTGGAACGGACGTGACGACGACCGGCAGCCGCACCGGCTTTCCCACGCCGAGATGGAAAGCCGCGTCGACCACCAACGCCGAGAGACGTTTCCGAAGAGCTGCTCGAAACTTCTGCCCCAGTCCCTACAGTAGTATTTGATTATGTAGTAAAATTCAACGAGAATGTTTCCACTATTGTGTAGTAATGATTTTACAGTGCGATGATGCGGACGCTGAGGCAGCGTCGCTGGTCCGGTGCGGAGGATGTCGCGGACGTCCGTGGAACCCTTCATTGGCTCCGGCACCAGAAACGTCGCTGCCTTCGGACATGTCGTCTCCTTCGTCTCGTGTGTCGTACTCTGAAATGGGCAGGTGGAGAGTTAAAATCTTCTTCACCTCAGAGTCGGTCGAGCCGAGGTTGTCCGACTCTGTAACAAATAAACAAGAATATGTTGCGGCAAGCGCTGGCGCGGCACCTACGCATGCTTTAAAATGTCTTAATGAATGATATCTATATTGGAGTTGGGTTTAGGGGATGGGGGGGGAGGAAAGAGGGGGATGATATTTATTTAATATTAATTCATTAGAGGTAGAAAAAGTATGATTGAATTTGATTTGAAATGCTGAATAGCTCAGATATGTTCAAATAAATTATAATAAACTTGAATAGGATAATTTTTTAATTTAACTCATATTGTCTGCTATCAAATAAAAATTATAGATAAATGAGCATATTTGAGCTAATGGCATGCTGTTAACTTTAAATGATCCTTTGATACAATAAAAAATAGTTTATAATGTATGAATACGTGGAGTTAATTGTAATGAATTTTATAATTTAGTAAAAAGGTTTTCATTGACTGTGACATGAAAATGGTCGTTATTATGATCAAAAGATGAATATGTTGAAGCAATGAACATTGAAAGCTCAATTAAAAGGGGGGAAAAAAGCTAAGAAATGAAAGAGATTGCCGATATTCAAAAGCGAATAGACATAGATTCCTCTGTGCGCAGGTTAATATTTCTCGACGACACCAAAATACTTCCACATTATTTTAATTTTGTCAAATCATTTATTGTATTGTTTAAATATTGTAAAAAAATAGATCAAAATGGATACCTTGACTTTCCGAATGCGGATCTCTGAGACGATTGCCTTTTCTTCGCACTTTAGTATACTCGGGCTCTTTATTCTATAAATATTAAAATTAAAATTGAATAATTTATACATTCATCATCCGACTCTTGAAAATTTAAACTCATTATACTAACATGTCCCATTTTAAACTTATCGGTCTGATTCGGTTTGATGTCATGGTATACGAACGACCCCCTCACCGAGTGATACGGACCACTGTAAACGTTTCCACTGTAACTGCTCTCACTGTAAGCTGGTTTCGTCAATTGGAAAGTGGCATACGGGCATATGTCTTCCATGTAATCTAAAATAAACAATATAAATTATTTCATATACGTATGTACATAACATATAAGATGACAATTGTCATATTTTTTAAAAATACACACCATTGCCTTCACCCTTAAAATTAGGTGAATCGGGCACTTGAGGTATAGGCTGACGACCTCTTCCACTCACAGCTAAATACTGCTGATCTCTATTTTGTTTATTTTGCAACTGAGCAATAGACGGAGAGTCTCCGATTGCCGCTTGAGATCCGCACGAGCCGGGGTTAAGTTCTTCTAAAATGTTTCCAATGATGTTTTGTAATTGTCGAAAAATAAACGGTGTGATTTCAATCTAAAATATTACTCACTGTTTCTTTTAATGAGGAAAACTAATGCAACGAGAGCCGTCAGTACCAATAGCGACAACGTCACCGGTAATACAACTCGTATATTCGCATAAAACGGTTTGTCGCCTGAGTGGGAAACTGGTGGTGATAATTCCGTTACCATATTCACTACAATACACATAGATTAATTTATACACACATTTAATGTATATCGTATAGTTTAAATAAACAAAAAACTGGAATTACTTCCTAAAGCACTATTCGTTGTGAAGTTATATTGAGCTACGGCGAATCCAGCATTGTTATGAGCAGTGATTTTCAGATGGTATTGTGTGCTAGATGATAATCCAGTCACACTAAACACACGCTCCGTAGCCTGAACTGAATTTGAAACCATTCTCCACTGAAAAAAATCAAAACAACGTTATTTTGTGTATAATCAAATCGATCAAAATGTTTAAAATAAAATAGAAAAAACTATTCACTTGTGAATGTGAATGTTCTCTGTATTCAATGGCGAAATAAAGTATTCCACATCCTCCATCACCCCACGAATCGAGCCAAACTGTTACTACTGTCGCATTTACAGTTATCATTTGTGAGTGTTTCGGCTTAACGGGTACTGAAAAGAGGTTATTCACCGTTAGCCTTAACAATCCATTTTGGGAAAAGTATAAATATAGTTAAAAACAGACCTGTTCCTTTCGTGAAAGCATTCACAATATCACATGGAAGTCCTGTGCCGATGATATTGTAAGCGGTGATGTATAATTGGTATCGTGTACCGCACCAAAGTCCCGATAGAATGTGAGCCGTCGTTCCAGCTTCAACTTGAAGCTCTTCCCAATCTCCCTGCTCCCTTTTATAATTTATTACATAGCCTAAAAACCATAATATTAAGCCTATAGCCATTTTCAATACATGATTGTATTTTTTAAGTGAAAGTTTAGTACCTAAGATTGGACTGCCACCGTCTCCCTGATCGGTCCATTGCAAATGAATCGAATCTGCATGAGAATCTATAACGATAAGCATGGGAGGCTGAGGAGGCACTTTCACTCTGACCCTGTATGTAATATCATCTTTTCCGTTAACGTTTTCAACGTAACAAGTGTAATTGCCGGAGTCTGCACTTTGAGCGACACTGTAAATAAATGCAAATATTTAGAATCGGCCTGTAATTTGGTTTAAATTTTACATCAGAATTATATTACCTGATGATTAGTGTACCATCGGTGGTGATATTTTTTCTGGGACTCGATTCTAAAATGTTCCCTTGTTGTTTCCAAAGTGTAGAAGCTAACGGTATACCCACTTTGTGGCACGGAAGTGAAATGTTTTCCTTCCACGGTGTTATTATATCTCTACTGAACGATGTAATACGAGCCGGTACTAAAACAAAATCGACGTTGATAATAATCTTGCTTTTAGCAATGATACAATGATGATTTGTACGTTATTCAATACCTGTATCACTAGGTAGTATCGTCACAACTCTAGTACTTTCACCTTCTCCAACTTTAGTCGAAGCCGTTAACCAAAATTGATGAGTGGCCGCTTCTTGAAGTCGGACTGTTTCATGGGATTCAGTATTGGGTGACAATATTCTCTTATGAGTACCTTCTTCTCTTCCATCTTCAATGATGCTCATGTAAAAAGTATATCCGACGAGGATTCCATTGGCACTCGATGGTGGTAGCCAAGAAACTAGTATTTTATTCGTTGCACTAACCACGGCTTTGATATCAGCGGGTGCTGACGGTACTGCAAAATAATATTTTTACAATACACCTCCATTCATTTAGATTCTGATTGTATGTATTGTATATTTACCATCTTCATCGGTATGACAGAAAACTGGATGACTTTTAACACCATCACCAGCAGTAGTATAAGCGGCAACACTTATCGAATAATTGGTATAACGTTTCAATCCGGCCAAGTTAGTTCTGAGTTGGGACGTTTGCTTCGTAATCAAATCTTCTTTGTCTATAAATGATATATTTTAGTGTGTATTTGTTTACAAACTAGTTATAAATGTGTTAAATTAAAAGTTTATACTACTTACCATACCATTCTTGAATCGGTGTATGCGTCACCTTATATCCTTGTACGATACCGTTGCGTCCGGACAACGGTGGTGCTTCCCAAGACACATGAATATTTTGAGATCCAACTACTGAACAGTGTACACTATCCGGAGGTAAATTTGGAACTGAAATTTAATTACAAAATGGTAAAAATATTGAATTTCAAGTCGGTGTTTGAATTTTTAGATAAAGTTTTACCGTCTTCCATAGTTGTGGCCGTTACTGGGTGCGAAGAAGGTCCAGGTCCCCGAGTATTGTACGCTTGAACTATGATAGAATAAGTTGTAAATCTTTCTAGACCGACTAAAATAGTCTCACCGCCACCGTGAGGACCCATTTCAACAGTTTTGAAATTGTACGAAGGTTGTGGACTGGAAGACACCGCATTGGACATATTCGAATCCACCTGTTTAAACCAATTCAAGATTATTATATCGTATGCGGAACATGTTTGTGTGCACTATAAGTAATTTGTTTCATACCTCTTGGTATCCGACGTAATATCCGAGCAAGTTTCCATTCCACATTTCCCTCTGAGGGGGTTCCCACGTAACCACAAGCTCTGTAGAGCTTTTCGCCTCGGCTCTGATATCCAGGGGTGGACCACTCGGGGCTGAAGGAGTTTTCAATAAGCTTAGTAATGCACTATTATATATTAGCATCGTTAATTTTGTATGTGTTGCAGTAAAGAAGAAGGCACTGAGCTGACTGACACATTTCAGATCACTATCCTGTTTGAGGGGTGGGGCTACGTGCTAAGTGAAGATTTTATTTTTTTAGTCACAATGTAGAGGTAGAAAATAAGATTCAAAACATTGAAGTCTTCATTGATGATTCTGAGCATCTTGATATCTTGTAAATTCTTTTGTGTAATTATTTCCGAGCAATGTGGACTATCAAACCATCAATGAAAACCCTAAATTTCGGAACCTTATTTTCCACATTTTCATCGTCACTGGAAATATAATAAAAGACTTTTTTTGTTTAACGAGCAGTTACTTTTTTTCTTTGGATAGGAGAGCGTTGTAATATGTATCAGTTATCTTGGTAAAGTTTCTTTGTGAAATTATAATTAATTTATATTCATCGTTGAGTATACCTTCTTCTAGGGTCGTGACCTGTATGACCTGACTCGGCTCACTCATACCCAATCTGTTCTCGGCAATTATTCTCAAATGGTACGACTTGGCCGGTCTGAGGTTCTGGACTGTGGCTGAGGTCACTCCTCCGGGAACGACAACTTTTTGTGGTTGAGCACTCCAAGCGTCTGAAAGTTGAGCGACCAATATTGGTTAAAACTTTCCAATCCATCCAGATCGACAAATAGAAACTATGTAATTCAAACGAATACCTGATCCGGCCTTGTATTGGACCATGTACGTCGTTATGGGACTGTTGCCAGCGTACGGTTGACTCCACGAAAGTTGGATAGATCTCGATTGTTGATCGTTGATTCGTATATTTTTTGGCATTTCAGGCATCTGCAGATAAAAACATGCTAGTCATATTAAAAAAAATGATAATAATAAAAAAAAATTGATCGATAAATACCTCTTGAACGATGAGTTGTATCGTCATTTCGTCCTGTCCGAAAGCATTACTAGCAAAACACGTCAACGTACCAGTATCTTGACGATACGTATGCAAGATTCCAAGCTCGGAAACCATTCCATCGTCTAATAGCTGCTCTCTTATCGAGTATCTGAATTATTATAAAACCACTATATTGATTTTTCGTTACATAATATTAATGAAATTTTGTTGAATTTGTACTGAAACTACCTTTGATCCATTTGATGGGCAATTGTGTGCTGACTTTGCGTTCTCCAGGTGATTTCTATGGGATTGTCTCCCAGTGCTGTGCATTGGAGATGAGCTTGTTCTCCGCCTACCACCTGCACTTGTTTGCTTTTCGATGGAAAATATGCTGGAGCTGTAAAAAAAAAAGATATTTGCTTTAAAAAACGTATAGATTTTACCGCACGATACAATCTACTTTAGTAGATCGTCATCAATAAACAAAGCATCTCGATTGATCCGTTTGTATTTTAAACCATTGAAAATTAAAGGCATGGCTATGTTGTAACTTCATTTATTACCGATTAAAACGAAGTTATTCTTCTGATTTTACTTTATCCATACACATATAATATGTACGTAGTGTGATAACGTACGTAAAATTCGCCCTCGAGATTTTGATCGAGATTTGTATCAGGTATCATCCCCTGATCGCGTTTTCGTGATTTTTTTAAAAATAAGATAGTACATATACAGTTTAATTTTGAGTATGTGTTGCTTCTAACCGCGTGTATAAAGGTCGTCTAAAGAGCGATGAGCTATCTTTATCTCGTTCGTCTCATTCTTTAAAAGTAATGAAAGAGACGCTACACGATACTAGCGGATTTTCTGGCGCTTGAATATTTTTACCTTTTTAACACGAGCGATTATAAAGATGAATCCACACCGGCGAACCGAACAGCGAACGACGAAGGGCGAAGGCGAATTGTTATTGTGTGGACCGCTCCACACAATTTTATGATTTATGAACGTCCACACACAATTTGTTTGATCTTTTTTTATAAAGTTGTTAATATTCTTTCATTGATTGTCCTTCACTTGTTGAGTCTTTTTTGTGTTTAAGAGTTCCTGCTCGAGTTACACGACCTCAAATTTTATTTGAGTGTGAGAGTAACTCGTGTACCAATTACTACTTGAACTGACCTATTCCTAGACTGATTAGGCTTGTCAATAACTATTAGATTATTTATATATAAATCTTCATTTAATTAGGCTTAAGCTGATACTTTCTTTTAGTAATTCTTCTTCTTAATTAAAAAAAGAAAAAATAATTTTATTATTCTTATTTTTATTTTAGATAGCTGAATTGCCCGGCGTTGCTCGGGCGGGTGACATTTATTCTCCAGTACAAACAAAAATTGAATGAAAAATTGAAACAAATGAAAACATTTATTCTCCAGTTCAAAAAAAAAAACTCACCTACGGTCCGAGTTAGGGTATCATGAGATAGTACACCAAGTTTTGCGGTTCTAAGTTGAAAACTGTAGATTTGCATAGCGGAACGTCAAACACGCAAACATTGAATTTTATATAGTAGATTTATATTGTTTTATCATATAAAAGCCTTTTTTATGCGTGTAACAACAACAATAAACAATCTATATATATAAGAATCAATGTCTGTCTGTCTGTTTGTCTGTTTGTCTCTTATAGGCTCCTAAACCATTCAACCGATCGCGATGGAACGGGAACGGAATCGGGAACGGGCCTGCTCACCCGTCAGAAACGTACTAGGAAGGAACGGGAACGGGATCGAGAACGGGATTGAGACCGGGAAGCGGGAACGGGAACGGGATCTGGAACGGGAACGGGATCGGGAACGGGCCTGCTAACGCGTCATAAAACGTACTAGGAACGGGAACGGGAACGGGGGCATTGCAACGCATGCCGGGTCAGCTAGTAAACAATTAAAATTCGCCTTCGCCCTTCGTCGTTCGCTGTTTGGTTCGCCAATGTGGACGCACCTTAAGAAACACATACTCAAAATCAAACGGCATACTTTCGCGCTAAATAAAACGAGCTATGGGGCTGGTTTTGGCTGGGGCTGAAATTGTACTTCTGAAAATGATAAATAATAATCGAAAGTGGGCAATGTGCCAACTGCTACTTTTCAGTTGTTGCTTTTCTCTCCCTATGTATGTACAATATAGATTTCTTGAGGAGTTCTCACAAAGAATAATGGAAAAGGTAAATGGCCAGAATACATTTAGCCGTCAATTGGGTACGCATTTCTACTATTTCTAGGTTTGGTCGTGTGTTGTGTGGCCACTATACGTAGTAGCTAGTAGGCATTGATACGGGTATACCTTTGTAATTGATGAGCGATATTCGTTGGGCGTGTGATCCCGCATTAATACGCATTACGCCCTTTTAGCTGGGGTTCAGAGCGTGAGCCAAATGCCAAATTCCCCTTTTGGCGATGACCACACGGAGACCGGTCGCGTTTAGCGGCCGATAAATTCACCACTTCGCTCGATAGTATCTCGACCGGTCTTATTTTCAGGATTTCAGGAAGAAAAAAAAAAAAATGTGGCAGGGGAAGGCAGCAGTGCGTGCTGGGACTTCGTTCGTGCGGGGCAACTATCCGGGACAACTGCGTCGACTTGAATAATCGATGAAGATTTTGAACGACTCTTGGGTGTGTCTTAGTCTAAAATTGGGACATCTGAAACTATATGGGTCGTTTATTCCCCCACCCAGTTGATATTCTGATTTTGACATGCTGGATTCAGAAGTCATACAGAAAATATCCTTTTTAATTGAAAAGTTAAGGCCTGTAAACGATCAACATTTGTAAGCAATATTGACAGCAATCTTGTCAACACTTTCGGCATCACATGCGCAGTATGTGTCGCAGTAATGTGTGGCTGAATGATTGTCGGCAAGTAGTTGCTGTTATTATTGCCCAGATTCGCCAAAGGTCAACACTCGATATCATCGACAATATCTATGTCGGAAAACACGACTATATTTCCGGCCCGCATCAAAAAATTGCAGTAATATTACCGGCAATGCTTGCCGCTAGCTTTATTGTGTTAAATGGAAAAATAGAAGCATCTGATTTTATTATGAGCATCGTAGAACTCCTTTTGTACTTATTCTGAAGGTAGTGTAGCAGTGGCGTAGCGTGAATTCCAGGCGCCCCAATTCTAATTCCAGTTTCGGAGAAAAAGTTAAAAACACCAAAAACCAATAATAAAAGTACTTCCGGTTGGAAAAAGTATGTTTAAAAATTATATTGTTTTGAAGGCGTTGAAAAACAACATGAGAAATAAAATAAATATTAAGTTTCAGTGTAATAGGATAAACGGTTTTTGAGTTATTAGAGATTCTACCCACAGGTACACAGAGTTACAGACACTCAGACATACATACATAGTCATACAGACATTTTCCAGAAATCATGAAAACGTGATCAGGGGATGATACCTGATTTTTTATATCAAATTTTTGTACGATCACAATACTTTATCTGATTAGGATAAAGTAAAAAAATGAAAAAAGCGCGCCGCTTTGCGGCGCCCCTCAAGACCTGGCGCCCCCCCGCATTGCGGGGTCTGCAGGCGCGGTCGCTACGCCACTGTAATGTAGGTACTTGATACTCAAGCGTTTCCCCAAGAAAACATTTTACCGTCTGTCATAGTGAAGTTACCAAGGAAAGATACTCTCCAGTGGTTTCTTATTGCCTTCTGGAAGGGGAGGGAAAGGTAGAAATGATTTGGTAGATAGAAAATAATTTTTTGGGCAATGCCAAATTTTATGGAAACCTCACAGTTAGATAAATTGAAAAATTCCAACAGGAGACGGCCGATCTAGTCAATGATAATGATTATGGTAAAAAAAACCATTCAATATTTGAGGATCAAACCTCGGACCTTTGCTTAAAAGACTAGCGCTCTTACCACTGGGCTGGCTTTTTTTGTACTATCGCAAGCCATTTGAATTAAATAATAATAAAAAAATTAGTCAAAATCTCGAGGTCGAATTTTAGCACGATCACAATACTTTATAAAGTGAATAACAGTTTGTTCATATTAATGTAATTGGATTTTTTTCACAAGTGAGTAAAATTTTCCAGACGATTCCGTATAAGTGTTTTAAAACTTTCAAATAACACAATTAATAGCAGAAACATCCGACTATTGCTTCCAATACTCATTTTGAACACAAAAGTACTAAATTTTGAGTTACAGACTGCAAAAGTCAAAAATTTTTTTTAAACGCTCATATCTCACAATCAAGTTTCATTATCATATTCGGATTCAGTGGGTTAAACTCAGTAAAGGTTGACTAGTCTCCGCTACACACATACCACACACCAAATAGCAACCACTTTTGTAGACATTCATACGATGGGTCAGCGGCTGCCGATCGACGCGACCCAAAAGCAAAAAAAGCACAACAACCCGGACGCGGAAACAAATGTGCGACATTAATTATTGACATAATTGAACTTTAAAGGGGATTTTTTTGTGCGACTAAACCCACTCGCAGCATCTGTTTCATACATACACTGTGCAATATTACGCGGGAATACCGCAACCGTGTGCGCGTATAAATTGGTGTTTTAATGTTGTTGCCGGTGTGAGGTCGAGTCCCCAGGTGCTCTTGCAGACACTAAAACACGGTTATCTCCATACATTTTTAGGGGTAATTTTTACACGGAGACAGCGGTAAAACCAGACGCGAGATTCGCACATCCTACCCCCTCCCTTATACCGCAAAAATCCTTTTATTGCCGCGCTTTTGTATAAATAAAGCGCATAACGACCGAGGGCACCCGTGGCCGCGCATAAATCCGACTATGGGCCAATCACGATACGTGAGCGAGTTTCATTGTGCCAAAATAGTCGACATTGCTATATGTACATACATATGTACGTACATAGGACTGCCATTGTGCGAAAAAAAGCACAGCGGTTAACTGTTCCTACTTTTTTTTTTTGTACTTTTGCGATTTCTATTGAACGTTATCATCGTTAACGGTAAGCCTGTAATTGCCAAATGCTGGACAAAGGCTCCACAATACGTATCTGAACCTTTTCCACACTGAACTATGTACATATGTACATAAGTCGTGTGAGTTTAATTTTTTAGCGATATCACTGGTTTGAATGCGTAATACTAGCTGAATCTGATTTATTTGATTTATTTCATCATCGTCATTTTCAGCCGTTCACCATCCACTGTTGGATTAAGGGCTTTCCAATCCACTTCCATTCCTGTTTGTCGTGAGCAATCTGTGTATGTATGTATGTACATATGTACATCCACTTGACAGAAAAAGGTGCTTCTCAAGTTAAAATATCGGACGTAACATTTTAATGAAAATTTAACAACTTTGTAGATAACACTTATTATAATAGCTCTTTATTCATCATAATTTTCAGCAGTTCATCATCCACTGCTGGATGAAGGCCTCTCCTCTTCCATTACTGTCTGTCTTGAGCAATCTGCATCCGTTTGACTCCATACATTCTTTTCAATTCATCAGCCCAGCCCGTGAACGATGTGTACAATGTGATAGTACAACCAACCAAAAACGAGTTGCATTGTTCAAATTATTAAATGTTAGAAATTGAACGCACTATTTTGGAAACCATTGATGTTTTCAGATAATATCTCATATCATCAAAAACAAAAGACGAACACATGAATGAAAAAGTTATTTATTCACTGGAAATAAAATCGATGTACCAAACCGTCAAAATGTTGATGCATAAGGATATCTAACGTTTTGTTCATCCATCCTTTAAACTTGTCTATAATACTTTAAGTATCATCATCATTTTTAGTCGTTCACCATCCACTGTTGAACGAAGGCCTCTCCAATCCACTTCCATTACTGTCTCTCTTGAAAAATCTGCATCCGCTTGACTTCACACATTCTCCTCAATTCATCAGCCCATCGTCCATTCGGTCTACCTTGCTTTCTTTCACATCCTCTCGGATACCATTCAAGTATTTCTCGCGTCCATTAATTCTTCTCGCTATGTGCCACTGCCACTTTTTCACGCGTTCCGCTACATTTGCCACTTTGGTCATACTTCTTACCCATGTATTCCTCTTTATTTAATTAAAATAGTTTAAGAAGCTAAAATGACAAAATTATACGGAGGTGTTGTTTTAAGACTGCTTGAAATCTGTTAATTTTGTTTATATTTCTAAGAACTTCTGACAGTCTATTGTATTCAACAATATTCCTGTACACGATACTTCTCCTTGATTGGCTAGTGTTTTATTCTGTTTATGTTTAAGGACCCATTTCTCATCGTGTTCGACTTTTTAACTGTGTGCATATTTGTCATCCTTTTATTTAAGAGTATACAAAATATTGTGAAAAATGATAATTTGGAGGTAATAATGCCCCACTTTGGGGCGAGTCAATATTTAATCGTTTTTAAATTAAATTGTACAAAATTTTAATACAATGCGATAAACATACATATGTTCAAAATTACATTGGAATATATTTCAATCAATGTACTTTAACGCTTTCAAATATTTTCAAGTAATGTTGTGGTCTAAAACAAATGTCAAAAATAATTGTGTGCAGTACAAATTTTGTTCTGTTGTTTTTATCCTTTTAAGCGGCCAGCTTCTTATACCAACACGTTTACTAGAATTGCGCCCGTATCACACAATTTTTGTCGTAAAAGAATTTGCTAATATCTGAAATTAGACGATAGTGGGTTGTATTCAACGTGGATAGATATATTGATTTTTTCCGTGAGCCAATAAAGTTTAGCAGAGACACGTTTTCGTTGTTAGTACCTATAATACGTCTAGGCGCCACTCACTAGTAAAGTAGTAGTAGGTAGCAGCGGAAACTTTGTTTTGACTTCTTTATTCGATTGGCGCCGACACCTCGAGCAAAAGTTACAGTATCAATCTTCCCTTTATGGTAGATCTTATTGGTCTGGTCCTCATCTGTCAGCCGTAAGGAAGATTGATGGTCGATTGTGGGGTGGGTTTCCCACCGACGAGGGAACGAGAGAGGTACCACGATTCAATCAATGCAAAAAAGATCGACTGCCACGTGAAAGTCGATCGAAGAAGTAAAACGTGAAAATTTGAAAGAGAACTGGAAAATGGAAAAGCATTCCAGCAAACGGTATCGGATTGAAACGTTTCACATCAACCTCTACCTATGTACTACATCTCTATTCGAAAAAGCGACAAATTTCAAAAGTACGAAGTTAGGCACTCATTACTCATTCGAGAGCATATTTACACGGGGTAATATAATATAATGCGATGATGAGCCGGGGCGTTCCCATTCGCGAGATTATTTGCAAAGCGGCACTTTGAATCTGCACGGGGGTGTATTGAATCTTGCACGCTTCCGGTTTTATTATGCGAGACCGTTAAGAGTCTCTCCCCAGTATAAAGTTCCAAAAAGGAAACTGTGGAACTTAGCCGTGGAACTGCTGAGCAATTTAATCCGATCTCAAAGAAAACAATCGAGATGACACTGTGCGGATTCAAAAATATCGGTCGCATCGTTATGAATTCCATCAATTCGCTCTCGTAAACTTTATAATGGTAGTAGTTCATAAAAATGGTAAATCGTTTCCTCTGGAATTCCGCACTAACTTCATTCAAATTTCACCCTCTTTTCTGTACGTTCCATAAATCTTAGACTCCCTTCCCCTTGTAAAATTTGGCACGACTGTCTCTCGCTAGCGGTGACGATAAATTTTCATGGTGTGCAAAATTAGTTAATAATTCTCCATAATCGTATTAATGTATCACTTACATCACACTGTGAACTAACGGAGGCAATTATAAAGATTAACTATGCGTTTGAACCGCAAGTGAGTTCTGGACAACGAACGGTGGCCTCATGTGGTATTCCAGAGAGCATTAGAAGCTTAAAATAACACAACTTAAGAATTAACGAGTCTATTATTTATTGACTAAGTTGTAAACAAAGAGTATAGCCCTGAATTAAAATTAAAGTAACCTCGTTAGCTATTCCTTTCAAAAGAATAGTCCCCCTTTTAATGAGCCTGTTCTCCTCAATAATTATGTACTTATTTGATAAAATTGTATTGCCTGTCTTTCTTTGTCAAAAATATATAAAAATTTTCTTAAAAATGGTCATTGTGAAAAATTTTAAAGGAATATTTTTGGAACGGTGAAACAAAAGGTCGCTAACAATTACACTGTTCGACACGAAAATATGACTTTTCTTATAGATCTATGCCCAGTGAACACGAATCTGGTAATAAAAAATGTTAATTGGCTCGAGATTCTGAGATATACATGTGTTTTTTAAATCGCGCGACTTTTCTATTTCTTGGTGTTGTTCGGTCGATGTCTCAAAATACATATATCAATTTTTTGTTCAAAATGAATATTGAAATCTACATATAGTCGGGTATTTTATCTTTCATTTGTAGTACTTTTCAGCTTTCAAATCTTTCTAAGTAGTCGTCCAGTTCAAATCAAAAGTCAAAAGTACGTATTTTAACTTGGGATTTTTTCCCACTGTTAATACTATTTTATATTGAGTATTTTCTATTGAAACATGTTTATTGGGATAGTGTTCTGGCATCACTATTTTTTGTTTTCGTTTAAAAGGATCAATTGGAAGTGTGCTGAATTTTAAATCGGTAAAATAGTGAGCTAAAAACTCTTACTACATACATAGTAGAGCAGAGTTTTGTGTATATATAATAATAATAATTATGAGAGCAATGTAGTCCTCAAAGATTTTCACACACATTAAGTGCGATTAAAGGACATTGTCGTGCTTCCTTTGCTATGCTATGGCGAGTTTACCTTAGTTCTTTTACTTTTAACGATATCCCTTACATTGAGTAAGTCGACGCGAAATTGCCATAACTTTTCACGCGTATACTCCAGAGACGTCGATGCTCAAAGTGATCTTCGCGGAGGGTCCTCCACTGGCATAATTCGAAATAATTAGTCCTTTGTCAATATTCTCCTTAAGGTATCAACGACTTTTTACAAGCCCTCGAGGGAAAGCGAGCGGCACACTCGCGCCCTTTTCGCCCAAATTAACAGTACCACCAGGGAAGGTGGAAAATTTCTCCTTATTTCGTAGTTTAAGACTCCATTGTGAAAGAGAGTTCTTCCAGGTCGTCCTTTCCCCCACCCGAGGGTCTGCTAGCACTTCAAATAAACACCGAATTAGCATTTTAATTCGGAGCTTTGTGTTAGGGGTCCTGCAAGCCCACTCATTCCCTCCCCTCGAGGCTTCCAACTTCCAGCTAGACTTTGTCAACGTTTTATTCTTTAATCACTAATTCATATCCAGAGTAGTGAAAGGTAGGAATTGTATTTGTATTTTTGTTTAATCTTATCGACACGTCCATTCAACGCCGAATCAACTTTCAGTCGAACTATTACAGTTTTGGACGGGTCGATGTTAAAAGTCGTTCACAATGCGACAGAAATCGTGTTGAGGGATTTCCTCTTTTCAATTCATACATACATACATACAGCATACATACAGAGACCCGCACAGACGTCGACTGAAAATACAGTTCCATTTTCGGTGAAATGTTGTACAATAATAGTCGTGCGCGTGACAGGGTATCTCGCCTTGGTGTCAAACTCCCATTGAATTGACATTGTAATTTCAGCAAGTTGTTTCCTTGTCAAAAGGCGATCAAACACGGGCAAGCTTCAAACATCTGTGTGTGTGGTAGGTAGATATATTATTACAAATCCGCAATAGAGCAGAAACGCAAATTTCAGAACAATAATAAATTGGAATTCGACGTTCTTACATAATTAATTGAGTGTAAGAATAAATCTCCAATTAGTGTAATATTTACTCAATCCAAAGATATTAGATATGCTATTTAGCTTGGTATACGCCAAAGGTGCATTTCGCTCGTTCTTATGTGCTTAGTTGCAAATCCGTAAAGGGGCAAAGCTCATACACAGATTCGTCAGAGGAAATACCTTTATAATATCCTTATATGTATGTATGTTCAATATTCATAGCTAGAGTATGCTTTTCATACCGCATTCAACAATAATTCTTAGTTTTAAATGTAAGTAGTGCTAAAGAGCTAATTGTGTGTATATATGTACATATGTATTAGACATTATAAAGATAAGGCTACAATAGTATGTACATAGTATAGATGGCATAATATACATGGTTTTTACTTTATCGTCATTATGCAAAACTTGAGCTTAATATACATATGTATGTACAATTATACTGCCGTCCTAAGCCCACTTAACGTAACTGACAAAACAACAATATCGAGATAAATGGACTTGAAAGTTTTATTCTAAATTTGTGTTTTTCTTCAAATATCTATGTATTACTGATTTATTTAAATTTTTTTTTAGTGCATGAGGTTATTTTCTATTGTGTTTTCATAATTCTAAGTAAAAATAAAAAAAAAAATGAATTCTTTAGTAGTTACGACACTTTTTTATACTTACGTTAAATTTGCTTAGGAAATCATATAACTTCACTATGCTGCCGTCCTTAGATTCACTATTTTAGTGTAAATGGGGTACACCCGTAAAGAAATTTCTGTTAGTTTAACGCAACTCTATATGTATTTTAATAGTTGCGTTATTTTAGCTAAACAAAATGCTTCGGTAGCTTTGCGTAGCTCCCTAGCTAAACTAACGTAACTGCATTGTCCTTAGACGAAAAAACGTATCTGCACGCAGATACGTTGAATATGCTATGTATGTATGTAAATGTTGGATACGTTATTTTCGCGTTACGTATTGGTGATACTATTTCTTTGCGCATGCAGATACGTTAGATTTAATAGCTTAAAAAAGTCACTTTTGGATGAAGATTCAGTCAAAATTTCAAGGTCGAATTTTTGCACGATCACAATACATTATCCGATTAGGATAAAATAAAAATAGATTAGGATAAAATCTGTGATATTGAATGTGTATATCATACTTATCCAACACCACTTTATTTATGATTTTCGTTTTCTCTACCCGAAAGAAGGATACGCATTTGTTGTTTTATAAAATTAGCTGAAATTTTTTCGCCTTAGCACCACCTACATACTTATACAAGCTGGGAAATTCTAATGAACAGCATAGACCACAGGCTCTCAACCTTTTTCGAGTGGAACCTTTTTTTATAAAAGTGAAGTGACCCGCGACCCCGATATATTTGAAAAAGGCAAAAAAAAATATTATTCAAACATCAAGACACCGATTAAAAATAAAAATTGCATTCATCATTTTCAGACGTTCACCATCTATGTACATACTGCTGGATGAAGGCTTCTCCAATCCACTTCCATTCCAGTCTGTCTTGAGCAATCTGCATCCACTTGACTCGCACACATTCCTTTCAATTCATCAGCCCATCTCCCACTCGGTCTACCTGGCTCTCTTTCACATCCTCTCGGATACCATTCCAGTATTTCTCGCGTCCATCTGCCACACTTCTTACACATGTATTCCTCTTACGATCTCTTTTTGTTATACCGAGCATACATCATTTCGTGCTTCTCTGTATGCACTGGATCTTACGTAGCATTCTTAAATTTAGCATCCACGTTTCACATCCATACGTCATAACTGGCAGTGCGCATTGGTCGTATGCCTTCTTTTTTAAGCATTGTGGAATGTTGGATTTAAAAACTCGTCTTTAAAAAAACGTCTACTCGATCTACCTTGCTTTCTTTCACATCCTCTCGGATACTATTCCAGTATTTTTCGTATCCATCTGCCATCCATTCTTCTCACTATGTATGTGTCACTTCAACTTTTTCAGATGTTCTACTATATGTATCACTTTGGCCATACTCCTTACCTATGTACTCCTCTTACGATACCTTCTTGTTATACCAAGCATATGTACATCTTTCTATGCTTCTCTGTGTGCACTGAATCTTGCGTAACATTCTTGAATCCACGTTTCACATCCATACGTCGTATGCCTTATTTTTTAAGCATAGCGAAATTTTGGATTTAAAACAATGTTCATTCTTCCAAAAGCATTCCATCCTTGTTTCATTCTTCGTTTTATTTCATCTTCTTTACATCCGGTCATATTAACTTTATCAATTTATACTGTGTTAATTATTTTTCTTCTTTATATTCCTCTCCTGATCCGACGCTAGTTATAATGTCATCATTGCTATTTAATATTGTAAAAATGTGAACTAATTCAGTACTAATTTAATCTCTGAACTTAACCTAACATAACCAAACCTATGGTTAACAGACGTCCTCGTGTCCAAGGAAATATTCTAGTTTTTGGCGTGTCCTTGGTTGCATTATAGTCAATATTTTTTCAGTTTACTGTTTCAGTGGGCGACCCCACAGAAGACCCTTCGCGACCCCAAATGGGGTTGGGACGCATAGGTTGGGAGCCCGTGGCATAGACATTATATATTGAGCATTAGAATTGGTCACAGGTATTGTATCTATGTATAATTAGACCACGATTTGTTCTCCACACGAGCGACTCGCCTTAGTTACGATTGATGAATAGATTGTCGATTAAGCGAGCGTCAAAACGAGATAAGTCGACAAGCTGAAATTGAATCTGCTGCAGTGTAGTATGGCAAACGGGAAGAGCAAGCCAGGGCTGGAATGTAAATGCGGAACGTGTTGACGGGGGCTCAGCCGAGTGTTAAAATAACAGCAACATTGCTCGTTGAATAATTTAACATGCAATTTGTCGGAAGGAATTGCCGGAGCCGCCCCTGACTCGACGTAACATCGCATTTTGTCGCGTATACATATGTACATACATATTGTACATAAAATATTATATTATACGCGTGTGCGAATATGCTTTAAAATTGATCAAAACTCAAGGCGTGGCGGCATCCAATGGGTTAACATGTTTGTTTATCTTTATCGAAGTCGTTAATTATACCGTTGCGGAGACAGTTTCGCGCTGTTTCGGCTCCGCTTATCGAACAAGATATGTAAATGTGTACGAAATGTGAATTCGGAAATGCCTATTGATTTGAACACGATGGTTAATGACTCATATTATGGATGTAAAACTTGGACGCTAAATTCAAGAATGCTACGAAAGATTCAGTGCACACATGGAAAGATGTACGCTTGGTATAACAAGAAGAGATCGCAAAAGAAATACATGGGTAAGAAGTATTACCAAAGTGGCAGATATAGCAGTACGCGTATATTCCAATGCGTACTGCCAGTTATGACGTATGGATGTGAAACTTGGACGCTGAATTCAAGAATGCTACGAAAGATCCAGTGCACACAGAGAGGCATGGAAAGATGTATGCTTGGTATAACAAGAAAAATAAATACATGGGTAAGAAGTATGACCAAAGTGGCAGATATATGTACATATGTAGCAGAACGTGTGAAAAAGTTGAAGTGGCAATGTGCTGGACACATAGCGAGAAGAATGGATGGCAGATGGACGCGATGAATGCTGGAATGGTATCCGAGAGGATGTGAAAGAAAGCAAGGTAGACCGAGCGGAAGATGGGCTGATGAATTGAGAAGAATGTGTGGAGTCAAGTGGGTGCAGATTTCTCAAGAGAGACAGGAATGAAATTGAATTGGAGAGGCCTTCGTTCAGCAGCGGATGGTGAACGGCTGAAAATGATGATTATATATACAATTGTCGAAATCTGTCGGTCTGTCTGCTGATAACGCTCGCCTCGGTAAATGATGAAAGAATCGTCCGCGCGCGAGTGGGATTTGAACACGTGACCACTAGGTTGGAATGAGGCTGTGTTAACACTATCATCCAACGGAGGCGATGACTAACCTGCTACGATTTGACAATATTAATTGCGCGACCACTTTGCTAAATTACGTTGTTGTATTATAACGCGCCATCTATGCAACAACGATAAAACTATTAAATTTAATATTATTTTTCAGTACGGGTGATAAGAACGCTCCGTTGACATTCAACAGGCTTACATTGTTAAGAATCATCTGAAGAAAAAGACAGTTGTACAATGAAAAATTTCAATATTAAATAAACAAACGATGTATTATGAATTATATACTGAGCTGGCCGAATAAAATTGAATGGACACTTTAGAAAATGTACTTTTGATATTTGATATTGGATACTTTTTATTGCTGAAGGAAAATTCGCTCCATTTTGACGATTTTCTATAAAAATTGCGTGGATTTTTCACATCTGATAATAATTTACTTTTTTATGAACGCAAAATTAATCCAATCATAAAAGCATTATTAAATTTAAAAAGGCGACTGAAAGTAGACGTCGTAAAAAAATCCTCACAAAAATAGTCTTTATAGTCGAAGGTTCGTTTAATACTTAAATATTCAATTACTCATCGCAATCATAAATAATCTTTCGATCTTGCAATTTATTTCAAAGTGGCGTCCACTCAATTTTATATCTCAATATATCTACAGGTATATAATATTTCATAAGTACAGGTCGCCACTTTAGCGTTAATTTAATATAGCGATATAATGTAAAGTTAGCTCACCGTTAACTTTCAAAAAAATAAGTTTGCTAACTCCACTGCCAATATTGTTCCTCGCCTCGCACAAATAGTGGCTTTCGCTCTCCTTGTTGATCCTGGTGAATAGCAGCGAGCCGTTGGGGAACAGGGACACGTTGGGTTCGAACAAGAACTCCTTGAACTCCCCGGGGGTGTCTCCTGAAAGCACAAAAGCCGCGACTTGAAAACAAAAGTCGACAGAGACAGAGAGAGTTCGAGATAAAAGCTCTCTCCTACACGGAGAAATATCGTGTATAGAACGTACCGACAGCTTTCCTCCAGGTTATCGTCGGCTCCGGATGTCCTGAAGCACCACAGTGCAGGATCACGTCTTGTCCTGCAGCTGCACTTCCATCGGTAGGCTCCACAGTCCATCGAGGTGCCACTGAAAATTCACAATTAAAACTTTGAAAGACGACTGTTTAACATTCGAAGCGTTGTAGGCAGGTGTTGAAACTTTTCAAATTTAAACCGTAAGAAAGTTTTCGTTTACATTTAAAACGAGTGATTATGTACAGGGGCGAGTTCGCTTACAACGCGCTGCCTACAAAATATTGTATAACTTCTGACACCATTTAATTTATTAAACATTAATCCTGGGATTGACACAGATAACAAATGTCAACAGAAGGATAGTTCCATAAACATGCATCAACATGAAGGGTTTTCTGTGGGGTCGTCAATTGAAAAAGTAAATTGACTATAATGCAATTTTCTGTTACGACGTATGAATGTGAAATGTGGATGCTTAATTCAAAAATTCTACGTAAGATCCAGTAGACACAGAGATGCATGTAAAGATGTATGCTTGGTAAGTATAACAAGAAGAGATCGTAAGAGGAATACATGGGTAAGAAGTATGACCCAAGTGACAGATATACACAACAGAACGAAAGAATGGATGGCAGATGAACGCGAGAAATACTGGAATGGTATCCGAGAGGATGTGAAAGGAAGCAAGGTAGACCGAGTGGACGATGGGCTGATGAATTGAGAAGAATGTGTACAGATTGCTCAAGACAGACGGGAATGGAAAATAATTGGAGACGCCTTCATCCAGCAGGGAATGGTGAACGGCTGAATATGATGATGAATGCAATTTTCATTTTTAATCAGTGTCTTGATAATATTTTTTGCCTTTTTCAAATATTTTGGGGTTGCGGTGCACTTGGCTTTTATAAAAAGAGGTCGCCACTCGAAAAAGGTTGGGAACCTGTGGCTTAGAATGTCAAAAACCTATTGCAAAGTCAAAATGTTGACACGTTGCCTCTGTCTATCCCAGTTTGAATACTGAATCCTCACAATAAGGTGTTGGTATAATTGTATATTATCGTACTATATATTAATGACGAAGATACGACTAACTTAAGTAAGATTAGGTGAGTTTATATTAGGTTTTGGAACAAATAAAACAATTATTAACAATCACAAGGCACTTAAATATTTTGAAGAAAATAGCATATCTCGAATGGATACTGTAAGTAAGTTATTTATTTATTTACAAAATTTTACCACAGTGACCATACAGTTTCCTAAATCATTACTGTGGCCAAGCAAGTGCATCATTAAAAATAAACATATACAGAACAAACAAAAGCAAAATCTTGTATTTAACAACACCTCAACCAATCTTCCATGACTAACATTAAATAAGTCAATGTGTATGGCAGCCCGATTGAGTAATTTAATGGCTCTTACAACGAGAGACATGGCTAGCATGTCAGTACGAGCCATCGGGATGGATAACAAATTACATTCTCTGAGGAACCTAAATTGACTTGGTACGTCAAAAAACCCAATGCATCAAGAATTTGCGGATTATGCACCAGGTCAATCAATAATTTGTGAAAATGTTTTCCCAGATAAAGCTGTCGACGCGACTCTGGGGAGTTTAACCCTAACGCCCCTAGCAAAAATGCACTAGGGTAGAGCCACGAATATCTCCTATACAGCCTTGCGTAAAGATATCTGAGAAATACCCCAATTTCTGCACCCTTTCCAATTTTAAGCAGTGTGCAGGAAAATTCCAGAATGCTCCGTAATAATGATTCGTAAAGAATCCTAAGCACCAAGGCACTCTGAAATGACTTACTAACTCTTAGAATAAATCCCAGCATTTTAGTCGCTCTTAAACAGATAAGCTCAATGTGCTGACTAAAATCAAATTTGCTTGAAAAAATGACTCCCAGATCATTGAAGCTATCCACCGAGTTCAAATCAGTGCCACTAAGACTATAATGAGATACATAACGATTATGTGATCTACTAAAACTCAGCGAATAACATTTTTGAATGTTTAGAGGCAATTAGTTATCTATACTGCCGTCCTAAGCCCACTTACATACGTAACTGACAAAAATTACGAAAATGAGTTAGATGTGTTTTAAGGGCTCTTGCGATTTTTCATATCAAAATTAATGTATCTTCATCCAAAAGTGACTTTTTTAAGCTATTAAATCTAACGTATCTGCATGCGCAGAGAAATAGTATCACCAATACTTAGCGAAAATAACGTATCCAATATTTACTTCGGTCACTACCTTATCATGAAAGATTGAAAAGACTGAATCTCTCCACATTGGAGACGAGAAGATTAAGAAGTGATTTAATTGAAGTATTCAAAATGTGAAATGACCAACCTCATTATGTTCAATGAGAACCCTCATCTAAGAGGTCATACTCTTAGACTCCGAAAAGAAAAATCAAATAAGATTGTTAGAGATTCATTATTTTCAAATAGAGTGGTTGAAGTTTGGAATAGGCATATGTATACATTAATAATGAATAATGAAGTGACGTAACTACTAAAGTATTAATTTTTTTTTAATTTTTCCTTAGAATTATCAAAACACAATAGAAAATAACCTCATGCACTAAAAAAAAGTTTAAATAAATCAGTTATACATGAAGAAAAACGCAAATTTAGAATAAAACTTTCAAGTCTATTTATCTCGATATTGTTGTTTTGTCAGTTACGTTAAGTGGGCTTAGGACGGCAGTATAGACCAGTTCAAAACTCCATCTACATAGGTCCAACTGTAGAAGAGCTGAATCATTATTCGATTCAACTACTCTAAACAGTTTGAGATCAAAAGAATTTCAGAATGCAATGTTATGTTATGGAACTTACCATTGACCGTCAAAGGAACTGTGAACCGTTCAATTCCGGCAACGTTGCTTGCAACGCAAGTATAGTTTCCACTGTGGGTCGAAGCGATATGATCGATGACAAGTCTCGTAGAAAACTCGTCCAACCTGGTGACAGTAGTACCTCCTGTGGGTACTAAGGCACCGTAAGCTGCCTGACTAACTGGTTGACCGTTTCGTTCCCATCTGAATGTCACTGGTAGATCACCTTCCAGAATTTGACAGGCAATGGCTGCCCTCATTCCTTCCCTTAACATATTGGTCATAGCTGGTATGGGCATTATCTTCGGTGGTACTAAAAATTACACCAAAAATTAATTAAAAATTATAATATTTAACATATTTCAAACGTGCTAGTACTACTTACCGATGACTTGTACTTCTAAATCTCTTCTGGACGAGTGCTTTTGTCTGTTGGTCGCTTGGCATGTGTAAGTTCCGGCATCTTCCAAGCGTTGGGTCTGCTCTACGACCAGTGTTCCGTTGCTGTAGACGCGTTGTCTTCTATTCAAAGGCAGTACTTGGCCATCTGAAATGAATTCGAATACGAAAAAACCATGAGTGCAATCTTGAAAACGATGTTTGTGAAGCACACAGTGTAAAATCGAAGTCGGTAAAGCGTACAAGCACTCGAGAGTTTAATGTTGCTTTTTCGTTATATGTATGTATGTGGAAACTTGCGTTTCAGTAGTTGAAAGCAACAGGTGCTTGAGAATTTTTTCCTTTTAGTACTAGTTTTACGTTGCACGAATCTTATAAATTTAAAGTGGTATTCGAAGACGAAGAGTTGCAGTGCATTTTGTTAGATTTTCGAGCTGCATTTGCAAAGGCCATTGTCTGCTTTTTTAACAAGACAATATTTTGAGTGGCACTTAATGCACCAATATGTTAGTGTATATTTTTAAATTAAATAAGAATTTATTATCAAAATATTTAATAAGAGGGAATAGTATATGTACATAGTCATAATACTGGTTAATAGTTAAGAATTTAAAATTAAGTAAATCCAGGAGAAGTGTCTTGTACAGGGGTGTTGTTGAATATAATAGCCTGCCAGAAGTTATCAGAAATATAAATAAAATTGATAGATTCCTGGCAGCCTTAAAACAGCACCTCTGTACAAGTGTTAGTAGATAATAAGTTTATTTTGTAATTTTCTTTTTAAACTATCTTTAATAAATAAATAAATAAATAGATAAATAGCGTGTAGCATTCATCTGTCTCCTTATGAACTTTTGTCCCTTTTTAATATACGCTATTCAAAGAAACAGATGCTCATAGTCAAACTGTATACTCTGTTGTTAAAACAAACATACTATAATCATGAAATCAATTGAATTTTATTCTTAGGATGGATTCTAAAAGGCCAATGGGCAAGTTTTGGATGAATTAAGTTAAAAATGTTGTGATTTCATAAAATTATTATTTTTTTTATAACCATACCTGAGATTTATTTAAAATTTATTACTACATATGTAGATATCGTATCAAAGTTGTATTATTTAAATATGTGTAGAGAGAGTCTCAAGTCAGTTCAGTTTGCTATATGTATATGTAGTCATGCACGACACATTAACTTAAATATTTACAAGGCTTATACATACATATGTACATATGTAGGAGAAACTATGTACATATGTACATAGGTACAAACTCTGCACTGAAACCACCTTCATCGTCGACCCATATGATCAAAGTTACTTTTAAGTGTGCATTAAGGGTGGAGAAATAGGAGAGGCTTGGATCTTTATTCCATTTGGAGCAAATGTGGCACGATGCACACTGATCCCTGTGATGCACTCGTCGTCGTTCGTTTCAATCGAATTGTGTCGCAAACCACTTAACCAAATTGAAATGGTCGACGACAAACAAACAATTCGAATAGTATGTGTGTGTTTGTATGTATATATAGCAATGGGGGATTTACGAGCTATCTTGCCGAAGCGGGAAATCCCGGTGCACTCTCGTACAGATTTTAATTCGAAATTCACGAAACGGTGCGAATTACCAATTCTGACGAACTAGAATTGCATATCTCTAAACTGATGAACATTATGGTATGTAATGTATTGAGTATGCAGTGTATAGGTTGTTGCTATGTATGGATGACTGAAATAATAAAAATAAAAATAACAGATGTTTGTGTGTGTCATTCGTCATAGGGCTGTGCTCGTAAAATGTTATGGTCTATAACTCAGAATGCGATGCGAGTTGAATTGAGACTTTATATTGAAAAAAAAAAATAGCATTTGGTCATCTGCTTATTCAGTAAAATATACATAATACGAGGGCTAGTCAATAATTATTCGCATTTTTTATAATAAATTTGATTCAAAAACAATTGTAACATAACAAGATTTCTTTTATGTAAAAATCTTACTTTATAACTTTGTTGGTTTAGTTAAGGTTAAGGTGTCTGAATATAACTACAGTTTGATTTTATTATGACAAGAGAATATGCAGTATGAGTTTGAGTATCTATTTCTTCCAACCGCGTCTTAAAAAGGGATACAAATTCAAGTGGAATTTAATACACCGTGTAGTGTTTATGTGAGACTACATAGTGTAAGCTCGTTGAATATCAACGGAGCGTTCTCCTCGCCCGTACTGAAAAATAATATTAAATTTAATAGTTTGTATAGTTGTTGCATAGATGGCGCGTTATAATACGACAACGTAACAATTTAGCAAAGTCGCGAGTCTATTAAGATATTAGTTTGTCAAATCGTAGCAGGTTCGTCATCGCCTCCGTTGGATGATAGTGTTAGCACGACTCATTCCAACCTGGTACTCACGGGTTTGAATCCCACTCACGCGCGAACGGTTCGTGTCTTTTAATCATTTACCACGGCGAGCGTTATCAGCAGACAGACGGATTTCGGCTATTATATATGTACACTAGCTGACCCGGCATGCGTTGCAATGCCCGATCCCGTTCCCGTTCCCGTTCCTAGTACGTTATCTGACGCGTGAGCAGGCCCGTTCCCGTTCCCGTTTTTCCCGATTTTTTTTCACAGGAACCATCCCCGACATGATCACAATAAGTCCTGAAAGTTTCATCGCGATCGGTTGAGTGGTTTAGGAGCCTTTAAGAGATAGACAGACAAACAAACAAACAGACAGACAGACATTGATTCTTATATATATACTAGCGTTGCTATGCCAGATCCCGTTCCCGTTCCCGTTCCTAGTACGTTTTCTGACGCGTGAGCAAGCCCGTTCCCGATCCCGTTTCCGTTCCTAGTACGTTATCTGACGCGTGAGTAGGCCCGTTCCTGTTCACGTTCCCGTTTTTTCCCGATTCCAGATCCTGGTCCCGTTCCCGATCCTGATCCCGTTCCCGATTTTTTTCCACAGGAACCATCTCCGGCATGATCACAATAAGTCCTGAAAGTTTCATCGCGATCGGTTGAGTGGTTTAGGAGCCTATAAGAGACAGACAGACAAACAAACAAACATACAGACATTGATTTTTATATATGTACTAGCTGACCCGGCATGCGTTGCAATGCCCGATACCGTTCCCGTTCCAGATCCCGATCCCGTTGCCGTTCCCGTTCCCGATCCGTTGCCGATGCCGATCCCGTTCCCGTTCCCGATCCCGGTCCCGGTCCCGATCCCGTTCCCGTTCCTAGTACGTTATCCGACGCGTGAGCAATCCCGTTCCTGTTCCCGTTCCCGTTTTTTCCCGATTCCAGATCCCGGTCCTGTTCCCGATCCCGGTCCCGATCCCGATCCCGTTCCCGTTCCTAGTACGTTATCTGACGCGCGAGCAGGCCCGTTCCTGTTCCTGTTTCCGTTCCCGGTTATTCCAGATCCCGGTCCCGATCCTGATCCCGTTCCCGTTCCCGTTCCCGTTCCTAGTACGTTATCTGATGCGTGAGCAGGCCCGTTCCCGTTCCCGTTCCCGTTTTATTCCGATTTTTTTTCACAGGAACCATCCCCGGCATGATCACAATAAGTCCTGAAAGTTTCATCGCGATCGGTTGAGTGGTTTAGGAGCCTATAAGAGACAGACAAACAAACAAACAAACAGACAGACATTCATTTTTATATATATAGATATACATAGATAGATGTAGATATGTATATAATGTGAATCTTTGTCTATTTGTAACACGCGTGGTTAGAGGAAACATATACTAAAACTCAAACTGCATACTCTCTTGTTAAAAACAACGAAATTGGAATTTATAGCTACATTTCAGATAATTATTGACTCGACCTCGTATATGGGAAAGTAATGATGGAAGCTTTGCCGTGATTACAAGCACTTTGTGAATCTAGAGAGTTGGAAATCGACGAAACGGCAAAATAAATGCGAGGATGTGCGTCGTGATTATCTGTTGTTGGAAACCCTATAAAGGAAGTTCAAAAGTCGTTACACGAGGGATGCGAACTCAATGAATACATCGGTCGATTTTGCCGGCCCATTTACTAAATGTTTGACCCTTTTTTTTTTTTTTTTGCCCATCTCCCCGCTGGTCCTTTCGAGGAAAATCGCTTTTCCTCGTCGACGGACGTTTGAGGGGCGTTGATTAGATTTTTTCCCAAAGCAAGGTACGTCTATGTAAAGCAGTGGCCCTCGTGAACTCGACGAATCTTCTTGAACCTTTACATTCAATAATATTTTCCTAGGAACCCTTTATATTCTATCAATTTTCTGAAGAGGCGCACAAAGAGACGAGGTATGCTTATATTATATGAATTTTATTTTTTTCCCCAAATAAATAAATTGAAAATGGAGATAATTTTGAGATCATATACTTTTTTTATAATACACGGTAGGTTACTATAAATACTATGTTATAAATATAATAATAAATATAATATAATATAATATAATAAATATACGTTACTATAACGACCTATAAACAATATTCGCAACGTGACGTTATCGGTCACCAATCACGAGCGAACAGCCATATAAGCGGGTATTATTACACAGGGATAGTTTACTCGCTACTATCTCGCTAGTTTACCAGCCGACACGTAGAGCTAGTAGCGGGTAAACTATCCCTGTGTAATAATACTCCTAATAGTAATCCTATTACACGTGCTTGGTGTAGTCGCCTTGTTTTACTTCTTTTTTTAAAATAAATATGCGTTTTTTAATAATACAATTTTGACTAAACCTTCATATAATATGTGTGTTGGGGAGCTCAAACTGTCAAAATGAAGTGACGTCACTAGTCAGATAGTAGCGAGTAAAGTTAAAACATTCGAACTTCACTCGCTCGGTCGAAAAAGCTAGATAGTTTACTAGCGGCTAATAAAATAGCAAGTAAACTATCCCTGTGTAATAATACCCGCATTAGCGCTTGTCGATCAAATTGTTTGTTCAATGTTGGCGTCAGCCTGAGACTTCGTGACACGGCCATATATGCCATAAAGAACTACGCACACACACACCCAGTTTACAATGAAATGGATAGAAAAGTTTTAAAAGCACTAACACAGAACGAAGCCTTACAATGTTAAATGTAATATTACATCGTAAAATATAACATTTTAAGTGTATATTCGAAGGTGAGTTCAGCATTATAAGTTAGAATTGGAAAACTTTTCACGGGAAGTTTCAGAAGTTAAGCAATGCTTAAATATGCAATTTGCGGGAATTTAATAATATATGTGTGTATTTTCAGTTAATTGTAAATCTTTGTATTGATATAAAACTACTTTCATACTAAATCATCAAATGTAATAAAACTCTTGTTTTTAGTGTGTGTGCAAACTATGTATACCACGTCGCGGTTGAAAGGTTGACCGAAACTTTGGCACTGAAGAATCGTAAGTTACGCTTGGGTGTCAAAAGTGTCGCTAATATCGTCGTGCACTGACCGGAAGTTGGAAATTGGAACTGTGCCGGAAAACTCTGTGTCGTAATTCACGAAATTTAATTTCGAGGTAGGGTAGCTTTTTAAACCCTAGAGCGCCACCGCAATTTGACCCAATATTAACGCAAATACGTCGAGGTGGCGTCATTTATATGAGATTCGAATGACAAATTGCTTTTCAAGTGTGGGGGAAGCACACGTCTATATTTCATGTACATATGTACACATGTATGTAGGATTTATGTATTTGTATACTCACGATGCGATCCTCGATACTGACAGATTTTCAAATTATATGCGATACGTTCAGATTTTTCCATGAATTTTCTTTATATTGGAAAATAAATGTATATTTATTTATTTAATGTATTTTTATTTGGTTAAGCTTACGACCGCCGAAGAGTCTACTTATATAAATCCATCAAAACTTGAAAAGGGCGCAAAGAGAGTAAAATCTGTATTTTTTTTCAGTTTGACATTATGAATGATTTTATAGATAGTGATTTTGTATCAACATTAAAATAGCAAGGTTTATTTATTAAATATATACAAAATAGTTAGGTTAGGTTAGTTTAGGTGTGTTTAGATCAATTGGTTATGGAATTTAGGTTACGTTATTCATGTTAGGTTAGGTTGACGTTTGCTTATGAAATCTATTAATAATAGTGAAGTTTGTGTATCTTTATCAAACGCCTTGTTTAAATTGTTTTGAAAATTGATCTGTTGTAATTTAAATCGAAAGCGCAAAACAAAATGTAGCGTCGCTTATACATACATACATACATAGTATATTGAGATGAAATGTTATTTGATATCAATTATGTATAAATGGGGGCAGCGGTCGGGAACCAGCGGCCCGGAGCCACATGCGGCTCTTTGTATAAAAACCTGAGGCTCTCGCTGTCATCCAACGTTTTGCGTGAAACACAATTCTTTGACATGATTTAAACAAAATCAAAATAAATCTGATTTTCACAACTTCATGGCTATAAAAAGCTTTCAGATTGTTTTTCATTAAGAAATATCACTTATTTCTTACAGCAACCCATTTCATAGAGGAGTAGTGTTTAATTTAATTTTGAATCACTATCCACTGCTGGATGAAGGCCTCTCCAATCCTCTTCCATTCCCGTCTGTCTTAGGCAATCTGCATCCAGTTGACTCCACACACTCTTCGCAATTCATCAGCCCATCGTCCACTCGGTCTATGTTGCTTTCTTCCACATCCTCTCGGATACCATTCCAGTATTTCTCACGTCCATCTGCCTTATTTTGAATATTTAATCCGAAAATATCTACAATATATAATATATGTATATATAGATATTTAATCTCGCGGACAAAATCGGAGTTAGAGTTAAAGTTAAAGTTGGAGCATTTAAATATATCAGGAGTCAGAGTAGGACATTTTTTAGCCACCTACACAACCCTAAATTTAAAACATCGATTATACGTTAACGTGTAAACAAAATATAATCGATGTACATTCAAAGCCACGTACTCATTAACGAACATGAGCGTGTAACGTAATGCTCGCTAATGTGGACGCCATGTACACACTTGCCGTGCAACCAACTGCGAACGACTACGAGCCCCTTTGTGTTTGCGTTTTTTTACCTTTGTGTTTAAATAGCTTAAGCTACTGTATTATATAAATAAACTAGCTGACCCGGCATGCGTCGCAATGCCCGATCCCGTTCCCGTTTCTAGTACGTTTTCTGACGCGTGAGCAGGCCCGTTCCCGATCCCGTTCCCGTTCCCGTTCCTAGTACGTTATCTGACGCGTGAGCAGGCCCGTTCCCGATCTCGTTCCCGTTCCAGTTCCAGATCCCGTTCCCGTTCCCGTTCCCGGTCCCGATCCCGTTCCTGTTCCCGTTCCCGTTCCTAGTACGTTATCTGACACGTGAGCAGGCCCGTTCCCGTTTTTCCCAGATTTTTTTTCACAGGAACCATCCCCGGCATGATCACAATAAGTCCTGGAAGTTTCACCGCGATCGGTTGAGTGGTTTAGGAGCCTATAAGAGACAGACAGACAGACAGACAGACAGACATTATTGAATTTAACAAGTAAATTGTTGCAATGCATGTAAAAAATCCGAACTTTTTTAAAACCAAATAAAACTGTGACGTCATTCAGATGTGCTACTCGACTGCCCTGATAGAATAATATTCATCATCATCATTTTCAGCCGTTCACCAGTGATTTAGGTTTGTTTGAGTGGTTTCGGTTGAGTGGTTTAGGAGCCTATAAGAGACAGACAGACAGACATTGATTTTTATATACCTATATATCTAATATATAAAATGCTTAAGTTTGTATGTACGTATGGGTCATTCGTCAATTACCAGGCGTTGCTCAGGCGCGATTAATAGAAACGACGAAGTACACACGATAGTAGATGTTTTCGGCAGATTTAAGTACGTACGTCCCCCCCCCCCCCTAACCCCACCCCTCCACATCCCCGCATCCCTCCTTTATTACCCGGCTTTGCCCGGGGTGTAATTAATATAATGTAATACAGTGTTTGTTTAGTAAATTATTTCGGGAGCCCAAAAAAGGGGCCGCCGGGGCAGGAGGGGTAGTAAAGGGCCGGCATTGCTTTTCGGGAGTCCAAAAAAGGGGCCGCCGGGGCAGGGGGGGGGGTCTGGGGGGCGGTAAGGGGCCCCTTTTTTGGGCTCCCGAAATAATTTACTAAACAAACACTATATTACATTATATTAATTACACCCCGGGCAAAGCCGGGTAATAAAGCTAGTAGATAAATAAAAACCGACACCGAGTAGATCGCCACGAACGTTGCAGAGCGCGCGCAAAGTATGCTCGCGAACGCGTACACATTTACAAAATTTGTTGCATTACACGTTGCCACTACACACTCATGTTCGCTAACGAGTACGCGACTCAAGGTATAAAATATGATCAAACTGTACGGAACAGCGTATAAATGTGATTTTCACAATCCGTAAGCGGCAAAGCCAATTTCGGCAATTAAAGTGATTGATCGAACCATCAACCGAATGAATACTCATTGAAAATTAGAGTGAGCCGCATTATATTACACATTACACACACAGTAATGCTCGTTGTTTGAAATTTCGAAACTGCTTCGCTGCCTCGAAGTCCGATAATTCCGCAATCGGCTTTCGGCACAAACCCCCCAAAATGCGAAATCCGACAGAGTAATGAGCGGCGAAGAGACCGACGAATGGGCGAAAGAGTCGTAAAATTACGGCCGTAAAAACCTTTGCCCGGTTTTGACTTTTCGGTTTGCGCGAAAATGGAGATTTTCATTACGGATACGGAGGTTTTATGGGAGAACGACGCATAAAAAAAAAAAAAAAAAAACGATCGCACGCTCTTAGAATTTATCGCGAAATTAGACAGAGATCAAATAATAGACAGATCCTATTGAAATAATTTTAAATGAAACGTGTCCATCGCCGATTTTGAAGAAACCCACATTGCGTCTATATGTATGTAGTAGTTTTAATCTCCGATTTGCAGTACTCGACACACGTGTCTGTTTGCGAGTGGCCAGTATGTAATAGCAGCTCGTAGTATACGTATTATATTGGGTATACATGTATACGTGGATATGCTCATATCGGTCGATCATATTTGCACAGGCCGTGTTTTGAGCGCACTATCTGCGAACCGCAACCGCACTTTCGAGGGATTATCCTGGCTCTGGAGACCATAATTTAGCATAGGGATTAGCGTCCAGTTTTTTTTTTTTGGACCGCGAGGCTTTTGCTCAACCCTGAAACCTATGATCGGACACGTCACATCTCTAAATACAAATCTAAAATGAAATGTACTCGCACTATTGTGAAATCAAACAAAATATAATGATTTTAATGACAATTAATATGTCAATTCAGTATTCTCTTGACAGAGCTGTCTAAAGCCGCGTACTCATTAGCGAACGTGAGCGTTTAGTGTAATGCTCGCTAATGTGGACGCCACGTACACACTTGCCGTGCAACCAACTGCGAGCCCCTTTGTGTTCGCGCCAAAAAATCGCCACGAACGTTGCAAATTTGTTGCATTACACGCTCATGGTCGCTAACGAGTACGCGGCTTAAGCTACATACTTTGCGGCTAAGATTATCCGGCGCCATCCGTCGCGATCCAAAGCATTTATTGTGTATTGCTGAATCGAATATTGTTGTTGTTCAGTTTTGACATCAGAAATATACCATAATAAGCTTGGCAATAGTCTTAGGCCATCGTTTTGTATTTTCAGAGAACGATATACATACGATGTTTGGAACGAGGTATACCTATACAATATAATTTTAGTTTCTGAACGTCAGTTGTTTTCAAACTTTTTGCAACGTAGGTAAGCCACCATTAAACTACCTGAAAATTTTACGAAACCAAAGCAACTTAACCCAATTTAAAATATAGAGAGTAAAACTAAATTTTAACAGCAACACCATAACTTCTTTCCCGAGCTTGAACTTGCACTACCTACATACCTGGCAATAAAACAACTTCCGTACAAGTTTCATTTAAAATTGCAGTCTAAATAGCACGTCAGCAAAATAGCAAGTCTAAATTTACGTATATGTATGTATATAGAGTAGACTAATATGCTTTCCATTTTTTTCAATAGACGAATAGAATTAGAAGGCACACATTTTTGGAGCATCTTAATCTATTATAATCTGTGATCGGTTTTACCTATACATATGTATGTACATATATGACTTTACATATACAACGAGCCACTCAACAACAGATCAAACTACTATAAAATCACTAGGCTTAAATGCAACGAGGAAAATCTTCAAACCAACCTAGACAAATCGCACAAAATTATTCACTTAACTCCTTCATTTATAGATCCTGCTCGTCATTTAACGAAATCCCGGCACATATTGATCCTTTTCTCTATTCTTTGCCCTCCTTTAAATTATCTTTGATTAAGTTCCTTTCCAGTCCTAACCCCTAAGTTCCTTTCTTATTTTGATCTGTTGTTCGTTTGTAACTATTTTGGCTGTAGTGTATTGTGTGATATTAATATTATTTTGTATTTATATTTTATTGTACATATACTATAAGCTGTTTGTTGCATGATTAAATAAATAAATAATTAAATAAAACCTCATCCCAAATCCTATTCTTATTCACGATACCTCTGTGGTTAGAGCGTTAGTCTTTTAAGCAAAGTTCCCAGGTTCGACCCCCCCTATGTTGAAAGGTTTTACTGACCTCAAATATCATCATTGGAACGATTTGGATACTACTAAGCCAATTTATATAAGTTTTGAGACAGTTCCACAAAAATTGGCACTACCCAAAATGATTCTTTCCTACCAACGGAATCCGTTCCTTATATCCTATCCTCGTCTCCAGAAGGTAATGGTTTTACCACTGGACAGTATATTTTCCCAGTTACTTCACTATGACAATATATATCAAATACTAGTGTAAGCCCGTTGAATATCAACGTATGTTTGTGTGGGTGAGTATATGAGTCGCCTAGTTCCAAATCCCGATAAGTCCACAATATATAAAAAACGAGGATAAAATATTTTCTGGTTCTAAGAATGTTTTCAAACGATGCCTTATACTTGAATTATTCCAAATACCGCCAAGTGCGCCGTAAAAAAAATATTGAAAATCAGTGTTAGTTCCAAAACTGACAATTGCACAATGATAAAAGCTGATAAAAGCCATATTTAGAAACAAACAACGATAAGTCCATGTTTCTAATCTCAATATTTTGTTTAATATCAACAAAATTAAGTTTAAATGAGTTTAAACGCCATCAAGCAAATAAGTCTGTAGCAGAAAAACCGCGTTTGCGAACAAGTGAGTTTTATGGACTTATCGGGATTTGGAACTAGGCGACTAATATGTATGTGTATTTAATAGTTTTTATAGTTATTACATAAATGGCGCGTTATAATACAACACGTAACAATTTAGCAAAGTCGCGAGCCTATTAAGATATTAATATAGTCAAATCGTAGTAGGCTCATCATCGCCTCCGTTTGGATGATAGTGTTAGCACTAGCTCATCCCAACCTGGTGATACCGGGTTCAAATCCCACTCGCGCGACGTTCTGGTTTTTTAATTATTTACGTCGGCGAGCGTTATAATCAGACAGATAGATGCATTTCAGCTATTATATATGTACATATATAATAACTAGTGTAAGCCCGTTGAATATCAACGGTGAGTTCTCATCACCCGCACTGAAAAATAATATTAAATTTAATAGTTTTTATAGTTGTTGCATAGATGGCGCGTTGTAATAGCAAAGTCGCGAACTATGTATATATAGGTATATATAAAAATGAATGTCTGTCTGTTTGTCTGTTTGTCTGTCTCTTATAGGCTCCTAAACCACTCAAACGATCGCGATGAAACTTTCAGGACTTATTGTGATCATGCCGGGGATGGTTCCTGTGAAAAAAAATCGGGATAAAACGGGAACAGAAACGGGAACGGGCCTGCTCATGCGTCAGATAACGTACTAGGAACGGGAACGGGATCGGAATCGGGAAAAAAACGGAACGGGAACAGACACGGACCTACTCACGCGTCAGATAACGTACTAGGAACGGGAACGGGATCGGGACCGGGATCGGGAACGGGAACGGGATCTGGAACAGGAACGGGAACGGGCCTGCTGACGCGTCAGATAACGTACTAGGAACGGGAACGGGAACGGGAACGGGCATTGCAACGCATGCCGGGTCAGCTAGTAGGTATATAAAAATCCTATAATAGCTATAAATTCCAATTTCGTTGTTTTTAACAAGAGTGTATGCAGTTTGAGTTTTAGTATATGTTTCCTCTAACCACGTGTGTTACAAATGGACAAAGATTCACATCTATATATATAAAAATCAATGTCTGTCTGTTTGTTTGTCTGTTTGTCTGTTTGTCTGTTTGTCTCTTATAGACTCCTAAACCGCTCAACCGATCGCGATGAAACTTTCAGGACTTATTGTGATCATGCCGGGGATGGTTCCTAAAAAAAAAAATCTGGGAAAAACGGGAACGGGAACGGGCCTGCTCACGTGTCAGATAACTTACTAGGAACGGGAACGGGAACGGGATCTGGAACTGGAACGGGAACGAGATCGGGAACGGGCCTGCTCACGCGTCAGAAAACGTACTAGGAACGGGAACGGGATCGAGACCGGGATCGGGAAGGGCAACGGGATCTGGAATGGGTACGGGATCGGGAATAGGCCTGCTCACGCGTCAGATAATTTCTATTCTTTTCAATTATTTACCGAGGCGAGCGTTATCAGCAGACAGACATACACACACACACACAGACAGACGAAATAGGGCTATTATACATATATATGATAATAATGGTAAGGCAACGGTTGATAACGTGACATTATAGAAAACGAAAAATCGGCGCTCAAAAGACAAGGGCGTCTTCACACCCCCGCCGCACATTCAATTTGCCACGAGGGGTACTATTGAAAAACAAACTCGATCCCCAATCGGCGAAGGATCCGCGGATTTGAGTCGTCCTCCAGCTCATTAGTATGCTTGAACTGAGCCATGGCTCAGTTCTGAATCCCCCGCGGGAACAATTTGGCGAACACACGCGCTCTCATCGAATTACATTTGCGTAACGTAACGTTGGCGACGTAAACCATTTTTTTTTTCCTCTCCCCCGTACCCCATCTTCGGCTCGACGTTAATGCGGATCGTTTTATTTACAAAAAATGCCAACCCCTTTCCCTCCCCTTTTTCGTTTTTCGTTTTGGTCCCCCCCCCCCCCTTTTTGAGGGAACGATTTTAGGTCACCCGTGGGGGTTTGGAAACGCGATGGAAAGCTTCGGCGTTATTGAATTACGTTTATGGAAGCGCCCGTGACGTTTTTTTTTTATTATTATTTATATCTTTATATATATGTATGTATATTCGCCTTTTTCGCTTTTGATCTCATCAATGAAATGTGTTTTTCCGTATGAGAGAAACGTTCGCGAGCTTTAGTCGATTTAGTAGGCTCGCGTCTACTCGCTTGGATTTATTCGTCACGTGTAGCTTAAATGTTTGCTTTTGAACATAATCAACTTAACTTTTGGCTAACTTAATTTTTTTTAACGATATTTACATACTACTGTTTTGAAGTACGAATACTATTTCCTATGAATCATATTCGTTTCGTTGCATTCCCTTTGATGGTTTATCAATGTAACGTGTTTGTTATAAGTTAACATATGAGAGAGAGTGAGAAAGGTGAGTTGATCAAACAATTTGATTGCCAGGGATGTTCATCGATGACGTGATCTTGATCGGTGGCGTCACGGAATATGTTTATCGGTCGTTGTAGGAACGTTGAGCACGCATATTTTGCTTTAACAATGTATAGTAATTATTTGGACTACACTTTCACCTCGCTATATGGCTGCTCTTTATACGGCCTTTTTACTTTATTTAATTACATTTTCGATATAGCCAAAAAAACTGTATTCAATCTTATTAGTAATTAATTGTTTTTGCGCTATTTATAAAGTGAATTAAAAATAGCAGCAAATTAAGCTTTCAATCAATATATATTTCGTCATTATCAATAACCTTAAAGCAAGTCGTTGTTTGTTGCATTTTAATTTGAAATGGATAATAAATTAACCTTATCCAGTTAAATTTTTATCTAGAAATGAGATTAGGTAAACAAAGAGTCTCACATATGTATACTGTTGCGCATTGACCAAATTGACGCGCAATTTAAATTCCTTTTTATTTATTTACACTATTACAGTTGATCATAGTTGAAAATTAATTAGCATGGGTACAAATTCTATTTAAAGGGAATTTAAATATATGCATGTATACGATCATTTTTTATCACAAAATTTTCTACGAAATTGATTTCTTACGACTAGAGATCGATTTTCTGTGTACCATAAGACCGACTGGAGAGGGAGACCAGTTTGCAGGGCCACATGGGAAGATTTTCGTTATTAAATTTAATGTAATTTTATTTCGTACTTAAATTTATTGTAATGTAGTTGTTGGAAAATTTAAACGGAATGTTCCTTCTAGGAATTTGGCTCAGCTGCACTTATGTAGGTAATAAAAATGAGACTTGAAAAAAATGAGCTGTCACTTCATTGTTATTAATTGTGTTGAAATTAAATTTCAAACTATATATAGTTGTTGGAAAATTTAAACAAAATATTCCTTCTGGGAATTTGGCTCAGCTGCACTTAAGTAAAAAAATGAGCTGTCACTTCATTGTTTTTAGTCGTGTTGAAATTAAATTTCAAATTATATATTCATATAACCTTGTAATTTAAAAGTTAAAGTTCAATGAAATATGTATTCAAAAATTCATTCCTATGTATGTTGAAATTGTTAAATTTAAATTTTATTTTTCAGCTATCTCACTTTTCAAGGACTGTATATGTAGATTAGAAGAAGGATTCTGCAAAAAATCTCTAGTGAAAGTTGAAATTTACAGTAGACTCTTATACGACAATAGAATATATATCTATAATTTAATATCACTGGGATACAACTGGATCACGAAAAATTTGGATTATCTTTAGACGTTAGTACTTTTATGTATGTATATAACTTAATACATCAAAATTTGATAGTAGTACACAGAGTATTCAGATACAACGCCAATAAAAAATTGTTAATATTTAAACTAAGCCTCACACATAAAAGTATTGTAAACGATTTATAAAAGTGCCTGTCGACTTTTTCACAATGATCTGTTACAAATACCAAAACAAGAGCTACCTCCGGTACAAACTACCAATAAACACCTAATAAAGTTTAAACGGTATGGATATTATGAGTTATATTTTCTTAATGTACATACATATGTACATTCAACGTATCTTTTATTGCGCTATATTTTTTTATACTTTCAGAGCCGTGCTGTATTGTCGGTTTCCGGTTCGTATGAAATGAATGTGTTTGCACATGTGTGAAGTTTTCGATTGTGCTAGAATTCTGCAGAAACTTAAACAATTTCGAACAGCCAGAAAAGGAAATTTTGCACCGTCAAATGTAAACAATTCATTCAGTTAACATGTACATACATAGTTAACTTTTTGTTTGAATATTGTACTGTATAAATTAAACACAAAAGATTCATATTATTTATACTCTATTTGATTTCAATTCAATACTATTTTACACACAGTGCCGGCCGTTTAAATTGCATCATTTTGTAACAATCTTTAATCTTTATGTACATATATATATATGTTCATAATTTTTACTTTATCCCAGTCGGATTAAGTATTGTGATTGTGCGAAAATTCAACCTTGAGATTTTGATTAATTTGTATCAGGTATCATTCACTGATCACGTTTTCATGATTTCTGGAAAATGTCTGTATGGCTGTGTGTCTGTAAGTCTGTGTACCTGTGTGTAAAATCGCTAATAACTCAAAAATCCGTTTTTTTTTTATTAGATTAATATTTTATTTATTTTTTTAACCCACGTACATATGTATGTATGTATAAAAATACATATATGCTTGATCGCGCATTTTGACATATTGAGTTCTGTTTCGTATTTTAGACTTGTAACATCGCTGAATTTTACTTCATTTTATCGCAATATTCCTCGTAGTTAAATTATTTAAAAAATACAATTTTTTGAAAGTTTTCCCAAATTGTTAATTTACAAAAAAATATAATGTATTTATTAAATCCGAATTTTAATCTAACACTTTTCAACCTTCGATTTCAATACAAAGTTTTCCCAAATTGTCAATTTGTGCAAAACGAGATCGTATAAAAACTTTGATGTGTCAAAAACATGTTTTTCAATATCGTATAATTGTATTGTTGTATGTACATACATATATCACCCAATTTTATCAACTTTTCGACTACTTTACATATTTGTTGCAATGATAATTTAAGCTTGAGCTACACAAAAGTAACAAGCGTCAAACAAATCGAAATAATAGTTCCACAAACAAATACCAGTTGATGAAATGAAAAACGATATAACTGAAAACACAAACTGCTATAAAAAATCTCGTTTGAAAACCCACTCATGCTTCAACAATAAACAAACAAACACCTTTTATGTGACACTGGTAATGGCATGACTTCATATCAATGCTGAATTGTCTATTTACCATAAAAAAAACCCGCATCATTACTACCCAGCCGTACAATAGTTTAATCCAAAATTAACATTCAATGAACGTACCGATATATAAATTAAACCGATTCCGTGCAATTTCAAAAGTGAATACGTAACTTTTCCGACATCGAAAACATTCTAAACTTCCCACAGCCGGAAAACTATAAATATTTTTTAGAACACGCGATACCGTGTACACCATTAGGTTGGGCACCAACCATTCCTAACAACGACGATGACTTTATATTTATTTAACAACAACATTATGCCGTGTTTACACCGAGAGTTCCGGGTCGGTAATAGCCTCGCAGGACACACACTCGTATTATCAAGCTCACGTAATGTCGTACTTAGCGATCCAACCCCATAAGGGTAGTAGTGCTTCTATGTAAGAGTGAAGGGTGGGTGGGTTCACCCTCTTTAATATTTCACTGCTTTCTCTCCCTTCTACGCGTTCTGTGGTGCGTGTATAGCTTTCTGGGTCTCGAGATTAGCAGGTTCGTTTCGAACGTTCGTTGAGTTTCAAAGATTTATGTGTGGAAGCATAGCCATTATGTATTCACCTCGTTATTCGTCTTTAATGCTCTTCCGTTCTATTTACACAACTTTAGTTTCAGCCGGTTGCTTGCTCGCATAATGGAGACACTTTGCGCCAACTTTAGCCACACCAGCGAGCACCAAATTCCAGGTACTAAATCAATCTATTAGGAATTAGGGTATGACTGGGGGGGGGGTAAAGTCAAAACAAAATTAAACAAAACAAGTATAATGAAAACGAACCATCTACGAATCGAAAACAAGATAAAACACCATAAAAGTAATGCATCACTGCTATGAGCATCACTAGTGTATATCATGACAGTGACGCATCATTAGAGTGACGCATCATTACAGTAACGTATCACTACAGTGACTTATCACTATGCTGTTCCTCTAATAGTAGCTTTAAGCGTATTTTAAGCGTATGTAATGTTTGGTACACTCACCTCGTTCCCATGTGATAGTTTCAATGGGATACCCGGCAGCTGGACACTTGATGACAAGATCAGAACCGGCGACAGCTGTCACTTTGGGCATTTCTCTGATGTATGGTAGTCCATAAACGTTCACTCTAGCACTGTGGGACACTTTGGCAACGGTATTATGAGCCGTGCAAGTGTACTCGCCACCATCTTCTTCGGTCACTCTGGAAATGTTCACGTGGCTGACAACGTCGTCGTGTACTGTCACGTATTGGCCAACTAAAAATCTGAAAAAATTATGAAAAAATCGTATGAGTTGTGTGGAATCTATGTGCGGTCGAATTTATCCGGAAAAGGCTAACCTGGTATTTTCCGGAATGGGAAAACCGTCGAGGGTCCATGTGAAGTGTGGTGGTGGACTGCCGACGGCTACACATTTGAGGGAAACCGTGGGTCCTGGTTGGAGTGTCTGCTCTGAGAACCAGTATACCAGTTCTGGACTCGAGTCTGCAAATAAAAATTTCAGTCTTAGATGGTTACGTTGAAGATGTGGAGAAAAGTGTTTGAAAATTTTCAGCGACCATACACTTGTTCGCTAGAGTCGAATAAGATTCGATCGTACTAACGACCTACATAATGGAATCCGTTTACAGTCATAATTTTGCGTAAAAAATTATATGTATATAAAAATCGCGTCCTCGGAGCATAAAATGACATGTCCAAGAGTTTGCGAAAATGATTTTGAATAAAACTTTGTTCTTCGTACATATGAGTCGCCTAGTTCCAAATCCCGATAAGTCCATAAAACTCACTTGTTCGCAAACGCGGTTTTTCTGCTACAGACTTATTTGCTTGATGGCGTTTAAACTCATTTAAACTTAATTTTGTTGATATTAAACAAAATATTGAGATTAGAAACATGGACTTATCGTTGTTTGTTTCTAAATATGGAGCTTTTATCATAGTGCAATTGTCAATTTTTTGGAATCTGATAGCACTTGGCGGTATTTGGACAATTAAGGCATCGTTTGAAAACATTTTAGAACCAGAAAAATTTTAACACTAATCGGATTTGATCGTGCGAAAATACCTCGAGATTTTTGATTTTTTAATCCCCAGATCACAAATGATTTCTAAAAAATGTCTGTATGTCTGTATGTTGTATGTCTGTGTAATGTGTGTGTGTGTAAATTCCGAAACTATCAAGTCTATCAAGCTGAAATTTCATATCTATTTTGAAAAAGTTTAAAAGCCAGAACCAGAAATTTGGTCAACATCATTTAGGGTTTTTTTTTGCTTTATTCAAAAATCCGATAAAAAATCATATTTGAAACTGCATGGAATTTTCTCCAAATTTTGACTATAGTTTTGTATCATTATCATCCCCAGCGTGATTTTATCTACCAGAAATGTCATGTTTATGTCTTGAACGATTTTTTGTTTTTTTAACCTTTAAATATGTGGTATTCTCACTATCAATTATAATGTTGTAATTTTGAGAGAAATTTATTTTTAAAAAAAAATAAATTTAATCAAAACTATTTCAACCGGAAGTAGGTTTTTTTTTTTGTTGAAAAGTCAAAAATCCGGTAAAAAAAATATTTCCGAAACCGCACCGGGAATTTTCTCGAAATTTCATATCTATAGTTTTCACGTTAGCCTTAAGAGATAATGTGATTTTAGTCAACTTCTGAACACCGGAAATGGCAGTTTACTCTTGAACGATTTTTTTTTTTTTTTTTTTCGACCTTTTAAATATGTAGTATCGTCATAATATTGTAATGTTGTAATTTTGAGAGAATTTGATATTTAAAAAAAAAAATTAATAAAATTAGTCGACCGGAAGTAGGTTTTTTTTTTTTTTTGTCGAAAAGTTTACCGCAGAATATTTCCGAAACTGCATCGGCGATTTCGTCGAAATTTCATATCTATAGTTTTCACGTTATTTGTAAGAGATACTGTAATTTTAGTCAACTTCTGATGACCGAAAGTGGCAGTCTTTCCTATTTGAATATATGCCGAAGATCGTATTTTACATACGCGCGCGCACTCAACACATGATTCTATGATATGTACATATGTATGTATGTATGTATGTTGTTTAGTGTGGTGGTATGCATGCATTTTATTAACTTACGTATTAAAAAAATTAATTTCGTTACTCTTTGTATTCCTCAAATATATGGATAAAGTCATGGGTTGGCCACACCCGAATTTTTTTTTTTATATATTGTGGACTTATCGGGATTTGGAACTAAGCGACTCATAAGTTATAATATTAGTCCAAATGTTTTGCAATGCAATTTGAAAAATTTACTTGTGTAAATTCAATAACAGTGAAATATGTAGTATGTAAAAATCTAGAGTAAAATATGTACAATTATCATTTTCATATAAAGTTCCCTTGATTTATGATGACCAGTTCAAAGTTTAAAACCGCTGCCCTGAACAATGTACTATTTTGGACATGTCACCTTTGTGCTCTTAGGACGCGATATGTTTGGCATTGTATAGGTACATTAAGATGGACGCGAGAAGTACTGGAATGGTATCCGAGAGGATGTGAAAGAAAGCAAGGTAGACCCAGTGGACGATGTACTGATGAATTGAGAAGAATGTGTGGATGCAGATTGCTCAAGACAGACAGGAATTGAAAATAATTGGAGAGGCCTACATCCAGCAGTGGATGGTGAACGGCTGAAAATGATGATGATGAATATTATTCTATCAGGGCAGTCGAGTAGCACATCTGAATGACGTCACAATTTTATTTGGTTTTAAAAAAGTCCGGATTTTTTACATGCATTGCAACAATTTACTTGTTAAATTCAATAACAATGAAATACCTATAGTATCTAAAAATCTAGAGTAAAATATGTACATATGTACAATTATCGTTTTTTATATAAAGTTCCCCTGATTTATGATGACCAGTCAAACTTTAAAACTGCTACCCTAAACCATTTACTATTATAGACATGTCACCTTTGTGCTATGAGGATGTATGTATGTATGTGTGAAACAGCTTGTGAGCGCTTGTGTCGCGAAGTACTTAGGCCAGAGCGTATACGTTTCTAAAGTTGCTTATCCGTCGTATAGTTTTTTCACTTTAATATATTGTAATATTTTGTCGCTATATAATAAAATTTTGTATACATACATACATATACAAAGTGGCAATTTATATATCTATGGGTTGTGAAAGTCAATGATCCTTCAGTTTAAATTGAAAAACGTAAAATACAAAAACATCTTAAATTATACTACAATATCGTTCTGAAATATATAAAAAAAAAGCAACAAAGTATTGATCGTATTTTTATGGTGAGTATCTTTAGGCGTGTTGAAAAATTTATTCCTATAAATATAGATCGTATCGGAGAAGAACAAGCGTGTTCATGAAAAAAAACCATACTTTAGAATTTTTTTTCAGACGAAACGACGCTAATAAAGTCTTCAGTACGTTGCGGAGGCTTCGAAAAGTTTCCTTTACGAGAAAATCATTGAAAAACTTTGAAACGAGTGTCAAAGAAACAAGAGCGCCGAAAAGAACCGTGCAAGCTAAACATTTTTTTTTTTAACAATTTTTCCATAATCATACACAGCTGCATGCACACTGAATTATCTTATACCTATACTATTGAACATATTATAGAACGAATATCAAAGACAACGCGTTTATCGCATTAGCTTAATTTGATCATCAAAGTAACCGTAACATAATATATTCCTGGATCCCCATATGCCAAGATGGCGACGGACTGTTTACGCGCGAATTATTCCCGCGAATAATTCACGACGACAGTGACGGCCAACATTTTCGCGCGTTGGTTAGTTATTATTATTATACGACGCGCCTGGCAACTTTTAATTGAAAACGGATTAAGAAATGAACTCGCCGAATTCTGCAAAGGAACTTTTGAATTTTAAAAGCACTCATCCCCTTCACTTTCTCATTCTCTTCACACCCAACCTCCCCACTATCCCCTACCGGAGAGTCCCTTTTCGGGTTTTTGAACCACCGAAATTACATTACGAACAGGGATTGTAATAATAATTATTAAAAGACGAAATTATGATTTATATTTATGAACGTACATACATATTTATATATCGAAGGAGGGGGGGTTAAAAGTTTATTGAATTTAGCGCGTGCGAAATGTATTCGTGCACATTTTCACGTGGAAATTATCAACGCGAAAGGTGAGCGAGTATACCCAGGTAGTTTAGTTTGGCTTTTCCAAACATGTCACAAAGTATTTACGTGACGTAGGTCTTCGGAACGTGGTTTTGAATTCTAATTTGGTGTTTGTGAGATTAAATCAGCCATTACTGTTCAGTTGATTCAGAGGGGATTTAACAAATTCGATAATGGACTCTCGTTACAGTGTGTTTTCCTGTATGGTACATATGTATATGAATACATTAAAATACCACCTCAAAATATATGCAAGGATACATCACAGGCAAAATGTGAAATGACAAAACATTTTATAAAATGCTTAAAATTGCCAGGCAAATTTCAAAATGCACGAACAAAATCTGGCTCAAATCATTTATTCGGGATCATTTGATCAGATTGGTGACAACAAATGATTCGGACATTCACTTATCTTGTAATTCTCAAATATTGTATAAAAAGGCAGTGAATACGATGCGAGGATTTCACACATTTGTATGTATACTAGTGTAAGCCCGTTGCATATCAACGTACGTTTGCGTGGCTGAGTATACTGCCGTCCTAAGCCCACTTAGCGTAACTGACAAAAATTACGAAAATGAGTTGGATGTGTTTTTTTTCTTGCAATTTTTCATATCAAAATTGATGTATCTTCATCCAAAAGTGACTTTTTTAAGCTATTAAATCTAACGTATCTGCATGCGCAGAGAAATAGTATCACCAATACTTGGCGAAAATAACGTATCCAACATTTACATAGCAAATTCAACATATCTGCGTGCAGATACGTTTTTTCGTCTAAGGATAATGCAGTTACGTTAGTTTAGCTAGTTGATACCGAAGAATTTTGCTTAGCCAAAATAACGCAACTATTAAAATACATATGATATTCTAAGCAAATTTAATGTAAGTGTAAAAAAGTGACGTAACTACTAAAGTATTCATTTTTTTTTAATGTTTCCTTAGAATTATCAAAACACAATAGAAAATAATCTCATGCACTAAAAAAAGTTTAAATAAATCAGTAATATATAAAGAAAAACACATATTTAGAATAAAACTATCAAGTCCATTTATCTCGATATTGTTGTTTTGTCAGTTACGTTAAGTGGGCTTAGGACGGTAGTATATGTATGTGTATTTAATAGTTTTTATAGTTGTTGCATAGATGGCGCGTTATAATACAACACGTAACAATTTAGCAAAGTCGCAAGCCTATTAATATATTAATATAGTCAAATTGAAGCCGGCCCGTTATTATCTAGTTTGGATCACAGCGAAAGCGCTCACTGGCCGAACTGGTGATACCGGGATACAAATCCCACTCGCGTGACGTTCTGGTTTTTCAATTATTTACATCGGCGAGCGTTATCAGCAGATAGACAGACAGACGGATTTTGGCTATTATATGTATGTATATATAATAAGTATACGAGAGCTCAATGTACTTTTGTAAGGTCACACGAACGAGAAGAAGTGTGAGACGTGCTAACGAGGATTACATTCGTCAGTAGTTGTTGTTTTACTTTTACGTGGCTCGAACGGTCGAAGGGTAAAGTTTGAGAGCCGCTGGTGTGTTCAAAGTGCGATTCGTGTACAAACAAGTAATGAGAAAATCAAATTGAACACTTTAATTTGTTGTTCGTGGCAGTCGCAGTAGACTGGCTATAGCTCAACGGTGTCTGGACCGGAAACTAGAGTTTGCGCAAGCGGTGAGCAACAATAAACAAATTGCACCGGCTGTAAATGCACTTTTCTTCGTGTCTCGCTCTCCTCTCTCTCTACTTCTCCGTTTAAGTGGATTTTCTCGATGCAGTTGTGGAAGGTACGAGAAAAAACCAAGTGAAATTGTGGAAAATGCAATAAATTTTGAAAGAACCTACAGCGTAAACTCCGCACGCCGTACGTATAATTTTTATTAGGTAAATTATACTTGGAGATTGTTTCGTGAAAGTGAGCAATTTGAGAGGAACAAGGTAGAATAATTACGATGCAAAGTAAAATTTCTTAATTATTGGTGTTTTGTGGAAGTTTTTGCCATATCAAATAAAGGTCGAAAGTTCTACAGTTAAATATTTTTGATACTTTGCCAAGATTCAATCAGAATATATTTAATTTCATTGTTTTTAATAGTCAATAGAATTATTTACAAAGGTAAAATAAAAAATCAATTATACTTATAGAAATGGAGCGCAATAAAAATCCAACATTTGCTACTTCGTTTGGAATGATTTAGCCGGAAATTGAACAACCGGAAGTAATTCTTTTCCCGATGCCGATTTCAATTTAAGATGAAATTTATTTATTTAATATTTTGAAAGCGAACGATTTATTCAATTAATTTGCGGATGTAAAACGAATTATATTTTAATTTGAAATAAAATACAAATAAAAAATACGAAATACACGAATCGGTGTAGCCACATTTAAAATATTATAATAAATGGATAAGCAACGTCGTTTGTATTCACTTTTTTGCGTAATGGAGTATGCATTAAATTCCTTTTATATGCTAAGTGAAGTTTCCGCGACTATTGCAGGGGAGGTTGGTTCATTTCAACCATCTCATTTTCATTTCTCATTTTCCATATCCCCTCTACGTGGTAGTCGAGGAACCAGCTTGACGTCGCAAAGCTATTTTACCGGAAGGAGAGCAAAAAATAAAACTAAATCAAGAAGTTTGCTCACAAAATGCACGAAAGCTCGCCGACATACGAGAGGACTTCCAGAAAAAGTATTGTAAAGTCGCTAACTCAACTTTCATCCAACCGTGAAATGTCAGAGTTTGACTTTTTATATCATTATCTCATATAAAATTATAAAATATATGTATACCTTCATTATTATTTACTCAACCAACCTTTTACATGTATGAAAATACGCATTGGTAATTAATGTACATTATTATATATGTATATTAAAGCCAAAATCCGTCTGTCTGCCTGTCTGTCTTTGTGTGTGTATCGGTGTGTCTGTCTGCTGATAACGCTCGCCGATGTAAATAATTAAAAAAAACCAGATCGTCGCGCGAGTGGAATTTGAACCCGGTATCACTGATTCGAAACAGAGCGCTTACGCGGTGAGCCAAACCAGATAATAATGGGTTGGCTTCAACTTGACTATTTATATAATAAAAAATAGGCTCGCGACTCTGCTAAATTGTTACGTTGTTGTATTATAATTAAATTTAATATTATTTTTCAGTACGGGTGATGAGAACGCTCCGTTGATATTCAACGGGTTTACACTAGTGTGTATATAAAAGCTAAATCTGCGTGCTCAACGTTACTATAACGACCGATAAATAATTTTAGTAACGTGACATCACCGGCCAAGATCACGTCACGAGCGAAAAGCCGTGGCAACTAAATTATTTGATCAATATTTCACCTGTACAACTAGGTCACTGGCTTAAACACATAGTGACACGATCATACATCAGCGCAGAAAGAATACGCCACGTACATATGTACACTAGGTGATTTGAATAGTAATATTACTTATTTTTAGATATGTATATTTTCAAAAAATGGAAATAAGTGCATAGATGAAAATAGACATTTATAGGTTGACATCATATTCAACGTTGAACCTTTTAGACCCACACTATAATTTCAAGTACATATGTACATACATACATACATTGGTGAAAGTAATATTGAACTAGTTAATAATTTCAAATATTTAGGTATAATATTGGATGATAAGTTAGATTTTAAGTTACACGGTCAATTTTTAATAAAAAAAGTAGGTATATTATGTCGGCTAAGAAAATTATTATCTAAAGAAACTAAAATAATAATTTATAATGTAATTGTCAGACCTCATTTTATGTATTGTGGTTCATTATTAAATATGTTAGATAAGTCGACTAGAGATGGATTACAAATATTACAAAATAGAGGTATGAGATGTATTTTAAATGCGGATAGGTATGCTAGTATAAAAAAGATGACGATTGAACGTGAATGATACTTTGAGGATTTGTATGTTCGTATTTGTATTTAAGTTAGATAATAATGTGTTACCATCATATTTTAGTAAATTTATTGTGAGAGGAATGGATGTATGTGAATATAATTTAAGGAATAAAAATAATTTAATTATAAAAAATGTTAAAATAAATATGTAGAAATAGGAGAAGCATCTTGTACAGAGGTGTTTTGGAGTATAATAGACTGCCGGATGGAATTAGAAGTCCCAAAACTATTGAAAAATTCCTGGCAGTCTTAAAAAAACATCTCTGTATAAGTGCTTAGTTAAGATGATTATGCAATTAGCTTTAGCTATTATATTATATAAATAAATAAACATTTCCTAGAAACTATATTAGATCACAACAAATTAATAGCGTTCAATTAAATTCATGTAAATAAATCAACAAAATGTTCAGTAAGTGTGGTTTTCCATTTGATCAAAATGTATGTTAAATTAAACAAAAATTTGCACACTACTTCATATATTGAAATTAGAAACTCTTCAGATTCAAAAGAAAGCCAAGCATTTTTTTTAGAAACAAATCAATGCTTTTTAAGCCCCACTTTGAAAAATAGCTGTATTAATAGATCAAGTCACAATTTATTTTGAAAAATTGTTCTTTTTTATATCAATGGATAGTTAAACACACACTGTGCCCCAATAAGTGCTTAGTTAAGGATTATAATTAATTAGCTTAAGCTACTGTATTATATAAATAAATAAAATATGTACATATAAAAGAGTTTTTGACATATTGGTATTCTGTTCAAAATTTTCTATCACACTTCGGGCGTATTGTGCGACAATGTACACGTCAAATTATAAATCACCCGTATGAATGTAAATTATAGTAAAAATTGTACACGTCAATACCTCTAATATGTCAAACGTATCCCGGCGCCGAATTCAGTGACCCATTATTTACAGATCCTCGTCATCCGACCGGCGATAATTCGAAGGAAGCGAGAAGAAGAGAGACATATTATACTGAACGAAAAGACCGAGAGTGAAAAAAAAAACGTGAAAAAGAAAAACACAAAAGGCAAAAGGTGAATCGTCGAGTCCACATTGTGTCGGATGATAAATCGACTGAGACGTCGAACGACGGGTCGATCGGCAAACAGTGACGATGACATGACGAGACATGACTCTGACATGACTATGGGGATGCGGAGGAATGGTCTCTTCTTTAGGCACAATTTCAGATGACGTTTCAATGCGAACGCGTCCAGCTGGAAAACTCAACCATTGATCACTCTCTCGAAGGGTCAATTACAATGTGTTCCATTTGTCCACTTTTACACGACGCTCGAGATAAAAGTGAATTCGTTTGAAAAGAACAGACAGACTGAGACATCTCCACACAAACGGATGTCATTGCTAAAATAATATAAAAGTAGCAATGAAATTTATTATACATATCTAAAGCTCGGTTTTGTACCACGTACCACATACAGTATCAATTGGTGAAATTGCACCACTTTTCCTTCGACTTCGAAAATTGTAAAGAAACTGATGCAATTTTAATGATTGGTCTTGTGCAAAGTACCTACATATATATGTACTATGTAATTGTCTAGGACAGGGTTTCTTAAACTTTTCCTACAACGGAACACTTCGCAAATCCCAGAACACCTTTGTTGTTTTATAGGGTAGGTACTAATTTATCGGCATTTCCATTTTCCGGTAATTTGCAATATTAAAAATTCGTTCTATAAGCTCTACAATTATTTTCATTATTGTATTTTGACTGGTTATATTAAAAATACCATAATCTTCATCATCTGATATCATGGAATTCTATAGGTATTGCAAAATAGAGTGTTCGTCTTTCCTTTCTGCGAACAATCAATGTTGCTTTAAGTTCGTTACTTAAAGAAGTGTTTTTTTTTTTGTTCAATTCATCAATTGTTCAAATATAGATTAACATTTTGGCCACACCAGTGCCTCTATGGCAGCTTTATTGGTTGTAATGATGTTATAGTTGTATAGAGATCAATTGAAAATCATCTTCCGTAAAGGTGATATGTGAATTAAAAACCAATCAAAACTTTTCTTATACATATGTACATGTACATACAATTTTTAACGTTAAAAAGCGCCCCAACATGGCCAAAAAACAGTTCCATCTAGTTTTACAGTCTAGAATCGCAGACAACGCAGCGAATATGTTGTGTGGACTTACCGGTAGAAATACTGATTTACCGGTAAATTACCGAACCAAATTTTTTTGGTTTACCGGTAATGGATTCCCTAGTAGGTACTTCAGAAGAGATTCACTTTTATGGTCTGGCTGTCTGTATCTGTATCCCAACCTCTCTTTACGTCTGTCTGTCTGTCTGTCAGTCTCTCTGTCTTTGTATTTTTGTATGTCTCTGTATCTCATTTTTCTATCTTTCCTTGTTTCTGTCTGTTTGTCTTTCGATCTGTTTGTAATTCTGTCTCTATTTGTCTCTCTGTCTCCATCCGAATCTCTTTGTCTGTTTGTCTATTATGCGATGGAAAAAAACACAGGGCTGGCACAAATTGCATATTAATTTTGATAATTTTTCACGGAACACTTACACACTCTCCGCGGAACATAGTTTGAGAAACCCTGGTCTAGGGAATAGAAAAAATGTATATATACATATATATTACATTTCAACGCTCGCCGATGGCGTAGTATTTACGAAACGGTTAGTGTTTTATTGCATCGTGGCCACGTGTCCCATGTGTACAATCCGCAAGTTTCTTTGTTGGAAAATATGTGGTCCACGTAGCCGCATTATTGCCCGTGGTAAAATTGTATACGAATACACCGGAAAATACCACCTTATCATCAATCTTGCCAAGTAGGTTATCTCACGACAGGGAAACGAAGGGGTGGGAAGCTTGGTAGGGGGTGTACACGAAGTAAAGGGGGACGATGGGAAAATAGTGGACTCGGACAAACAAACATATGATATATTTTATTAGAAGTGTATCAAGGGTGTGTATATCGTTTGGCCATTTGCGCCAGAAATAATGCAATTTCAAAACGAAATGAGAGATAGACGCGATGATCCATTAATAAACCACGTTATTATCGCCTCAGACGTAATAATAATCTACGTAATATAACTCCCAATTCTCAATAGTAATAAACGACCATGTCGATAACTCATCGTTAATAATAATACGATTCGTTCGGTTTGATCTTTTTTTATGTAATTAATTTGACAGGGTTTGATTTAAGATGTTATTCTATTGGTGTACATATGTGTGTGTGAGATACGTTTATAAAATAAAAAAAAGAAAACAAGTCTATCTCAAACTGACTGATGGATTTATGAAATTGAACTCACGGTTAAGCTTTGTCGCTTTACTTCATCACGCAGAATATCACTTTTCAAACCAAACGACACGGTGTGAAATGCTAACCCTAAACGAGTAACTATTGTATAAATGAAAACTAAAATACATATTGTTATTAAAAATAAAAAAAAATTGGACATAATTATGTGGTATGATTAAAAAACCCTTTTCAAAATATCTAGCTTAGGTTAGGTAAAGTAAGGTTATGTTATGTTGATTAGTGTTTTTATCTCACGAATGTGAATCCCCACTCCTCGTACTGAGATGCGTAGGAATTTAATCACTAACGCATATAAAACCAGAATAGTAGAAAGGGTAAGAATTCACATTCGTGAAATGAAAACACTTAAGGTTATGTAACATTTTATTCATCATCATCATCATCATTTTCAGCCGTTCACCATTCATTGCCTCTTCAATCCTCTTCCATTCCTGTCTAACATTAAGAAATATCACTTATTTCTTACAGCAATCCATTTCATATAGGAGTAATGTTTAATTTTTATTTTGAATCACTATCCACTGCTGGATGAAGGCCTCTCCAATCCTCTTCCATTCCCGTCTGTTTTAGGGAATCTGCATCCACGTGACTCCACACATTCTTCTCAATTCCTCAGCCCACCTTCCACTCGGTCTACCTTGCTTTCTTTCACATCCTCTCGGATACCATTCCAGTACTTCTCGCATCCACTCTTTTCGCTATGTGCCACTACCACTTTTTCACACGTTCCGTTATATCTGTCACTGGTCATACTTCTTACCTATGTATTCCTATGTTATGCTTCTCTGTGTGCACTGGATCTTACGTAACATTCTTGAATTTAGTATCCAAGTTTCACATCCATACATCATAACTGGCAGTACGCATTGGTATTTAAGATTTTATTATATTACGCTAAGTTAGGTTAGGTTTGAAACGCAACACTTTTATAATGAAATGTTTAATATTCAAACTGATTCTATCTTCCATATCTATATATGTATATAAAAATCAATGTCTGTCTGTTTGTCTCTTATAGGCTCCTAAACCACTCAACCGATCGCAATGAAACTTTCAGGACTTATTGTGATCGTGCCGGGGATGGTTCCTGTGAAAAAAAATCGGGAAAAAACGGGAACGGGCCTGCTCACGCGTCAGATAACGTACTAGGAACGGGAATGGGAACGGGAACGGGATTGGCAACGAGATCGGGATCTGGAACGGCAACGGGATCGGGCATTGCAACGCATGCCGGGTCAGCTAGTGTTATATAAATGAGGCTTTGTCAAACAAAATTTTTCAAACTTTTGTGAATAATTCATTGAAGACGCAAAGTATGACTATTCGCTAATACTCCTCTAAATGCTTACGATTTAATAATAATAAAATATTACCTAATAATTTATATATTTATATTTATTTATAGTATTATAGATTTATAATTATTTTATTATTATATAAATTAATAATATTTATATAAGATATTAATATTTCTTTATTATTAATAATATAATTCGAATAATAACTGATATATTGATAAAATTTAATTTTAAAATATTATCTTTTTATAACAAATTAAAAAATTAATTTTATAATTAAGTAAAAATAAAATTTTTATTTAAATGCAATTGAAATAGAAAGTAGTATAAAAGAATATTTAAAAAAAAAAAAAAAACTTCATAAAGTTTCTCTGATTATAAGAGCTCTAAATATTCTAGAGTCCCACTAAGCAGTTTCTGCTTGACATTGTCGAAATATTTAACATTGATTTACGATCATCATACTAGGAAATTCAGACAATATGCTAATTAAATAGTCTGTCCCGAAGTTGCGAAGGTAAACGAGCGTATTTAGCCCGGGGTATCATTTACCCCGACCACACACGTTTCGGTTAAGCAAGCCTTTCTCTATGGCAAAACCGAAACTTGGCAAGCCAGCCTGTCTAGATCGTAACGAGCGGGTATTCTTGTGTTTAATACGTACTTTGCGGAACGTATCTCGCCAGAATTTCACCGACCTGCAATAAGTAGCACGGCTACTAGTAGCATCACTCCATTTCACCGTGAAAACTTTGATACACGAAACACGACAAACTTCCGGCGTACTACATATCAACCTCCGGGGGTTGAAATTTTTCATCCAATGAATAAAAATTTATATTCATCACGCGATATCTAATCGACCCGTTCAGTTAGTGTTAGTCGGTCAGACCGGAGCGGAAGTGCGATTTTTCGCATATAGTGGTCGGTCGACGTTCGAAAATTGTGAGATATGCGGGCAATCATTCAAAGAAGAGCGTTTGCGGAATGGTTTTTTTTTTTTTTTTTATGCCTCGCAGTTTTACAAATGACCGGTAATACATCCGTTAAATTTATAGCTTCCTGATGGGTTATATATGGGGGCTCGCGTTTTAGGATTTATCTTGTGTATTGTGCGCGGTCAGCGAAACAACGGAATAAGCTAATAGATAATGGTCGAAAGAGCGTTTTCGAATTTATGGCATCGGTTATATGTATTAAAAATGAATTTACTGTATAATTTTACACTCGACGGAATAGTATACGTAAAAGTCCAATACACACAACTGTATACAGAAATTGAATTAAACTCTAACTACACTGAGCAACCGGCGCGCCGGTAACATCTCATAACGTAGTTTAAAATCATTTGCCGCTCGAATTTGTACGTTTAGATAAATAAAAAAAATATTGAGATAGAAAAAACCAATCCTTATAAACGTGGTAAAAAAAAAACTTGCCTAAACAAAGGCCAAATAGCACGGGAAAAAAATGTGTGAAAAAAAATTTTTTTTGACTTTAAAAATTTGCTAGATAATTAATTATAAGTATTTCAAAGCAATAAAAATATCTGACTATTGATTTCAATACTCACATTGAGCACAGCGATACTATATTTTGAGTTATAGACCGCAAAAGCCAAAAAAATGGATATTTTTTAAATCGCGAATATCTCATAAACGAGAGCATATCAACAAAAATTATTATCGGATTCGAATTCAGTGGGTAAAATTTAGTAAAGATTGACTAATCTCCGCTCTGGGTATTTTTTTGTTGCTCAGTGCTATTGGTACATATAATTTAGTTATTTTTCGTTAAATTTCTGGAATACGTAGTCAAATCGTGCGTACATTGTATAGCGTTAATAAACGTATGAATTGTATTTACATATAAAGTTTAAGATTCCCTTATTAAAGCATTCTAATATGATGGTTAATAATTGAGGATAAATCTAGTATAATTTAATTATAAAAAGTGTTACAGTAAATAGAAATAGGAGAAGCATATTGTACAGAGGTGTTTTGGAATATGTATAATATACTTCAGGATGGAATTAGAAGTTCCAAAACTATTGATAAATTCCTGGCAGTCTTCTCAGTCAAAAACATCTCTGTATATGTAGGTGTTTAGTTAAGGATTATGTAATTAGCTTTAGCTACTACTTTATATAAATAAATAAATATGTATGTACTGATTCGTCCATTGATCGAGCCATTCGCAAGCTTAACTCACTTTCTGATCATGTTGATCTCTTTACAATTATGTACACCAGATCATCTATCCACTTTCCTTGGGTTTTTTAAATTTTATATTTCAATTTTCTAATGATTATTTTTATATACATATATATGTATGTATTTATTTAGATATATTTTAGGTCTTACATATGTATGTGTATTTTTTTTGTATTATTTTTTTATTGTATTATAATATGTACATATGTCTGGCCATAGTGGCGTATTGGGAAACTGTAAAGCCACTATGGCACAAATTTTCAAATAAAATATATTGGCAAGTGGTGCATTTTACATTACAAATTATATGTCTAGCTTTTTTTGCGTTGGACGATTTTCACCGATTTTCTTTCGAGACTGAAAATTCAGTTTACCATAACAAAAGGTCGGTTTTCAATACTCGACTGGGAGGAGTAGCGTTACGCAATTTCACCACGGCGACAATACAAAATTACTTTTGTTCGTCGACCGCAACTTGTTCTCTCTCTCTTTCTCTCGCCTTTTCCGAGGGTAGATATTTTCCGCATTTCCGCATTTTTGGCGGAAAATAGAAATATGAGAAGAATGCGCTTCGAGGACGACTCCTTGATGGATGGGCGAGACACGAGAAGAAAGTTGAGAAAGCTCCAGAGTCGACGTTGATTATAGAGAGACCCGTAATAATCCTTTTTAGTACGTAACACTTTCGCAAACTTTTTCCCCGGCGAACCCATCCATCACGGCGGCAAAGGGTTATCGTGAAAATTTTGATGAATAGCCCGATACGACAACGATTCTTTCGACGAAAATAAAACGTCCCAGTACGTGTGATCAACGAAAAACTCTTTCAAGACACTACTATGATAAATCGATCAAATTATAGATATAGTTTATGCTGCAATTGTTCGTCCTCATTTTATATATTGTGGTTCATTTAGTATTACAGTATAGTATCGTGGTTCATTCAATTTAGTAAATTGGGTTATTAAAGATAGGTTGCAAACACTACAAAATAGGGCTATGCGGAGTATTTTAAATGTCAATAGATTGACTAGTATAAGATATATGTTGAATGAATGTATGTATATGAAAGCTTAAAAGCATACTTTTAAATTAGATAAGAATTTATTACCAAAATATTTAATATAAGGGTATAATATACATAGTCATAATACTAGGGGTAAGAATAAGTTAATAGTTAATTTAAAGTGGTATTCGAAGACGAAGAGTTGCAGTGCATTTTGTTAGATTTTCGAGCTGACAAGAGAGTATACAAGACAAAAATTTGAGTGGCACAAAATGTACCAATATGTTAGTACATATATATTTTTAAATTAGATATGAATTTATTATCAAAATATTTTGATAAATATTTAATAAGAGGGTATATTATATATTGTACATAGTCATAATATTAGGGGTAAGAATAAGTTAATAGTTAAGAATTTAAAATTAATCCAGGAGAAGTATCTTGTACAGGGGTGTTGTTGAATATGTACAATGGACTGCCAGAAGTTTTCAGAAATGTAAATAAAATTGATAGATACCTGGCAGCCTTAAAACAGCACCTCTGTACAAGTGCTAGTAGATAATAAGTTTATTTTGTAATTTTAGCATTAAGTAAGCTATCTTAAATAAATAAATAAATACTAAATATACATATTGGCGATAGCCCGTTGATTGTAATAGTGGATTTACAGTAATTTAAGCGTACGTAGCCATAATACGCGGCGGTAGCATATGATGATGCTTTGTATCGTGTATTTGTAGTCTGTAGGGTGGGCTGTATACCAAGATGGCGGCGCCAGTAATTATGGCGTAATTGTGCAACTGTCTCGTTAACACCGACCGTTGGTGCCGCTCGCTCACTCGCGCTCTGCGTTGAACATCCAGGCACCTGATCAGTTTTTTGAATTTAATACATATTTTGATCTCAAATTAAAAATACTATCTATCTGAATTATAATCACGATCCTTCTGTACTATATTGCATTTACAGTATATGCAGTATATTCTCAGAATAAAAATTATATTTAACTTTGAATGAGCGCGACGGTTGTTGGCGAAGACTTTTGGCTGGTAAGCGCGGGTCTAAATCCGTCCCAGAGGGCTAAGATAAAATTTTGCCAGTTTCTCCAGTTTGCCTTATCGCTTTTTCAACGGTCTTAATACAATTGTCTACGTTCGGCATTAAAGAAGTTCACTCCATCAAAAGTTGTTTTAAAAACGGTACAAGTTTTACTCAGCTCGCTAGACATAAAGCCGCCGAAACTTTTGTCGGACAGGGAGCAAAATTCGCAGAGAAAAAAAATATACATACATATGTATATAAAAACTCGAGTGTTAGCAGTTATTTTTTTATTATAGACGATGGAGAAGGTAGACCTTGTTATGATAAGTTCTGTAATATTATCACATCGACTACAATTGTATTTTACTTTGGAAGAAGTAGAAAGGGACATGGAATAGCAAAGGGACGCACAAAAGGAAAACTTGAAGCGAAATTTCAACGAATAAAAATATAATTTTCCGACATTAAACTCAAAATTATCACAGTTGGATTATATACATACATAGGTACACGAGTGCGTACAAAATACGATACAACGATTTATAAAGCAGCGCAATTGAATTTGTACACATACAGGGTTCGTGGAAAAGATCTGCGGATACATATTCGTTGGGCGCGATATTGAACAAAACGATTCGCACAAATTCGCGGATACGTTTGGATAATTTATTCACGTCGATTCATTATATTTTAGCATGAATTAAGAACAGGGGACGAATTAATCAAGCGATAATGTGCGCCTTGAAACAGCGTCGCTTTTGAAGAGACGAGCAAACGTCTCGAGTGGAATCTTCGAATAAAATTACAAGTCGTTAGATTTGATATTAGAATATACCCAGCCGAATATTCAAAGAAGATTAAATTGAAGCGTTACGATATTAATACGAGCTGGAACGCTTTTGGTGATTAACAGCAATTTATTAGTGTAAACTAGTTTCAAATAGGATTATAAAATAATGTACTCTAGCTCAGTACTACTCAAACTTTTTCGGTGTGCGGACCAGTATATATTTTTCAGTGTTTCCTAGAGACCAGCTTATACATATATAAAAAAAAAATTATATATATGTTACACCGAATCCATGGAATGGGCAAAAAATTGCCCAATTGTCGTGCAAGCCCGTTGCTTCATTCATGAATTAAGCAAATTATCTGCCAAGTGCGTGAATTGGAAAGCGTATAGAATTCTTAAACTGTCAACATGACAGTTGAAAAAGTAATTTTGATACGGATGTCAATTAAGCTTGATAATATACATACATATGTGTATTATTAAGATGTGGGACAGTTCCGGATTTAGGTTGTGTCGTGGATTGGACATGTAACAGTTTAAGTAAATTTACTGAATGCGTATGAGTTAAATTTCCAATTTGAGCTCTGTTTTTATATTAATAAACACGTAAAAGATGGAAAGATTTTTATTTATTTGATTTTTTTTACACACCCAGGATTTCAAAAACACTTCTTAATGTGATAATATTATTCGTATCTTCTAAAATGTTTATCACAAATGATGTATTTTTATAAAATCAAATGACATTTGGTTTAGTTGCAAAAATCATCACCGGAGCGCTACTACATATGTATCTGTATATGTATGTACTTTGCTCAATGCATGAATTAAGCAACAGGCTTGCACTTTTCATGAATTGGGCAATTTTTCGCCCATTCCATGTAATAAGCAATTTCACGGATTCGGCCTAACATTTACATACTTACATAGGTATAGATATAGATAGGTAGTAAATATAATTTTATTGAATTGGTAACTTTTGCATGCGGGCCAATTTTTCCTAGTTACGCCACTGTACATGTGTACATACATAATTCCATATTAGTACGGTCTTATATGTATGTATATGTTACAGCGAAAGCATATTTCAAGTGAAAATATATTTTCACTGACGTTTCGGTGAAATCATATTCAAGCACATTGTCACTAGTAGATATATATGTATTTCTATTAGTGAAAATATATTTTAATTGATACTCACTGGTGAAATTATATTCGTTTTCGAACTGTCGTTGAAACTAAATTTGACAGTTGTGAAATGACCAATCGAATCATATAATCTGCTGAAATATTCAATCCTAGTATTTTTTTCGCTTATCGTGCCGTACCCGTGTTCAGGTGTAGACTTTTACTAGTCAGTTATTATAGTTTACAATGAGTCTTTGTCGATTTTATAACAATTGACTTATAATGGTCGATTTAACAAGAAAAGAGCACGTGTTGCTATTACTGCCGCCCTAAGCCCACTTAACGTAACTGACAAAACAACAATATCGAGATAAATGGACTCGAAAGTTTTATTCTAAATTTGTGTTTTTCTTTATATATTACTGATTTATTTAAACTTTTTTTTTAGTGCATGAGGTTATTTTCTATTGTGTTTTGATAATTCTAAGTAAAAATAAAAATAAAAATAAATACTTTAGTAGTTACGTCACTTCATTATTCATTATTAATGTATACATATGACTATTCCAAACTTCAACCACTCTATTTGAAAAGAATGAATCCCTAACAATTTTATTTGATTTTTATTTTCGGAGTCTAAGAGTATGACCTCTTTGATGAGGGTTCTCATTGAACATAATGAGGTTGGTCATTTCACATGAATAATGATTATTTATTATTTTGAATACTTCAATTAAATCACCTCTTAATCTCCTCGTCTCCAATGTGGAGAGATTCAGTCTCTTCAATCTTTCATGATAAGGTAGTGACCGAAGTACATGTTGGATACGTTATTTTCGCTAAGTATCGGTGATACTATTTCTCTGCGCATGCAGATACGTTAGATTTAATAGTTTTTGTCAGTTACGTTAAGTGGGTTTAGGACGGCAGTATAATACTCCTTATCCTCAGATTTAACAACGCCACCGTTTCATTCAAAACACACTTGTAGGATGACACATCATCGACTTGGGCCAACATCAACAAGTCACAAATGCATACGCTTACTTTAATATACTTTCACCGATGCTGAGCAGTGAAACTGTATATTCATTGTTTGATACATTTTCACTTGAAATATGTTTTCACTGTAACATATAACGAATGTATGTATGCTAGTTCAATATATGTAATATTAAAAAATCACGTACGATTACTCAAATCAGAGATATCCGGGGTTTGGCTGCATTATCGTGTTTTACTCGTTCGCTATTTATGTAAATAAATTGAGGTCGGTTTTCTAGAATGGTTTTTCACCGAAATTTTCCGCGGGAAAACTAAACCGAGCTTAATGAGTGACACGACCGGGCGTGTTTGTTTCCGGCGCGCGCCGTCCAGACGGAAACCCTCTTTTTCGGTGGTTAACCTTTTCACTGCGGCGAGACGCAGGTGTCTCGAGAGAGACCCAGGGCCTCAAGGGAGGTAGTCTGGGGTGAAAATGTGGGGTTGGGGCAATGGGGTTGTATAAAAATGGAAGACTAGCCGAGCGTGACGAGGATGGCGCCCTTCCGTTTCGCGAAACAGGACCTGAATGCAAAATACATACATCCAGTTTATTTTCATGCAAAACTCCTGTGTGCATAACTCGAGGGGAGAAATGTGGGAGTGAAAAGGGGTGGAGGAAAAGGCCGTATAAATAGAGGGATTTTTTTTTCTGCGTAATGTTAGGGACATGGAAAACCAATTTCCGAAGAGACGTTTGATGATCTCGTACATACCAGATGAATTGGAAATTTTAGCGTACCCAACGCCAGAGCGAGTGGTGGCAACGCGTTATGCAAATAAATAAATATTTATTCCGAGGCTCAAAATACAGGTATCTTCCTTCAAAATACAATATGTGGAAATTTTGCATGCGCATTACAACGTGTTTCATTTTACACTGTGAATATGCACATTACATATATTGCAATATGAAATACAAGTAGTTTTGGTTTGTGAACATTTTTAATTGAATTAATTTATTTACTAGTGCAATATAAACGGAGCGCTTTCTCATACTGAAAAATAATATTAAATTTAATATAGTTTTTATAGTTGTTGCATAGATGGCGCGTTATAATACAACAACGTAACAATTTAGCAAAGTCGCGTACCTACTAAGGATTTATATGTTTAAATATAGAAGATCTCGCATTATTGGCGTTGGACCATAGCGTAAGGTAAGCGATCACTGTTCCAAACTGGTGATTTCGGGCTCAAATCCCACTCGCGCGCGGACGGTTCGTGTCTTTTAATAATTATTTACCGAGGCGAGCTTTATCAGCAGACACACAAATGGAATGGGACTATTATATACATACTAGTATAAGCCCGTTGAATATCAACGCCCGCTGAATTTTAAATATCGTAAAGCGCGCTATATGTATGTATATGTATAATAATTATAATTTTGTAAGTGATTTTGTAAAAACAAAAAAAAAAATAATAGTTTTTATAGCGTCATCTATATGTAGATAATGTAGGTAGGTAGGTATGTGGGTAAAGCAGAGTTACGATTCCTTGTATAGGTAATGTTTAAAAAAAAATGGACTAAATTGGCCAAGGGCGATGGCAGATTAGTCTAAGGACGTTCTTCTCGAGCTTGGGGTCCTGGGTTCGATCCCCACTCGTTCTGTTCGGTTTTTTAATTATTTTTCTTCAGCGAGCGTTATCAGCAGACAGACATACAGACAGACGGATTTCGGCTATTATATATATAATAATATGATACTAAATAAGAAGTGTAGTCGATGTGAATAAGAATTTTTAATTGCAAAAAAGTAAAAAAATAAGTAATAGTTCATATTTGTTTTGTAGCGATGTTTAAGAACCGTTATGGTATTTGCACCACGTATAGCACGTTCTTAAATAACGTGCTACACGTGATTTTCCTATAATGCAACTTTAATTAAATAAAGTGAAAAGCTCAACGTTTTATACCTATAGGAGCTTCATGTGAATTTTCTTCTTGTTAAAATTTTCTAGCTATGTATATATTAATAAATCGCTAATATATGTATTACAACACATTTACAAAGAGATTAACTGTAAATTAGATTACAAAATTACTACGAGTAACTGATTTTATAATATTTTTTGTAGTAAAATTTATAAAGGATTGATGACCAACTTAAAATTTTCCTCTCATAAGTTCATAGTCCAAAGTGCAACCATATATTAGAACGCCCCATATTACCAGTGAAAGACGAGCATCACGTACCCAATAACCATATTTCAAAGACCATCTACCCAAATGAAACCATCACGTGCTCGAAAAAAAAAAAAAAAAAAAAAAACGCAATTCACACGAAATTTTGAACCCCCTACCATATTGACATTGCCTGGTGGGAGAAAGAACGTGTACGCGAAAGAATTTTTTAAGCCCCACACCCTCACAAACTCTCAGAGATAATGGCGGAGGTGACATGGGTGCAGAAATGATGAAATTTGCGAGAGAAAAATAGCGCGACCTCTTTAAAAAGACCCAGTTTAGATGAAATCTAGTCGACCTTACTTCGGTGAACTCTCCTCCCTGAGGAAAATTCAATCTTACATACATGCTATGCTTCTAAAGTCACACGAAACTGTATATACGAGTATGTAACTAACTGGTTTTGTTTTATATCACCGAGGACTTCGTTAAACTGCCACGTTTATATGACCGATCATAAACTAACGTGCTTATGTTCAGACTTTGTTTGTTTAGAAACAGTACTGGATATACTCCAGTCTAACTTACATTATATACAAATTTAACGATTCTGATCACCCATTGAAGTTTTTTGTTATAATTGTGTATTTTTTTACTTTAGACGTTGAGAATTGAAGGCTACACTAATATCTATAAAAGGGATACAAAGCATTCAAAGCTTAGCATAATACAATAAATAGACACAAAAGCAAACTATAATGACAAATAAGGTTTTTCTCTATTGAAAATATTGAAAAAAGAACAATTTTTAAACATTCGCCCCTATCATTTTTAACGTCTCATTTATTCATCAGTAGTTTCTCCTTTGTCTTCTGGAGGGGAAACAAAATAAAGGACAATAGATATAATAAGAATAGTTTTTAAATCAAACATTCCAATATGGTTAAAAAAGAAGGCATACGACCAATGCGTACTGCCAGTTATGACGTATGGATGTGAAACTTGGATGCTACATAAGTAAGATCCAGTGCACCCAGAGAAGCATGGAAAGATGTATGTTCGGTACAACGAGAAGAGATCGTAAGAGGAATACATAAGTAAGAAAGTGGCAGATATAGCAGAACGTGTGAAAAAGTTGAATTGGACACGTGGATGTCAGATCAACGCGAGAAATACTATAATAGTATTACGGTATCCGAGAGGATGTGAAAGAAAGCAAGGTAGATCGAGTGGACGATGGGCTGATGAATTGAGAAGAATGTGTCGAGTCAAGTGGATGCAGATTGCTCAAGACAGACAGGAATGAAAGAGCTGAACGGCTGAAAATGACGATGATGAGATATAATAATATTGAAATCTCGCCAGTAGCGATAACAATTGATAAAAACCGACAAAAGTTTTGAATGCAATCATTCCTAATTTTTAGACATTGACAATTCGTAGAAATGCTGGGTATACGAGCAAGTAAATCAAAAGTTTCAGGTGACCTATGTATGTATATAAAGTTTAGCTCGTTGTACGAAAAAAATGCACCATTTCCTCGTTGACTGTCAATCTTTTAGGCCGTACAATTGAGATTAGTTCATCATCATCATTTTCAGCCGTTCACTGCTGGATGAAGGCCTCTCCAATCATCTTCCATTTCTGTCTGTCTTGAGCAATCTGCATCCACTTGACTCCACACATTCTTCTCAATTCATCAGCCCATCTTCCACTCGGTCTACCTTGCTTTCTTTTACATCCTCTCTGATACCATTCCAGCACTTCTCGCGTCCATCTGCCATCCTTTCTTTTCGCTATGTGTCCACTTCAACTTTTTCACACGTTCCGCTATATGTGCCACTTTGGTGACGCTTCTTACCCATGTATTCCTCTTACGATCTCTTCTTATTATACCAAGCATTCGATCTTATGTAACATTCTTGAATTTAGCATTTCTCGCGTCCATCTACCATCCATTCTTCTCGCTATGGTCCACTTCGACTTTTTCACACGTTCTGCTATATCTGCCACTTTGGTCATACTTCTTACCCATGTACTCCTCTTGCGAGCCCTTCTTATTATTCCAAGCATACTGCATGCTTCTCTGTAGCATTATTTCACATCCATACACATCTATACTTGAGCAATCTGCATCCAGTTAACTCGGCACATTCTTCTCAATTCATCAGCTTTATTTCTTTCACATCCTCTCCGATACCATTCCAGTATTTCTCGCGTCCATCTGCCATCCCTTCTTCTCGCTATGTGTCCAGCCCATTGCCACTTCAACTTTTTCACCCGCACTGCTATATCTATCTGCCACTTTGGTCATACTTCTTACCCATGTATTTCTTTTGCGATCTCTTCTTGTTATACCAAGCATACATCTTTCCATGCTTCTCTGTGTGCACTGGATCTTTCTGTAGCATTCTTGAATTTAGCGTCCAAGTTTCACATCCATACGTCATAACTGGCAGTACGCATTCGTGCTAAATTTGGAATCTCCTACATCAGAACTAGAGTTTTATATACATATACATATATACATATGTATATCGGAATCGATTCGCCATTGGTTTGTTCGACAGGAGTCAGATGTCGACTAGCACGTCCCGCCTGAAGCTTCTCAACTGAAAGACCCTTCCGTCTACAATAGAAGTGGGAGAGAAAGTGAAGGGTGAAAGGGATGAGGGTGCCCTTTGGTGCCCTGTGGGTCTCGAACCAAGCACTTTTGTCACCCCAGTGGAGTTAGCCGAATTGACAGCTCGACAAGTCGACCAAATTGTTACGTGTGCACGCAGCAGACATGCGAGTCATAAAAAAGAATGTCGAAAAGTAAAGCACGTAACCCATCAATATCGAATCGAGTATCTGAAGTTGGAGCACAAGCAGATATGGTAAATGCGAGCAAACGATACCTACATACTTACATTTCCCGGTGAGTGTATGCTTGCATCAAAGTGACTGGCCAATAATATGAATAGAAAGAATATTAATTTATCCACATACGTACATACATATTTGTATGTGTAAATGCTCAATTACTCTCAATTTTAACTAATCGAACTTAAGAATTTTTTCCACAAAAATACAGATTTATAATCTTTTTATCGGTTTTGGTTTTTATAGCCGTGTGCAGTAACGGTCACATAAAACGAATCACCCCAAATTTTTACGATCTTCGGTTGTAAAACATATGCTCGTAGAATATTTGGATTTTTTTACTATTTAGTTATTTAAATACACACCCTACATATGTATGTTTGATTTGAGCTCATTTTCGTTTGTGATTTCGGAGTGTAATCAGTGAAACACAGACAATACACTTACGAAGAAAAGTTGATTATCTCAAATATGGCGAATAAAATAAAATTTCGGCAAGCATAGGATGTTACCAGTGCAGTGTGTCAAGGATTAAAAAAAAAAACAACGTGAATCTGGAACGTCACACCGAAAGAAAGGGACTGGACTGAAATGTGGGACTTTTACGAGACAGGATCGCATATTGACACGCGAATCATTAAAATACCGATTCAAAACATCAACAGAATTAAGACAAGACCTCGAGGAAAAATTTTTCATCAATATAAGTGTGGAAACTGTCCTCGTCACCAGCGAATAAATCCATTCTCACGAAGAAGATGATACGTGCAGGTTTGAAATGGACTAAAACACATAAAAATTGGACTGAAATGGATTAACTGTAATATTTTCCGATGAGTCCAAATTTAATATGTTTAGCTACAATGAAAATTGCACAAATTGTTGTGCAGTTATAACACTAACATTATTATACATATTTATTTATTTTAAAAAAATATATACTGTGATGACCTAACAGGTTACTCCAATTCGTCATCACAATCAAATTATCACATTTTATTGTAATAAAAATAAGAGATAATATAAGATATGTACATACATATATAATAGCCGAAATTCGTCTATCTGTCCGTCTGCTGATAACGCTCGCCTCGGTAAATAAAAAACCAGAACGTCGCACGAGTGGGATTTGAACCCGGTATCACTGATTCTGAACAGAGCGCTTACGCGGTGAACCAAACCAGACGATAATTGGCAGGTTTCAACTTCCCCTCATATATAATAGCCCTATTTCTTATGTCAGTGTGTGTGTGTGTGTCTGTCTGCTGATAACGCTCTCCGAGGTAAATAATTAAAAAAAACCGGAACGTCGCGCAAGTGGGATTTGAACCCGAGATCACCGGTTCGGAACGGTGAGCGCTTACGCTATGATCCAAACGGAGGTGATGACGAGCCTGCTACGATTTGACAATATAAATTGTCAACAGGCTCGCAACTTTGCTAAATTGTTGTATTATAACGCGCCATCTATGCAACAACTATAATAACTATTATATTTTAATATTATTTTTCAGTACGGGTGATGAGAAAGCGCTCCGTTGATATTCAACGGGCTTACACTAGTTAATCATACATATGTATATCATTCCTATAAACTCTAAAGACCGTTCATAGACACGCTCTTAATCGCTGCACATCAGAATATAAAACGTATTGAAAAATTATCGATGATTAATTTTCCAATACATTTTATCCCTGATACCGGGTACATATATGTAAATTGCCTTAATTTTTTTTATAATTCTGTGAATTGGTATACAGCTATGTTGGGTTAGGTGAGGTTAAATTAGAATGTTTCATGCAATTTGAGCGTTTTCGAATAAGGAAGTAAATAAAAAAATTTCGGCAAGCATAGGATGTTACCAGTCCATTGTGTCAAGGATTAAAAAAACTGGACTGAACGTGGGACTTTTACGAGACAGGATCGCATATTGACATGCGAATCATAAAAAACCGATTCAAAACAGCAACAGAAGTAAGACAAGACCATAAAATTTTCCATCAATATAAGCGTGGAAACTGTCCTCGTCACCAGCGAAGAAACCGCGAATAAGGAAGTAATCACCCGTCGGAATTATGCTCAATATCTCGAGAATGATTACTCATATGTACAAATTTCACGTCATCACGCATAACATCTCGATTAATCGTCAATCACGTACACGTAACGTTTAAAGACGCTCGTTTATATGGTATGTCATGCACGTCTCGGCATAAGTCACATTGCACGTGAAAACTCACGTTAAAAACCGTGACAGCCTCAAATCTGCGCAAACATTTATCTTCGCGGTTAAGCCTTGCGGGACGCGGCTTTTCCAGGTTTTTCCGCGTGACGTCACTTCCGGTCGTCTAACCTCGTGCAAAACCATTAAATATTCCGGCGACGGAATGTGCGAACACGCCATGTCGTAGACACCTACATACAATCCCACCGGAACTAGACGAACAAATTCCAACATCCGGACATTTCGTTAAATTTTGACAAATTGTTAAAATTTAACGGAAAAAAACCCGACAAAGAAATCACTAAAGAAATGATCAAATGTGACACGCGTTGATCTACGAGACTAGGTTGGCACGATTTTTCAGCACATTTGAACCGGAAAAAGGGTCGATTCGAGCAAACGTAGGACACGTGTCGTGTCAGAAGGCTAAAAGCAAATCTGGAATAAGCGTCGGGAAAACGAATTCCAGGTAATCTTATTAGGCGACAATTCCACAAGAATGGCTTTATATGAATTACGTTATAAATTCACGGAACACATTTAGTATACAATTTTCAGACGATCTCTTACATTGGTAGCCGCCGTTAATGAATAGGAGATGAGACGTTTTCGTTCTGGCAACCATCGATTTGTAATTAGAGCCGAGAATTACATAAAATCATCACTCTATCGTTACTATGTATGTATGTATATGGTAGTCATACTATCGATTTACGAAAAGTATATTCGACATTGTGCTAATATTATTATTATTGTTATGAAAGGAGAAATCTACAAAGGAATATTATATTGGAATCGATTCTCCTTTTATATGAGTTCTTTTGATGTACGTACGATGCGATATCGGATTTCTTATAAAAGCAAATTGTAATGAATCCGTTTCTATCATATCGAATTATATTATACACCGAAGCTGGACGATGTGTACAATGTGATGGTACGATCAACCAAAAGAGTACGAGTTGCATTGTTCAAATTGTCGAAAGAAGAGAAATGCTAGAAATTGAACGCACTATTTTGGAAACCATTGATGTTTTCAGACAATATTTCATATTATCAAAAATAAAGTAAAAAAGACGAACACATGAATGAAAAAGTTTTTTTATACAGTAGAAATAAAATCTATGTACCAAACCGTCAAAATTTTGATGTATAGGTTCTTAGGATATCTAACGTTTTGTTCATCCATTATTTAAACTCGTCTATAGTACTTTAAGTATCATCATAATTTTCAGCCGTTCACCATCCACGGCTGAACGAAGGCCTCTCCAATCCTCTTCCATTTCTGTCTGTCTTGAGCAATCTGCATCCACTTGACTCCACACATTCTTCTCAATTCATCACCCCGTATTCCACTCGGTCTACCTTGCTTTCTTTCACATCCTCTCGAATACCATTCCGGCATTTCTCTCAACCTTCCGCCATCCATTCTTCTCGCCATCATCTTCATCGTCATCTTCTCGCGTCCATCTGCCATCCACTTTCTTCCATGTGTCCACTTCAACTTTTTCACACGTTCTGCTATGTACATCTGCCACTTTGGTCATACTTCTTACCCATGTATTCCTCTTACCATCTATTTTTGTCATACCGAGCATACATCTTTCCACGCTTCTCTGTGTGCACTGGATCTTACGGAGCATTCTTGAATTTAGCATTCAAGTTTCACATACATACGTCTTAACTGGCAGTACGCATTGGTCGTATGCCTTCTTTTTTAAGCAAAGCGGAATGTCGAATTTTTAAACTACGTTCATTCTTCCAAAAGCACTCCATCTAGTTTCATTTTACGTTTTATTTATTCTTCTTTACATCCGCTCATATTCACTAATTGTCCTAGGTATAAAGAACTATCAACTACCTGTACAATATGATTTTCTATTGTAACTACGCTTTGCGTGCAAAATTCATTAAATAGTATAAACCTACTTTTATACTTTCGTTGCTTAATTCTGTTAATATATTTTGTAAATTTACTGAGTCACACGCAACTATAACTACATATGTCGTCAGCCAATCTTAGATGGCTCACGTGTCTTCCGTTAATAAAAAAAAAAAAAAAAACCCAAGTAAATACGATTAAAGAATGAATCGCTTGAAAAAAAGATTTCGAAGAAAAGAAAAACGAATCGTAAATTAGGCAAACAATCTCGACTGTTACAATGTATTACATATTGCTTGACAACGGTCAATTTCCGTACCGAATACGTTTCCCTATCTCACACCATAAAATATGTATAAATAGATAATAAAATTTAAGTCCATATCGAGCCGCATTCACATGAAATTCGAATTGAATACACGCGTATTATTACTCTAGAAAAACTGATATTCCCACTAGTGGAAGGGGATAGCATCCCTTGCTAGGGGACGGAAATGAAGGAAGCCTTATCGGGGTTAGTGTGGAGGTTTTCAAATGTAGAACCCCCCACAACTCCCCTACAACATGAGTTATGTGACATACGAGCCCGGGAAGATTCTTATCTGAAGAGAGGAATTATCCGAAACCAGAAAAATGAATGCCCGCATTCGGGACGCCGACTATATCGTTGTCCATTTTTTTTCCGACAGTCCCAGATAAAAATAATAATAATGTAATGCCTGATAAGATACTAGGCACATATGCAGATCCTTCTCTAGATTCGAATGAATAATATAAACGGAGAACAAACCTCCAAGTCTCAGTTCGGCTGTGGCTTGCACCTGCTCCCACTCATTAGCTATCACGCACTGGTACATGCCCCTGTCCGGTTTGGTCAACGAGCGAATAACCAGCCTGTCTGGTGGATCAATAATAAGCCTGGGACCAGCAGCTACAGCTCTACCATCGTGTAGCCATCTTGCTCTTCCTGTGGGATGTCCTCCGCCCACGCAATCCAAAACTGCTTCTCCTCCCACGTCCACAGTCTGAACGGCCGGTCTGATTGACGCCGTTAAAGTTGCTGAAAATTCACCTTAATGTGGTTAGTAGTGTTTATTTATTTACTAGTGTATGCGCGTTGAATATCAACGGACGTGTTTTTTGTAAGTGATTTTAACGATAGAAAAATGTTTTGCTAACAACGTGTCCCTCCGGGTACAAACAGTTTACAGGATGACCTAAACTCATAGATATAAAATACCATAGATATGCCATTCCAAACAAATTTTCCTGGAGAAAGTGTCAGAAGCAACGGGGGGGTGCCGGGGGTATAAAGTGTGGGGAGTTCTCACAAAAAAGAAGCCGCACAAAAAAAAAGTCAAGCAAAATGCATGAATTTTTGCATGCCCTTTTTGTGTCATTTTTCGGGCGCTAAGGCCAATCTATGTTATTCTACATCTATGCCTAAACTCTATAAATAGATGGTGCCAAACATGGCTATTATCTTTAAATATTAATAAGTGCTCTGTTCTACACGTAGGCCGATCTAACCCCCAAATCCGTTATTTAATTGATAGTGTAAGTGTCCCAAAAGTTGCATCTCAAATGGACCTGGGTGTTGTTATCACAAAAGACCTTAAATGGTCTACTCATATTAACTCCTTAGTAAATAAGTGTTATTCATATGTATTATCAAACGTGTATTTAAGACATTTAGTATCCAGTTGCTGTCAAAAATTTATAAATCGTATATTAGACCTAAACTAGAATTTGCTAGAAGCCTAACTTCAAAAAAGACATTGTATGTTTAGAAATGGTTCAAAGAAGGATAACATCTTTGTCTCACATCTTTGGAGACGAGAAGATTAAAAGGCGATCTAATAGAAGTCTACAAAATAATAAATAATAAATATAAATGCCCAATGAAAAACCTCCTTACTTTCAATAAAAACGCACATCTCAGAGGCCATACACTGAAATTACTAAAAGACAAATCGAACAAAATTGTCAGAGACTCTTTTTTTTCTAATAGAGTGGTCGAAGTTTGGAACCGTCTGCCAAATCAGCTAGTAACTTCCGAAAATACAAAGCTATTTAAAAATCATCTCGATAAGTTTTTGAATACAAATGCATTTTTGTAATCCTTCAAATATAAAAAATTAAGAATTGTATGTACAAGTTATGTTAGACCCCTGGGCTCCATCGGCTATGCCGCTTGCCCATGTATTTTAAATAAATAAATAAATAACTAAATCAATCGATCAAATGTTTTCGTGGTTGATTACGTAACAATTTAGCAAAGTCGCGAACCTACTAAGAATTAATATTTTCAAATTATAGGAGACCTCCCATCACCGGTGTTGGGTGAACGCGTTAGCGCTAACTTACCCAATCTGGTGATCGGGGGTTCAAATCCCACTCGCGACGTTCGTGTTTATTTCAGCCTTTACCGAGGTGAGCGTTATCAGCAGATGGACAGACGGACAGACAGACGGAATTGGACTATTATATGTAATTTATAGCCGATGGAGCCCAGGGGTCTGATATAAATTTTACATACAGTTTTTAATTATTTATATTTTTTTTTTGATATTTGAAGGATTACAAAAATGCATTTATATTCAAAAACTTGTCGAGACGATTTTTAAACACATTTATATTTATACAAGTTACTAGCTGATTTGGTAGGCGGTTCCAAACCTTATTTATTTTTGTCGTCTTATTTTCATTACATTCCGATTTTAGTATTTTTTTACACGATGATGATGAGCTACATAGATTAAATAACAGTTCATAAGACTATGCAAGTCAATGTTTGTTTTATTTTTTATTTATTTAAAATACATGGGCAGGTCGATGGAGCCCTGGGGTCTGCTATAATTTAAACATACATTTTTTTTATAACTTAGTTATTTATATTTGAAGGATTACAAAAATCCATTCATATTCAAAAACTTGTTGAGATGATTTTTAAACAGATTTATATTTTCAAAAGTTACTAGCTGATTTGGCAGGCGGTACCAAACTTCTACCACTCTATTTGAAAAGAACGAGTCTCTGACAATTTTGTTAGATTTGTCTTTTAGGAGTCTCAGTGTATGACCTCTGAGATGTGCGTTTTTATTGGGCATTTATATATATGTATAATTTATTATTTTAAACACTTCTATTAGATCGCCTCTCAATCTTCTCGTCTCCAAAGAGGTGACACTGATTCTCTTCAACCTTTCATTAAAGGGTAGTGATCGAAGTTCACGTGGCATTTTTGTAATCCTTCCTTGAACCCATTCTAAACATACAATGTCTTTTTTGAAGTTAGGGTTTCAAGCATTTACAGCAAATTCTAATTTAGGTCTAATATGTCAAGTGTTTGGTTGGAGTTTACTTACATGTAACTGTTAGTGTAACTTGAACTGTTTCTTCTCCAGCCGAGTTGTTCACCCAGCATAGGTATTTACCCTTGTCTTCGAGCATCACTGGGTATATGCGCAAAAGTCCTCCAGATACTTCGATTCGATCTGAGGTTGTAAGTCCCGTCAGTTGCTCGTGACGCTCTTTAAACCATCTGAAAAAAGCCATTGTTATTTTATTGTCAAAGAAGTGAGTCCTAGAATGGAATTGTTCAAATAGGTGACATTTTGAATACATGTCGTTTGAAGTGAAATGTAGAAAATAAAAGTGTATTTATTGTTGGAATAGATAAAAAGTATGTGTAGATTAGTATAGACTAGGAAATAAAATTTGAAAAGTGGTAGTGGTTGCCTTCAAATACGGAAATAAAAATAATCTCCGAAAGATAAATGAATCGACTATAAAATGGATGGCTTCATAAATTTCGAAAGTCTTTTCAATTTATTCAGTTTGATTACATAAAATAACGATTATTGCCATTTTTATTATGTGCGTAAGTTTGATATACGAGTGGATTTCACTGTGAATACTGAAAATCTTCATAAACATTAACCGATTCGGTTCCATCGTACAAGCTACGACCCGACCCACTCAATGTTATGAAGTTAAAAGTGAACCAAGCTGTGATTTTAGTTAAACGAATTAATTTGTGCGTCGGTTGTTAAATTCAGCTGTGTGATGCCCGACAATCGTAATTAATACAGGTTTTTATGAATGTGATTTAAAATTTAATCTGGTATTCTAGCAGCTTTAAGCATCCACGAAACTATTTCGAGATTTAGCCGGAGATTTGTACGATTTCAGTTATAAACGCGGCTCGGTTTATATTCAATTTAAAGTTGGGCAATTTCGTGCCGGGCTAAATCGCGCTTTAAAGCAATAGTATAATGATTTAATATTGTATTATATGGCCGTATAAATGCTGCTAGGACATGGCTAAGAGGATCGTTCGTTTAAACAAAAGAGTCTGCGAGCTTTTCATTTTATTTCATGTCCTTAATGGAAAGTACTTAAAACCCGGGGATTTCACAAGACAAAGGGACCCCGACGCTAATATGTAGGGACGCAAAAAAAAGACAAAAGACGCAAAGGGAAAAAAAAAAATGGAAAAGAAAACGACATTATCTCATATTCCCCCGTCTTATATTTCTGTTAAATTTTTCATATCAACGGGATTTCGCATTCGAGACATTTTTAATGCTTTAATTTATCAAAAATGAGCATCAGTACGTCGTGTATTCGCCTGAGAATGCCCAATATTAATATTGTAATGTGGATGCAAATAATTTAAGCGAGAATTTTTGACATGATCCTTTGCTAAAAAATAAAAATGAGAAAACTACTCTAAGATTCTCGACGTTGTGCCCACTCAAATATTTATTCAAGTAAGCCAACCGAAAATAAGACAACCCTCGTCAAAATGTATCATTTGTGACTGCAAAATAAATATTTAACTGAATTCTCTAATATTACAAAAAAACCAAATTAACATACGCACATTCATACTTATATTATCGTTCGCATTAATTAATTATAACAAGTCTAAACTCTGACAAAACAAGTCGACAAAAATTAACGAAAGCTAGCTACATTTCAGTATATTAAATAACAAGATTTTGAAGTAATCTTTAATTTATGATATTTTAACTTAATCTTCGAAAGACCCAAGACAAAATCATCGATTGACCCAATTTTTCAGACATTTCGGCCAATATAGGAATCGAAAAGAATTTAAACATTGACATTATTCCTTTCTGGACCAATTCAACGAATTATAAAAAAATGAAGGCAATTTATATGTACCCGGAAACGGGGATAAAATGTATTGGAAAATTAAAATAAAAATAATCATCGATCATTTTTCAATACGTTTTATATTATATTACGAGCGTGTCTATAAACGGTCTTTAGAGTTTAGACGAATGATATACATATGATAAAGTAGTGTAAGCCCGTTGAATATCAACGGAGCGCTTTCTCATCACCCGTACTGAAAAAAAAATTAAATTTAATAGTTTTTATAATTGTTGCATAGATGGCGCGTTATAATACAACAACGTAACAATTTAGCAAAGTCGCGAGCCTATTGACAATTAATATTGTCAAATCGTAGCAGGCTCGTCATCACCTCCGTTTGGATCATAGCGTAGGCGCTCACTGTTCCGAACCGGTGATCTCGGGTTCAAATCCCACTCGCGCGACGTTCTAGTTTTTTTTAAATTATTTACCACGGCGAGCGTTATCAGCAGACACACACACATAGAGACAGACAGACGAAATAGGGCTATTATATATGAGGGGCTCGGCAGTGAATAATGGTAAGCGCTAAAATTATTAAATTTAGCTTTTTCGCGTAAAAAAGGTTATGAGACTTTACTACAGAAATTTTGTAAATTGTTCCAAATTAACTCAAAACAATGGAAGCTCAGATTACTCATAGCGCCATTTATACCCTAATGTCAAAAAACTATGCCAATCGCCATAAAAATGGATAATATTTGCACAGGATAGTTTTAAAACATCATCTATCTTCTATATATATAAAAATCAATATCTGTTTGTTTGTTTGTTTATTTGTCTGTCTCGTATAGGCTCCTAAACCACTCAACCGATCGCGATGAAACTTTCAGGACTTATTGTGATCATGCCGGGGATGGTTTCTGTGAAAAAAATTGGAAAAAAAACGGGAACGGGAACGGGCCTGCTCACGCGTCAGATAACGTACTAGGAACGGGATCGAGAACACGGGATGAGTGGCATTGCAAAGCATGCCGGGTCAGCTAGTACTTTATAAAAATATATTAATTTTGTATTAAATGTTTCAAAAATATATTTAACTTATTTTTTGATACCTTATTTCCTTGGTATCTCCAAAAGTGACAAATGGCGCTTACCATTATTTATTGCCGAGCCCCTCATATACATATGATATGGACTTTTTTCAACATATTATCTGAACTGTCAATGTGTATACAAAAAGGTAAGCTTTGATACATATTAAATAGTCAACGTGTGTTTTTCAATACATACATATATTCAAAATTAAATAACATATTTCGGTGCAAAAAATACAAATACAGAAACGTCCTTTGGGGGAGGTAAAAGGGTGGGTAGGAGAAGAAGAAGACGAATAAGCAGATGAGGTGAATGAGTGGGTGGGTGGGTCGGCAGACAAAGGCAAAAGGAAACGAGCTCGTGATTAATGAATTAGCCGAGACAGTGACGGCGTATCTCGCGATTAAAGTAAATTTCCGAGTCGGCACATTTATAATTGAAAGTTTTAAAAGGTAAATACACGCTTTCGAAAAGTTTCACTTCGTGTCTACGGCACTTTCCCGTGTCCGCCTAGGTACGACAAGGGCGAAGACTCGACCCGTTAACTCGGGAAATTAAGTTGATTTAATGAACGCTCCACGTGCCAGGTTAACGGAACGACGCCTTTTCATATTTAAACAGCGACGACCCAACTTATAATTGCACAGCCTATGTGTGAGTCGTTTCAATTGACAATGGACTATGTGGACTATGCAAGGTTTGCATTTCTGTTCACTGAAAAATGTGGGCTACTTTTTTTTTTTTGATACTTGTTTTGCTTTGGAAAAGTTAATCGACAGGTCTGAGAACACAAGGATCCATATACCCAATGACAGATTAACATAGGAATAATGGATAGGAAATTTTAAGTAAGTTAAACTAAGTTTCGGGAAGTTGAAGCGAGAACTGGTGTCCTTGCTAACTCCCCCATTGCTCGGGCCATTCAATGCCTCAATTTACTTGCGCAACATTTTGATATTTTTTGCGCTACTCAACATCAGATCGCCACATTTCTCACGCACTTTAAATTTTAAATTTTATTTGAAATAATTTAATTCAATGTGATTTGATTGCATTTTAATTTGTTATTTCTGTTAATGTTATGTTATTATTTAATTTAATTCAATATGAGTGTTTATATTTATTGTTGTTATTTTATAATTTCAAGGTATTATTTAATTTAATATAATTTGATTATGTCAAATATTTATATGTTCCTGCTCTTGTCTGGCCATAGTGATGAATTGGGGTAACCTGTAATGTCACTATGGTATAATTTGTAAATAAATAATAATAAATAAAGTTGACGAATATAAAAATAAGTTAACAAGTATAACAAAATGTGAATATGATCTGTCGAAAGTCGTTTGTTGATGAAAATGTGAAGAAAACCTAGTGCAATAGGATCAAAACTTTCATTCTAGTCTGAAAAAATGTTAAATATAAAATATACATACATATATATGTATATACAAAAAAAATCAGCAAAATTTGATGTATATAATATAATGTAGTCACAGTGATAGTTGATAGTTATTTATACCTATGTAGTACAATTGATGAATATGACTGGTTGTAATGAAGAAGGAATAAAACGAAGAATGAAACTAGGATGGAGTGCTTTTGGAAGAATGAACATTGTTTTTAAATCCAACATTGCGCTATGCTTAAAAAATAAGTCATACGACCGATGCGTACTGCTAGTTATGACGTATGGATGCTAAATGCAAGAATGTTACGCAAGGTCCGGTGCACACAGAGAAACACGTAAAGATGCATGCTCGGTACAACGAGATCGTATTATCGTAAGAATACATGGGTAAGAAGCATGACCAAAGTGACAGATATGGCAGAACGTGTGAAAAAGTTGTAGTGGATACATGGCGAGAAGAATGGATGGTGGATGGATGAGAGGAATACTGGAATGGTATCCGAGAGGATGTGAAAGAAAGTAAGGTAGACCGAGTGGAAGATGGGGTGATGAATTGAGAAGAATGTGTGCAAATTCTCGGTTTGGGGAATATTCTCCAAAAGATTATTCCCGAGAATTTTACAACACTACGCGCGCGCACTCAACACTGTAATTTCACGATATGTATGCATGTACTTTGGTTGGTGTGGTGGTGTGCATGCGTTTTATTTACTTATGTACTTAAAAAAATAATTTCGTTACTCTTTGTATTCTTCAAATATATGGATAAACTCATGGGTTGGCCACATCCGAATTTTTTATGACAGTATTATTACATGTCTGTAATTACGCACTTCACTTTAAAACCAAATGACTCATAAATGTATTTATGCATCTACATATGTACATACATAGATTACTATAATTTTGTAACGATCGAGACAATACAAAAGCGTGCTGTGCTATATTGGATCGTTCACGGTCAAAATGTGGAATTCATCGCGTGGCCAGGTCATCGTCGTCACGATTTGGTTGTAAACGAGACATTATCATCCCCAGCCGGCCACTGTATTCACTTTCTATAGAGTCTGTTGGACGTGGTCTGAATGCTTCAGCACTTCGTTGTTGCAGATTGGTAGGATGGGGTAGAGGGATGGGTCCCCCCATTGATAGGCATGAGACGGGCTCCCATACTCCCCCACAGTTTCGACATAATTTACGTTCACAGCTCGAAAGCGGGCAAAAACGTATGTCTGGGGACCCGGTGGCCTTTCCCGACTCGAAAAGATTGGACCAAAAGAAAATAAAGTAAAAAAGAAACCAGACGCTCGTGTCTGAAAACTGAGTTAATCCTTAGCGTTTTGATGTACGCACTGCTGTAATTGACTTTGAATGGGCCGTGTGTAAATTTAGAAAACACGAGCTATCACACAAAGCAATCTTGGAAATGATCCGATATTGAGTTTTTTTTATACGTATGTACATACATACATATGTACGTTACTGAAGAAGTGTACTATGCTTCAAAAAATTTAAATATAAATAGCACGTGTGAAAAACTAATGTTTGGCTGCATAAAAAAATTGGTTGAAATTGTTCTGTAGGATTAATTTAATTGGTCAGATTGGTGAATGATTTGGATAGCACAATTTTGTATCATACTTTGCTTTAAATCGTTTAGTTATTGTAAAATACGCCTAGGCATAATATTATATATATAATAACCCTATTCCGTCTGTCTGCTGATAACGTTCGCCGATGAAAATAATTAAAAAAAAGCAGAGCGTCGCGCGAGTGGGATTTGAACCCGAGATCATCAGTTCGGAAGAGGGTGCGCTTACGCATTCATCCAAACCACGTAGGTAATGACGGGCCTGCTACAATTTGATAATATTAATCCGCAGTAGGTTCGCGACTTTGCTAAATTGTTACGTCGTTGTATTATAACGCGCCATCTATGCAAAAACTATAAAAACTATTAAATTTAATATAATTTTTTTTCTAAGCTCAGTACTTTATTCATTTGTCAAGTTTATGTATGTATGTATACTTTACATTTATGTATGTATACTCACCCACACAAACACTCACAGTACGGGTGATGAGAAACCGCTCCGTTGATATTTGACGGGCTTACACTAGTCATGTATATAATAGCCCTATTCCGTCTGTCCGTCTGTCTGTCTGCTGATAACGCTCGCCGTGGTAAATAATTACAAAAACCAGAAGGTCGCGCAAGTAGGATTTGAACCAACGCAAGTAGGATGAGAAACCGCTCCGTTGATATTCAACGGGTTTACATTAGTTTTATATAATGCGGAATTTCACACTACGTATAACATGTACATACATATACTTGTTGTTAACTCAGCGTTAACATATGTACATATGTACATACGGTTATAGACCGGGCTCCCAAGGGAAGTACATATGTATGAAAAATATGAAGAACGCATTTAAGCAACGGATATTGTTTTTAAAGGTCACAGTCATCAATAATATTATAATATTGATGTTGCCAGGTCAGAAAGTGGTCCAATTGTTATTAAAAAATTGTATGGGAGTTGCCAATGGTACATAAGGTGTAAAATTGAGGATTTTTTGGTTTTGGGAAGAGTGGTAAGTAATAGAATTCTTAAATGAAATAACACAAAGAATAAAGTGTAATATACTCTTTTAGGCAGCTGGCCCAACATTATCGTGTTCAAGCTACTAATTTTTAAGCCCCCAGGATCTTTACAAGTCTTCTGCAAAATGTTGTTTCGTTCAGTTGAACAGTGTAGAAATATCCAAGGAACAAACGGATAATAATTAAATCTCATTTCTTATAATCTTAGTTTGAATGTTTACCCGTTAAATACTCGAGAACAGATTCGCGTGCGTACAAGTATGCCAAAACTTTGCCGTACAGACATAAAAAAAACGCTCCTTCCTTTGAGGATAGAAGTCCTTAAAATTTCCATATAAAACGAAAAATCATGACGGCCGCTGTGCAATGTACAAGTGGATTTAATAAGCGGAATCCGAGAAAGTTTTTAAAATAATCCTGAAGTGAATAAATAAATTCCGCTTCACGTAGTACAAGAGTATATGCCATTTATATGTACACCAGTGTAAGCCCGTTGAATATCAACGGAGCGGTTTCTCATCACCCGTACTGAAAAATAATATTAAATTTAATAATTTTTATAGTCGTTGCATCTATGCAACAATGCGCCATCTATGGTCGCGAGTCTATTTTTTATTATATAAATAGTCAAGTTGAAGCCTGCCTATTATCATTTGGTTTGGATCACCGCGTAAGCTCTCTGTTCCGAATCAGTGGTATCGGGTTCAAATCCCACTCGTGCGACGTTTTTTTAAATTATTTACCGAGGCGAGCGTTATCAGCAGACAGACACACAGACAGACAGCCAGACGGAATATGATTATTATATATATAATAGTTTCTTGCTCTTATTTAGTCCGTTTACTTGGACATGTCTTATAACCAACTATCACAACGTTCTATACGACCTAATTGACTCTTCGTACTTTAGAGGGTCAAGCTTTTTCATAGCTTCGAATTTTAAATGAATCTCGGAGGAAATCTAGGTGAAACGGAGAGGCAGCAGGGACGGACGTTAATCTCAAGTGCCAGATTATCGGTCTTCTCATTAGCGTAAGGGCCCCAAATCCACGAGAGACTAATACCTCGGGCCGTGACCGTTGCAAAATTTAAGTTTAATTTAACTAATTGGATTAATTTTTGACTCGTACATTTTTACTTTATCCGTCCGAGCGGTTTAAGTGGATAAAGTATTGCGATAAAAAAGCTTGACCCTGGTTGGTCTTAATAACAACAAATTTAGACCTCCGAATATATGTATGTACATACACTAGTGTAAGCCCGTTGACTATCAACGGAGCGTTCTCATCACCCGTACTGGAAAATAATATTAAATTTAATAGTTTTTATAGTTGTTGCATCTATGCAACAATGCCCCATCTATGGCGTGTTATAATACAACAACGTAACAATTTAACAAAGTCGTGAGCCTATTTTTCATATTAAATAGTCACGTTGAAGCCTGCCTATTATTTATCATCTGGTTTGGCTCACCGCGCAAGCGCTCTGTTCCGAATCAGTGATACCGGGTTCAAATTCCACTCGTGCGACGTTCTGGTTTTTTAATTATTTACCGAGGCGAGCGTTATCAGCAAACAAACACACACACACACACACACACACAGACAGACATACAGACGGAATAGGGCTATTATACATATATGTATATATCAACGGAGCGGTTTCTCATCACCCGTACTGAAAAATAATATTAAATTTAATAGTTATTATGGTTGTTGTATAGATGGCGCTTTATAATACACAATAACAATTTGGCAAAGTCGCGAACATTTTAAGATTTAATATTGGCCAATTATAGCACGTACGTCATCGCCTCCATTTTGTAAGATAGTGTATGCACGATTTCTCCCAACCTGGTGATACCGGGTTTAAATCCCACTTGCACGACGTTCTTTTTTAATTATTTACGTCGGCGAGCGTTATAAGCAGACAGACAGATATACGTATTTCGGCTATTACACATACATATAATATCTCCGAAGCTTTTACAACACTTAAAAAATTAACTAATTTATTTGTTTCTGCACGATTCGTATGTTTTTCGGCAAAGTGACGAAATGATTTCGTCGTATGACCTTATGAGGGTTATAATTAATGGTGTAGTTCACTCGTGCTTTCGATACGGCACATTGATTTCCCGGTAACGAACCGTTTGGTTCATTAAAACATTAAGTAACGACGACATTAATAATTCCATCCGATAAACTGGCGGTTTGGATTAATTTTCTGCCTTTAATAACGCTCCCATCCCCCCATCTAAAATGTAACATTATACACCGAACTAATATGGCAGATTAAAAGGAAAGCTTCGAATCGGCAACGATTACGACCCGAAGTAATTAGATTTATGAGCGTTTTCGTAATTAATAAAGATATATATTAAAGTGAGACAACGAGGTCGAACGAGCAACCGGAAAATTAATATCGAACGCAGCAATAGTATGTAATAGCAATTTGCGTCGTTAAATTTACGCACAGGTTTTTATTTTTGGCAAATATTGTAGTCGCGGCGGTGTAATTGAAACGACTTGCCAATTTGGCGAAATGCACGCGTTCGGTAGAATTTGTATAACAGTGGCGTATTCAATTACAACACCATTATAATTATGTATAGCGATTTATCAACAATATCGAATATCGTACGGTACAACACGATTAATGCAATTAACGCTCGTGTGAAAATCAAAACACGCGGAAAATTTCATAGGTGTATTTGAATTTGACTTTCATCGTAACTTTGTGCAAATAAATGTATGTAATTAACTAATCATATGAATAATTGAAAACAACTGAACCGAATTGGAATTTCATAATATTTTGTTAAAATAGGTTAGGTTGGTTTAGGACGTTTAGATGAAGTAAGGCTAGTTAAGGTTAAATAAGGTTATGTATGGATTTACATACAAGGTTGGTTAAGGATATGTAAAGTTATGTTGTTGTATTACATCGAAATGATTGAAATAAATTAATACAATTAGATATGATGACAGTATTGGTGTTATTACTAAATTAAAACAGCAGGTAGCAACGACATTAATAACACTGTGCAACAAAAAAAAAAAAAACTACCGGAGCGAAGACTAGTCAATCTTTACTGAGTTTGACCCACTGAAACCGAATATCATAATGCAATTTGTTGGTTAACTCTTGTTTATATGAGCGTATAAAAAAATGGTCAATTTTTACATTTTTTTGACTTTTGCGGTCTTTAACTCAAAATTTAATATTGTTGTGCTCAAAGTGAGTAATGGAATCAATAGTCAGATGTTTTTTCTGCTGATTGTGATATTTCATTGCTTGAAAATACTCATAATTTATGTATCTAGCAAATTTTAAAAGTCAAAAGTATTTTTTTTTTACAGCTTTTTTTCTGTTATGCGTTTATTCGACTAATCTTTAATTTCAACACGTTTATAAGGGTTGGTTTTCTATCTTAATATTTTTTGTTTTCATCTAAACGTGCTAGTAGATGATTTTCAATCGCGTTGAGAGATGATCTCGTTTACGCAGAGATGCAAAAACCGACAAAAAAATCATATTCATATTCGGACATTTTTGGGTCTCCGCTCCCGGTAACTCAAAAGCGTGATTTTTTTTGTTGCACAGTGTAATTGTTACAACAAAACGACTTAAAACACTGCTTACCATACCGGTTGGTTCCATTGTCGCTTTTAACGATTCCCGTACTGATTTAGAAGCTGTGAATATAAAAAGCGCGATGACCCGACGATAAACGCCACCATTATAGCCGGGGTTATTAAAACGTTGCGGGATCAAAAGAACTGCTCTCTTCCAAAGGGCAAGAAACTATAAACGGATTTTACGATCCCCAAGAGAGGCCAGACTTCCTCCACTTCACGGGAGGGAGAATCCCTCTCACGAATTTATCGCCTTTTTATCTCACGGAGTGATGCAATCTGGACCGAGGAGTGTCCTCGATCGCGATACGTGAAAACCTCGTGAAATTTAATAAAAAAAAAAAACAACCATATCAACTGGGAATTTTCGTATTGAATATTCGCACAGTGATTCGATGCTTCGGTTAGGGGTTGTTATTTGATGTATTTGTAGGATGGATATAGACTTACTTGTATGTGGGCACAGGCCATCCCTGAGCTACGCAAGCCAGCGTTACTGTTTCCCCGAGGGCCACGTGTCTCGCACTGTGCTTCTCCACCGTCACACGTGGTTGAACGTTGCCTTTGGGCTCTGTGATGATTATGTGTCCTGTGTGCCACGTAAAATATGATGTTATTCTCGAAAAAAATACAGGTAAGAGGGTCGGAAGATTGCCTATTATGCAGCCGAGGACGCGACACGACCATGTAAGTTCGTACAAAAGGACTTTGTAAGGAGTACGACTATGATATGCTCATTAAGGTGTCGTAAAAATTTTACGTTATACTGTAGGAAAAAAACGTGTCGATGCTACATATGTATATAGAAATAATGTTGTTTAAAAGCAATTCCAAGTACTAAAAGTAGACTCAACTGTATGCATATAAAGTTACATAAATCAATCGACGCTTGGTTACATAAAATATTAGAAAAGTTTCAAAACCAAGATTTATTTTAATAAAGTTAACTTTTAAATCGATCAAATGTACAAAAAAAAACATTCGGTGATTAAAATGTATTCGTTCTAATACGCAATCTTTAACTTAACCTAACCTAACCTCACACAGTAGTTGACATAATCTAAAATGCGCTCTGTATACCAATACATATGATTCTATCCAGAATGTATTTTCAATTGATAATTAAGCTCATGCTAAATAATATATTGCCTAGAAACTATGTACATATATTACATTATAGATTACAAATATTACAAAATAGAGGTATGAGATGTATTTTAAATGTTGATAGGTATGCTAGTATAAAAAAAAGATGATGATCGAATTAGATTGGTTGAATGTGAATGATACATTGAGGATTTCTATGTTGGTATTTATGTATATTTGAGTTAGTAAATTTAGTACATTTATTGTGAGAGGAATGGATGTAAATATATATAATTTAAGGAATAAAAATAATTTAATTATAAAAAAAATGTTAGAGTAAATAGAAATAGGAGAAGCATCTTGTACAGAGGTGTTTTGAAATATAATTGACTGCCGGATGGAATTAGAAGTTCCAAAACTATTGATAAATTCTTGGCAGTCTTAAAAAAAAAATCTCTGTATAAGTGCTTACATAGTTAAGATGATTATGCAATTAGCTTTAGCTATTATATTATATAAATAAATAAACACTTCCTAGAAACTAACAAATTAATAGCGTTCAATTAAATTCATGTAAATAAATCAACAAAATGTTCAGTAAGTGTGGTTTTCCATTTGATCAAAATGTATGTAAAATTAAACAAAAATTTGCACACTACTTCATATATTGAAATTAGAAACTCATCGGATTCAAAAGACAAATCAATGCTTTTTAAGCCCCACTAAAAAAATAACCGTATTAATAGATCAAGTCAATAAATAACTCCACAAAGTAGCACTAGAGATTTTTAGTCTTAATTAGATTTAGTCTATCGATTTTATGAACACGTTAAATGCTAACCTATCCCTCGCATACATATGTATGCATATGTGGAAAGTGAGACATTGTTCACACCACAATCCCCTATTAATAAACGCCTGAGGAGTTCATCGCCGAGATTTAACCATCGGTACGACCCTAACCATTAAATCTGTATAGTATAAACGTAAACGTACCTGGGTAAGCGCTGACGTGCACGTCTCCAGTGAGTTTGTTGAGCGTGCGACACGTATAGGATTTGAACCCGTCTCCGGGATTAGCGTCGCTGATGTACAAGTCTCCGTTGCTCAACACCGTGTATTTACCACCTGAAAATAACCGCCAAAAACAGTTTCAGTTTCGGTGCTTCTTCGGCGTATGAATTAGTGAGTAGTGGGGTGTGTAAAGGCAAAAGTGAATTGGATATATGGTACGGTGTCGAATCCCTTACCCACCGTTGTGACTGGGATTTCGGTCAGGTGAATTTATAGATACAATCGTCGGTGGGTTTTGTTAGCTGGGGAGAGGCCACGTGATTAATAGGTCGGTTTGTTCGTTGGTAAATTTATTAACTGCAAAAGCTCGTCGGTCGATACGTTGCAAAGTTTCGTTCGGTGCTATACAGTGTAAATTTTTTAAATCGATGTTTGTCTGTTTGTTTATTATCGATCGGTGGTTTTTGGTTGGAGGCTAACGGATGAATTGGGCGGTGTAGTTTATGCGAGGATTATCTCGGTTATAAATACCTATACATAGTTCAATGTTTTGAATTTCATACACTATAGTGCTGCGTTAACATCCCCTGATACACTAATACACTAATAATAATGGTAATTTCCAATCATAAGCCTTACAATACAATAAAAGTTCATTAGAGATTAGATTCAATAAAAAATTGTATGATAAGGCGATGCGATGGTGGGTAATGAAATAGCCCATTGGCGTTATCCATTATTCCATTAGTATAAGTGTGGCAGTGGTGGTTAATTGTGCTATAGTAATAACTAGAGACCGGTCAGAATTGGCATGAACGTAGGCTGCAGGTACAGAAACCGGTTTGCAGGGCCGTATTGGAAATTGTCGTCAAGGCTGAAATATAGGCGAGAAGTATGAAGGAGCGGGAACGGCTTGCAAAAGCTGATGTCATCGAAAAAATCACCTTTTCCAGTTTTACGACTTTCTTCGCGGTCCAAATTATAATCGGACCGGATTATAATTTGGATTATAATTCTGACCGGTCTCTAGTAATAACATACGTATATGGCTATACGTTGATTTGACAGCTCGTGATATGTAGCGTGTATGGCGTGTGGTAAATAAAGATGGCGGTGCCTCGGCAGCAAGGTTACGATGCAACTGTCTCGCTTAAGCGGGTATTACACAGGGATAGTTTACTCGCTGCTATCTCGCTGGTTTACTAGTCGACACGTAGAGCTAGTAGCGAGTAGCTAGTAATCCAACTATACGTGTTTAGTGTACTCGCCAGTGGCGCTGTCGACAACTTATTTTACAGTATTTGTATACAGTCTACAGTACATTTTTTAAAATAAATATGGTTAATAAATATGCGTTTTTTTAATAATACAATTTTGACTATACCTTTATATGTCTATGCGTGTGTTGGGAGCTGAAAATGAACCGCTTAACCCCAAACTGTCAAAATGAAGTGACACTAGCCAGATAGTAGCGAGTAAAATTCAAACATTCGAACTTCACTCGCTGGGCCGAAAAAGCCAGATAGTTTTCTAGCTTCGCTTATTACACGAGCTAGTTTACTAGCGGCTCGTAAGCTACCGAGATAGTAGTGAGTAAACTATTGACTCGCTATCGCTATTTTAATAACGGTTGAGTGAGCAGATTTTCGCTTTTATATACAACATATTTTTAATAATGAAGAATTGTTTAAAAGTGGCTTTTGTGTTGAATTGCTAACAAAATTAACTATTTACAGTGAAAATGAAAATTATTAATTTCTGCGTAGAATGTTGAAAATATTTCGAAGTAACTGAATAGATATTTTCATTTAATTCCTGGAAAATTCCGTGTAATATAATATAATGTACGCCAAGTTTCATTTCATTTGGTGAGATTTTCCGCCCACGGGCGAACAAATTCATAATGCCTAACATCGTAATTTAGTTGAGATTATTATTGAGAAGTTGTTTAAAAGAATTTATTTCATATTGCCGATATGAAATGTGTATATTACATAAAAATAGTACAGATTTGAAAATTCACAATATTCCGTTCACGGAAAGAAAATCGCAGCAAACGCTTTCTTCGCACCATTCTTACACTGGATACATCTACATATCTATCTATCTATAACATTATATTAAAAAAAAAAAAAAACGAGGTTTTGCATTTCGGTACAAAGGTGGCATTCGTACGTGTGACAAAAACGCGAATTTGTCACGTATGTCATGACGAATGCTGATCAAACATGATGTTTGCTCGACCACGTGTGTTTTCTAAGGGGAGAGAAATAGCACGTGCCACCCCTGGCTGCTGGCGTGGCATAAATGATTTAGACGCGTTTTGCAAACAAACGTACGTACGATCTGAATCCTCAATAAGGAACTACCGAGAGTAGGATTTTCGAAGCTTTCGCAGGTGCGAGAATTCGATCGATACTTCTCCAGTAGATGTTTTCATCTCCGAGTGGCGTACTTGATTTCAGACGTTGCCTCTTCACTTATTGATGGAAAATTTTAGTGTCCTGGCGAAGAAATACGGATACTCTTCGGTAGTTTCCAATTGCTTTTAGAGAGGATACAGGAAAGGGGCAATTAATAGATAACACTGGAAAATGTTATGTGAGTTTGTATGTCGAGCGATAGTACAGTGCTTAAAGCTTGTACCTCTCAAGTAAAGGTTGAGGGCTTATCATCGTATGTCAAATGATTTTTGACCTTAATTATTTATACTACATATAACCAGGGTTGCCAGGCGTTTCATATCCCGATTTAGAAAGTATAATCCCGACTCCCGATACACAGTCTGTAATTCTCGATTTGCACAGAACATTTAAAAATCGAACTAAAGAAAGACATTGTTATTTTAATTGCAGTTTTTGAATGCTTAGTAAGTTGGCGGCTTGGCTGAGATTCCAAGAACAAAACTGCACATGGTTCAATAGGTGACGCGAGATGCTTTGATCTCACAAAGCCGGAAATTCCCGTACTACCGAACTTCCAGGCCTGCGTACGCCACGCCCGCAATATTTCAATCGTGTCGTGATTGTTCAGCTTATTGTTTTTTTTTTATAATGTTTTGAATAATTACTTATTTATTTAAGATAAATCTTTCATTAATTCTAGAACAAATATAAAAAATGTCTGATTGTGACGTTGAAACTCTCAAACAGAAATAAATGAAATCTGGCAATCCTTCATATGTATATTTATATGTATGTATGTACATACATAACCAGATCAGCCGTCTCCTGCTAGAATTTGCCAATGTATCTAATAGTTGTGAATTGGTTCAACAAAATGTTGTACCACCTATCCGGTATTCCAACGTTAACCCGTCATTGAGTCCTTGGACCCAAAATAATTGGTAAATTCAAATTTTTAATAACATCTAAATCTTACCAGTAGTTATGAGCAACACTGGAAATGGTCAAAATCTATTCTATATCTATATATATAAAAATCAATGTCTGTCTGTCTGTCTGTTTGTTTGTCTGTCTCTTATAGGCTCCTAAACCACTCAACCGATCGCAATGAAACTTTCAGGACTTATTGTGATCATGCCGGGGATGGTTCCCGTGAAAAAAAATCGGGATAAAACGGGAACGGGCCTGCTCACGCGTCAGATAACGTACTAGGAACGGGAACGGGAACGGGATCAGGAACGGGATCAGGATCGGGAACGGGACCGGGATATGGAATCGGGAAAAAACGGGAACGGGAACAGGAACGGGCCTGCTCACGCGTCAGATAACGTACTAGGAACGGGATCGGGACCGGGATCGGGATCGAACGGAACGGATCTGGAACGGATCTGGAACGGATCGGGAACGGGCCTGCTCACGCGTCAGATAACGTACTAGGAACGGGAACGGGAACGGGATCGGGAACGGGAACGGTATCGGGCATTGCAACGCATGCCGGGTCACCTAGTATTAAATAAATTTTTCAACCGTATAGTCTTCTACGGACCTACCGACTTTCTTATTGCCCTAGTCGTTTTAATCTTAACTATGTATGTATGTACACAGTTCATTTTTATATATCACGGGCTTTATATTATATACGTTGTTGTATATTCACCTATATTTCCGTTCGGATAGATGTTAACGTTTCCGTCTTGAACCCAAGAAGACACCACGATGAAATCTGTCGCGTAATTGGGTATTTGACACCTCAAGAGTGCCGTGTTGCCGCTGATGATGTACTCGTCGTACACTTTAACGTCGTAATTCTGCCTCACGACTGAAAAAAAAAAATAACAAAACTTAGTCCCGACAGAATTAAACGAATGTTTAAAGTGTTCAATTTGTAATTTACCTGCTCGCACGTGAACTTCCCTGGATAATATGGCTCCAACTTGATTTTTGAGACGACATCGATACGTGGCCGTGTGCACGTCCCTTCTGAGCATCTCGCCAGGAAACGGTGGAAATACCAAGGATCCATTGGTCATCAACATCCGCAATCCCTCAACTTCAGTGGCAGTAGAGCCGTCAGATCCCAACCATTCAACCTGTAAAAGAATCGTTAAATTGTCTCGTTATGTGTATAATTGAAATGATCCATTTATAATTCCGTTCGAAATATTGCTCTTGTACACTTTATCGTTAATACGTGCTTTTTTCTTTCGCTTTCAATTTTTTTTTTGTAGGATTTTGTTTCGGGGCTAATTGACGTGTTAATTTCATTCAGCTCGAGTCTCAGTCATTAATCACAAGGCGCGTGAAAAAAGGTTCAAAATTACAACTAGCAAATTTAGAGTTGCCGAGGGAGTGCGAAAATGTGAAGGTATAATTAATATTAAACAATGCGAGAGCGCTTGCTGTATTTAATAACAAACAATAGAATGAATTGTATCGCTCTTGTGTTTCAGATTATAATAGGTAGGAATATTATTATATTATTATATATATGTACGATAGCCGAAATCCGTATGTGTGTGTCTGTGTCTGTCTGCTGATAACGCTCGCCTCGGTATATAATTAAAAACCAGAACGTCGCACGAGTGGTACCACTGATTCGGAACAGAGTGCTTACGCGGTGAGCCAAACCAGATGATAATGGGCAGGCTTCAACTTGACTATTTATATAATAAAAAAATTGTTACGTTGTTATTGCATAGATGCAACAACTATAAAAACTATTAAATTTAATATTATTTTTCAGTACGGGTGATACACTAATATATATTTAGATATCTCTAATAATATAAGGTACTAGTGTATTCCGTTGAATGTCAACGGAGCGCTTTCTCATCACCCGTACTGAAAAATATGATTAAATTTAATAGTTGTTGCATTGATGGCACGTTATAATACAACAACGTAACAATTTAGCAAAGTCGCGAGCCTATTGACAATTTATATTGTCAACTTGCAGCAGGCCCGTCATCATCTCTGTTTGGATCAAAGCGTAAGCGCTCACTGTCCCGAACCGGTGATCTCGGGTTCAAATCCCACTCGCACGCGGACGGTTCGTGTCTTTTAATTATTTACCTCAGAGAGCGTTATCAGCAGACAGACACACAGACACACACACAGAAAGACAGACGGAACAGGGCTATTATATATATGACTAGTGTAAGCCCGTTGAATATCAACGGAGCGGTTTCTCATCGTCCGTACTGGAAAATAATATTAAATTTAATAGTTTTTATAGTTGTTGCATCTATGCAACAATGCGCCATCTTTGACGCGTCATAATACAACAACGTAACAATTTAGCAAAGTCGCCAGCCTATTTTTCATATTAAATAGTCATGTTGAAGCCTGCCTATTATCATCTGGTTTGGCTCACCACGTAAGCGCTCTGTTCCGAATCAGTGATCTCAGCGTTATCAGCAGACAGACACACACACATAGACAGACAGACGGAATAGGGCTATTATATATATGACTAGTGTAAGCCCGTTGAATATCAACGGAGCGGTTTCTCATCGTCCGTACTGGAAAATAATATTAAATTTAATAGTTTTTATAGTTGTTGCATCTATGCAACAATGCGCCATCTTTGACGCGTCATAATACAACAACGTAACAATTTAGCAAAGTCGCCAGCCTATTTTTCATATTAAATAGTCATGTTGAAGCCTGCCTATTATCATCTGGTTTGGCTCACCACGTAAGCGCTCTGTTCCGAATCAGTGATCTCAGCGTTATCAGCAGACAGACACACACACATAGACAGACAGACGGAATAGGGCTATTATTGTATTATGAATTGTTGCGTGTGTGTGTTAACTTTAGGGCTCAACTGTCGACGAGTTCATCATAGGAAGAAATTACAAAATTAATGTCGTGAAATAGAGAAGTTCGCGAAGACGTTCAGTATGCAAATGGTCGCGGAAGGAAGCAATTAGAAGTTAGTTTTCGGTTTAAAGTTCTCGAAGAAAGTTCGCAGCTCTCGCTAGAGTAAATTCAATTTTTCTAAGCACTCGACGTCGCGTGCATTAAAGTATGTAAAGTTTCCAACCGAAAAGTTGCATTCATTTGCATTCGTCTCATAAATTTTACAAAATTCAGAATTAAATAATGGCGAGAGCACGCGCTCGCTCGACAACTCGCAAAAGGTATTCTGCGGAATAGTCTACAATTTAAAATAATGGAAAAAAATACGGTATCGCTAATGTATGCACGACGAAACGACAGTTTCTTTATTCGCGTTTAATTACATTCAGTATAAATGCAAATTCTTGAAGAGTGCATTTGAAATTACAACGGATGAATAAATACGAATTGGTATTCTTTAAAATTTGTATTCATTCATACAAATTGAGTTGTATGAAAGTTTTTTATAGCGTGGCAATGTTGACTAACAAACAAGGATAACATAATTTGAATTTATGTGGTTTCAGAGGGAATAAGTCAGATTTGGGCGAAAATGTTTAATATTTAACAACAAAGTTTCAAACATCATAATTTCAGTTCCAACAACACTGGCTTTCAGTTTTACCATGAAACCACACATTTATCAACGTCTTTATATATGTAGGTATCTACTAGTCGATTTGCCCGTCATATGACGGTGGATTCTAACCTCAACTCCCCAACTCCCACTCATGCACGCTGGCTTGTACATACAATAACAGTATAATAATTTTCTACTTAATCAATCGATTGAACAAACTTACACGTTGTCTCCAAAATAAAAGATTTTAGTGTAATTTTTGACGAGTGTCTTACATTTATTGAGCATATTAATCATATAACTGAGGATGGGAATAGATTACTTTGGCTTCATTATCAGAACTGTCACGCATTTTCATAATGTTATTATTTTTACATTATTATTCTGTTCGCTAGTTAGAAGCAAACAGAATAATAATAAAAAAAATTGCCATTATGTACACTAGCAACCTGGCTGCTCGGCAGCCAGTCAATTCACGTTTGCCATTTCTGATTTTCAGCCGCTTCGGCTGAAAATCTGAATAAACAATTCCAATTCCATTATAAATTTTACACTAAATTCAACGAATAAGATAAAAATATAAAAAAAAAAATCTCGCTAATATTGCGCGCTGGAAATAATGTACATATATAAAACTATTTTCAACGAATTATTTGCAACTACATATGAACATACAGTACAAAAGGATCCGAGATCCGAGATTACGAACCAAATATTGCATTGAAAATAATATGTTGTATCGCTGTCTATTTGTGAGCATCTTTTGTTTGAGAATTTGCCGCTAAATTTCTGAGAACTGAGCTCTGGCTGCCGCTTTGGCTGCTTGAACTGGGTGCACGTTTTTCTGGCCGCCGCGGTTATGGCCGCGCAGCCAGGCTGCCAAGTGCGTTACGGGCCTTATTGTGCCATTAAATGAACCATTGTGAAATCAATCAATAAACGAACGATTTTCATACTATCACTGTGCTGTTTTCTCATTTTTCTCTGTTCCTCAACCTCCAATACATAACAATGTATATATTGAATTTCAATGAATAACATAATAAATATAAATTTTAAAGGTTTTTTTTTGTTGATAATAATCCAAATAATAACAAAATACACAACAGATATTTGAATTGAATTATATACTTATTTCAATGAATGGGTACCTCGGCTAAAATCCATTCGACTCAAGCGAATTTTAAGCACATTCACAAGCGCACTAAAGGGTCCGGGCTAAGCGCGATGGGGCCCCGACGTGAATTTATTTCATTTTTATTATTTTTATTTTACAAAGTTTTTAATCGCACCAAATGGAAACGGACGGGGTCGGTAATGGCGCGAAACAAACTTTTACATTTGACCCGTGAAAGTTTTCAGCCGACGCCCATATAAATAAATAACGCGCGCAAAGAGCGTTGTCCTGTACGACCGTTGACAACTTTCGGCAATTACTCACCGATGCGACGCCATTTTGTAACCTTTTTTTTTTTTTTATCTACCCCCCAAGCTGGAAAATAAAGTGAAAAAATTCGCACAATCTATATAGTGTAGATCCTCCACTCAATTTTAATTGGACAGCTCGCTCGCCATGCTCGCAGTCTTGTCGTTTGAGAGTTCAATACCGAAATAATAATTAGCGCGAGGGCCATCGACACGTACACGCGGCCCTCGACGTTTTAACACTATCAAAATTAATCCTAAATAATCTAGACCGGAAGCAAGGGGCGATAAATTCGACAGTACAAACACTAACTTGAAACCGCACCTTAACGAGAGAGTGTCTACATTAAATAAATTGGACCTTTGTCGTCGCCCACACACACCACAGGTTGTGGCCGAATAAGACAGTTTCAGCTAAACGTGTCGGTTAAACGATTACCTGTGTATCCATCTAACTTTGACTAATTGAACTAATAACGGCATAGCTAGAGGCTGTGCGAAGTATTTTAAATGTAAATAGATTAACTAGTATAAAAAATATATATTGAATTGGATGAATGTAAATGAAACCTTAAAAGTGTGCATGTTAGTGTATATTTACTTTATTCTAATTCGGATAAAGTATTGTGATCGTGCGAAATCAGGTATCATTCCGTGATCACGTTTTCATGATTTCTGGAAAATGTCTGTATTTCGGTGTACTTTTTTTTTTAACTAGTCCATCAAGCTGAAATTTGATATCTATTATTTTCACGTAAGGCGTGAGAGACATAAGGAATTTGGTCAACATCAGTCAACCGGAATTAGGGTTTTTTTCTCGTATTCTGTTACCACAGAATTTTTTCGAAACTGCTTCGGCGATCTTGTCGAAATTTCTTATCTATAGTTTTCACGTTATCTGTAAAAGATACTGTGATTTTGGTCAACATCTGACTACCGGAAGTGGCAGTTAACTCTTGAACGATTTTTTTTTTTTTTTTTCCGGCCTTTTAAATATGTAGTATCGTCACAATATTGTAATGTTGTAATTCTGCGATAAATTGCTAGTTATGAAAAAATAAATCAATAAAATCAGTCAACCAGAAGTAGTTTTTTTTTGTCGAAAAGTTTACCACAGTATATTTCAGAAACGGCACCGGCGATTTTGTCGAAATTTCATATCTATAGTTTTATACTATAAATTGTCGAAATTTCATATCTATAGAGACAATATTTTGAGTGGCACTTAATGCACCAATATGTTAGTGTATATTTTTAAATTGGATAATAATTTATTACCAAAATATTTAACAAGAGGAAATAATATACATATTTATTTTTATTTAAAATTAAGCAGATCCAGGAGAAGTATCTTGTACAGGGGTGTTGTTGAATATAATGGCCTGTCAGAAGTTCACAGATCGTATCGATGTAAAGGAAACCTTAAAAATGTGCATGTTAGTACGTATTTTTTTACAAACGCTTTTAAAATCGACAGTTTCCACATTCGAACCAGTACATAAATTCACTGTGCATTTAATGTCTAAAATTTAATTTGAACTCACGGTGTACTAGATTTAATAAAGTATATTGCTTCGTTTATTTCTTCAGTGTGATCTGTACGTTCGATATATTTAGCGGAGTATTTTAAACAGATTAAACTACATAGTATAATAAACATGTCGAAGCAATTGAATAGGATGAATACAAGTGAAACGTTAAAAGTGTATATTTTTAAGTTAGATAAGAATTTATTACAAAGATATTTCAATGAGTATTTAATTAGGGGATATAATATACATAGTCATAATACTAGAAGAATAAGTTAATAGTTAAGAATTTGAAATTAAGTTGATCTGTGAGAAGTATCTTGTACAGGGGTGTTGTTGAATACAATGAACTGCCAGAAGATCTCCTGGCAGCTTTAAAACAGCATCTCTGTATTATAAGTGCTGATAGATAATTAAGTTTATTTTGTAATTTTAGCTTTAAGTTACATTTTGTTTGTAATTAGCTTCTTAAGCTATCTTTATTAAATAAATTTAGTAAAATACGCAATTTGCAACGTTTTAGCTCTGATTTTTTACAACATTGAATAACGAGCCTTTGAACCGCGTTGTACATACATACATACATACATATATGTATGTATGTATTTCACACCTACAAAAAAAAGCCTATAACTACATATGCTATCATCATCATCATCATCAGCGTGCGTATCAATCATCGATGAGCTTAATCCGCCGCGAGCTTTCGAAAGCGAAAAGCGAAAATCTCCCGGCCGAGCTTTTCCGAGCGTGGTGGAGCTTTACCACACACATACATACATAATGCAATATTATACATAGCTGCGGTATGTATGTTCGATTTTAATGAACGTCACGGTGTTGCTAATTCGCTAAATGGTGTGGAATGGTGCGTAACATACGCCGCTCGCGTTCGGATTGATGACGATTCATTAAACGGCATTTGCACGTATGGCCGCGAGCGTGCGAACTAGACGTTATTCTAAATTCGATCTTACCACTGTGTCAGTCAAATTATGTATGTAGATATATTATGTAAGGGTTGCCGCACACGTCAATATTACTATGTACAAATCTATCTATGTATGTATATCTGCGAAAAGGGCTTTAGGCTAACGTCAAACTATCTACATACATATGTACGTACATACATACATCATATGTATGTAGTTTAGAGGAATCAACGTGCAAAATTTAACTTTATACTATCAATTGATAGCAATTTAATCTTAAACCAAATATTGTCAAGATGCACTTCTTTTGTAATCACTTAGATTCTTGTCTGTGAGCCTTTTATTAGAGTTCCAACTGTTTCTGTCAACGCTCGTTCTTTTCATGGTCTCATAGATTAATTAAAATACATGGTTTGATTTGACAATATTACATTATGAACAAACAATTTTTATTTATTTAATTAATTAAACTGTTCGATAAATGGCGACTTTTTCTATAGTAATTAGAAGGCTTTGAATTTAATTATATATTTATTAAATATGAATATTTATAGCGTAAAAATAAGTATCAGTACATATTATGCAATTTTACCGATTTAAAATTCAGCACACTTCCAATTAACCCTTTTAAACTAAAACAAAAAATAGTGGGGCCAGAACACTATCCCAATAAACGTGTTTCAATAGAAAATACTCAATATAAAATAGTATTAACAGTGGGAAAAAATCCCAAGTGAAAATACATATTTTTGACTTTTGATTTGAACTGGACGACTACTTAGAAAGATCTGAAAGCTAAAAAGTACTACAAATGAAAGATAAAATACCCAAATATAGATTCCAATATTCATTTTGAACAAGCAATTGACAGATTTTGAGACATCGAACGAACAACACCAAGAAATAGAAAAATCGCGTGATTTAAAAAACACATATATGTATGTATCTCCGAATCTCGAGCCAATCAACATTTTTTATTACCAGATTCGTATTCACTGGGCGTAGATCTATAAGAAAAGTCATATTTCGTCTCGGAAGCATTTTTCGTGTCGAACAGTGTTATAGAATGAATATTGTTTTTAAATCCAACATTCCGTTATGCATAAAAAAGAAGGCATACGACCAATGCGTACTGCCAGTTATGACGTATGGATGTGAAACATGGATGCTAAATTCAAGAATGTTACGCAAGATCCAGTGCATACAGAGAGGCATGGAAAGGTGTAAGCTTGGTACAACAAAAAGAGATCGTAAGAGGAATACATGGGTAAGAAGCATGACCAGGGTGGCAAATATAGCGAAACGTGTGAAAAAGTTGGATTGGACACATAGCGAGAAGAATAGATGGCAGATGGACGCGAGAAGTACTGGAATGGTATCCGAGAGGATGTGAAAGAAAGCAAGGTAGACCGAGTAGAAGATAGGCTGATGAATTGAGAAGAATGTGTGGAGTCAAGTGGATGCAGATTGCTCAAGACAGACAGCAATGAACGAGGATTGAAGAGGCTTTCATCAGGTGGATGTTGAAGTAGTGGATGAATCTAATGCCGATCTTAATCAATAGAATTAAACAATGAGTTATCGCATACTCGTAATTGGTGCAAAGCTCGCGTGTAATTAAATTCAATATTTAGTTCGATCAATGAGCGTATTTTAAACTTCTGAGCTTTTTAATGAAGAAATGTGTTACTTCAAAAGTACATCTATGTAATAAAAGTCTATATACCTAAATGTAAATGTCTACTTGTCTCATTGCAACCAATTATTTGCTTTTTTAAATTTATTTAAGCTTCTATGTACTTGTCCTTCAAAATGCTGCATCACATCTCAAAAACTTCCAAATGTTGTTTATTCTTTTGAAGCAATATTTAAACCTTCACATCCATAAAGGGCTACACAAATAAATTTATTTATAAGCATCAACAAGTGGCACAAATTACCCTAGAATCTAAGTTGTACAGCCAATATTAAAAAAAAGTTCAAATACTCAAGAATCCATTGTAGCTTAATGGGAGCCCATTTTTTGATATACATGGGTACATATGTAGATCAAGAAATGAATATAAATTCATACGAATTTCTTCTTATCTTTATAATATGTAATATAGGTATATTATATACAAGCCGTAGATCATTCGGTATATTAGTTCATAATACAGGTGGATAGATTCATCCAGTAAATTTTTCAGTTCATCCATCATTAGTTGAGGGATGGGAATGGAAGTGCGAGTGGATGCTGATGGCTAAATGATTACTCGAGGGACCCGGGGCCCCCATGTGTTTCATCGCTTAACGATTTTCTTCAGAGGCCCGCCTCAGACATTAAGATAGTGGATTGCTTAACCCTGTGGGACTAGCCTAATGTATGCTCTGGTTTAATGATCGTTATGCCAGAAGCTCATCGAGCTCGACTAATTAATAGACCAACTAAATATAGTGATATATTTTGCATCAACGCGATTTAATGTGTATATTTTCAGTTATACTTTCAGGCAACTCAACCGTCGTTATAACGCGGGTCAAGAAAATGGAATCGCGACATGGTATATATATAATAGGAAACATCAACGAGAATGTTAGGCATTCGAGGGAACATTACGTCGTGTTGTAACATTTTTTTGGCGGTCGTTTACGGTGGTTTTATAGGTGATGATATTGCCAGAATTCGCCATTAAACCGCAACTAAATCAATATCATCCTCCGGTTTATATCGCGCGTTACGCGTCATTAGGGGGGGTTGTTAAAAAAATTCAGTCTAGGTGTGATGCGAAAAAAGGGAATTCGAAAGGGCGAACATTGCGAAAAGAAGGGAACATTCGACCGTGCGAATGTGCTTTAAGCGCAAAATTTAGTGCATACCTGTCTCAAAGGAAAAGTAACAAGACTAAGAGACGAAAAATTTCAATCGAAATTTTGACTAAGTTTAAATCGAGGTTAAACTAAGTTTAAAGCTGGGTTCCAGTTAATTTAATATTGCAGTATGTGAGTCGCAACATTAGGCTAGCTACATATAAGGAAAATCTATGGTGTATAGACTTTTATTACATACATAGATGTACTATTGAAGTTATTCATTAAAAAGCTCAAAAGTTTAAAATACGCTCATCGGTTAAAATTTTAATATGATCGAACTAAATATTGAATTTAATTACACATGAGCTCTGGACCAATTACGAGTATGCGATACCTCATTGTTTGATTCTATTGATTAAGATCGGCGTTAGATTCATCATCATCATCATTTTCAGCCGTTCAACATCCACTACTGGATGAAGGCCTCTTCAATCCTCGTTCATTACTGTCTGTCTTGAGCAATCTGCATCCACTTGACTCTACACATTCTTCTCGATTCATCAAACCATCGTCCATTCGGTCTAAATTGTTTTCTTTTACATCTTCTCGGATACCATTCCACTATTTCTGCCATCCATTCTTCTCTCTATGTGTCCACTTCAACTTTTTCACACGTTCTGCTATGTATGTACATATGTATATCTGCCACTTTGGTCATACTTTGGTATTCCTTTTACGATATCTTCTTGTTATAGCAAGCATACATATTTCCATGCTTCTATGTGTGCACTGGATCTTGCGTAACATTTTTGGATTTAGCATCCACGTACGTCATAGCTTGACTCCACACATTCTTCGCAATTCATCAGCCCATCGTTCACTCGCTCTACCTTGCTTTCTTTCACATCCTCTCGGGTACTATTCTAGTATTTCTCGCGTCCATCTGCCATCCATTCTTCTCGCTATGAGTCCAGCCACTTCAACTTTTTCACTCGTTCTGCTATATCTGCCACTTTGGTCATACTTCTCACCCATGTATTCCTTTTACGATCTCTTCTTGTTATAACGAGCATACATCTTTCCATGCTTCTCTGTGTACACTGGATCTTACGTAGCATCCTTGGCATCAGATTATTGTTGTGAAATGTTAATGTTCTATTCATAACACCTTATATACGATGATATTTTCATATTGAGATTAGTTACAGATACATTTATCTAATTATTTATTAAAAATGGCTGCGATAAGAGGACCTGTCACTGCTTAGATTCATCTTATAAGACGGTCGTATCTGACTTCGGAGGTGGGTTTTGAGACGGATTAATATGAGAGTGTCCGCGATGTTATTTAATTAAACTATTCCCTCGTTTACTAAGTGACAGCTGGGGAAACGAGGGAGGACAGCAGTTGACTTTTGACTAATGCCGAAACGTCAGTCAACACACCAAGTCAGAAAAGCGGCACGAATCGATTGAACTATTTAAAATTATCTCGGCAGAATCATTCGTTGGAACGTTTATACGTTTATATAAGTGAATTGTGAAAGTGTGTGTGTGAAAAATGTGTCGTCGAATGGCAAAGTGGATCCTTAGGTTTGACAAGACAAACATCCGAAAAGTTTTGCCGTTCTATGTGTATTATGCGAGTGAAACTTTCAAGGAAGAAAATTCAAGACTCCTTGGCGTGACGTTTAGGTCTCGTGGAGAACTCAATTTGCTTTGAAGATTGTGTGGTCTGCAGCTGCAAAGCAGATTAGCACACGTCCATTGGGACTTGGCTTGATTTGTATGTTTCTAAGCACCTAAAGTCTTAAATAGTAATGAAATAGTAAGTTCTGCTTACATTTTGAGACAGTTGAAACAAAGGCTATCTACGTACATACATTTACAACGAATACTGTGATTCTTTGACCTTTCCTTGTGTTATGAATAAAAATTGCGGCAAATTTTTTTTTATTATTACATAACCATATTATACAAGCGAGTTTCCCTTTGAAAGTAATTGTTTTATAAATTTTGACGTACACAAGTGAAAATTGCCACGCTAAAAGGATTTACGCGCGTGTACACACGTAGGGTAGGTAGAAAATATGTACATTTGAGTATGCAAAGTCGAAAACGTCTGGTTTGGTTTGGTCTGTGCGCTTCGTATTTAATAATTGCATTAGGCGAAAATTTCGCACGGGGTAATGGCGAAAAATTGCTGGCGACGATAAAAATTGAACGTAAATAAGGAAAAGCGTGCAATAATGGAAAAGCGCTTACCGGGAAAATTATCGAAGCGTTTCGCATGGCAAAAAAAATATAGAAACGGGCACAGTCGTAATTAAATTTTAATTTACGTAGATGTGCACGTTTATTATAGTGAGATATTTTAATTTGGATATTACAATTGTTAGATGTTGTACATACATAGAATAAAACAGTAAATATTATATTTGATTTTTATAAATACATTTGTTTATTCCTTATGTCAATATTGATATGATTATTTTATATTGAAATGCTCCCCCTTTATAATATGATATAAAAAATCTATAAATAAGAACAAAAATACATCGTTATTGACAGGCTGATACATCTGTAATGTAATGAAAAAATAAATAAAAAAATAACAGGACCTTTGTTACATTTTCCTTTCGCTCGTTTAAATTGAAATAGGTATTGTGAACGTTACGAGAGAAGCTTCTTGATTTTATTTCGCAGTGAGAAAATAATTCAGAGAATTCTCGTTGAAGTTTTCACGTCATTTTATATTATGTATCGACGATAGTGTTTTCATCGAAACTATGATACGCTTTTAAAAATATATCAATCATACGCCGATCATACATACAGATGGTTAATTAACAAACGATTTAGCACACATTGAATGCAAGCGCATGGTTTAATTTGTATTGAATTGTTTGCAGAAACAATCCTGTGTACCGACCGATCTAAAAGCATACACCATTACGAACACCGTGGCGTTTATTTAATATTTATTAATGCCCGGGCGAATGCAGCAGACTGTTCTGTGGTTATTTACTCGACACGAACAAAAGTTCTCTGGGGGAACTTAGCCGTGTTTCAACTTTGTAAAGCTTAAAGAATGTCATCGGTCCTTCTTGGCGAGGTTTTGTTTGCTACCTAGAAATTGTACCTCTAAGTAAAATTGTGGTTCTTTGAAGTTAGGGGTGCTCAATGTACACATAGGGGCTCATCCATTGAACGTCAACAGTTCACGCAAAGTTTCATCAGAACAATTTCAAGTGCTACGCTGTTAAAGATGTATGTATGCGTCATATAAATATAATAAACACATGTGTGTATGACCTGATATAAATTTGTGACTTGGTTCTCAAAATGTTTAGTTCTTAGGAATGTGGATTACAACATTTGCTGATACATACATAGTTTATTTGAAGCATTCATTTTTATGTTCGTCTGTCAATAGTACGTATCGTCGCCACCAATTTTTCGCCAAATGTTATTGTAATCAACATTTAATGTGATTAAGGTCGAATGTAATCAACGGTTAATAAATCATCAACGTTTTTTGTAATTCACGTTTAGTGTAATCAACATTCAATGTGATCAAGGTCAAATGTAATCAACGGTTAATATCATCAAAGTTTAGTGTAATTAAAATAAGGTTATATTTTAATTTATAGATTTGTAGTACCGAGTGCTGTGAGTATTTTTAAAAACTTGCATGAGTACAAAAATATTGACACACTTTAAATATAAGGTCACAAGGAGAGATCGTAAGAGGAATACATGGGTAAGAAGTATTACTAAAGTGGCAGATATAGCGGAACGTGTGAAAAAGTTTTTTTTTTTAAGATAATCGTATTGTAGAGATAGTTGATAGCTATTTATACCTAGGACAATTGATGAATAAAACGAAGAATAAAACTAGGATGGATTGCTTTTGGAAGAATGAACATTGTTTTTAAATCCAACATTCCGCTATGCTTAAAAAATAAGTCATACGACCAATGCGTACTGCCAGTTATGACGTATGGATGTGAAACGTGGATGCTCAATTCAAGAATGTTACGCATGATCCAATGCACACAAAGAAGCATAGAAATATGTACATATGCTCGGTATAACAAAGAGAGATCGTAAGAGGAATACATGGGTAAGAAGTATGACCAAAGTGGCAGATATAGCGGAACGTGTGAAAAAGTTGCAATGGAGACATAGCGAGAAGAATGGTATTTGAGAGACGATGGGCTGATGAATTGAGAAGAATGTGTGGAGTTAAGTGGATGCAGATTACTCAAAACAGACAGGAATGGAAGAAGATTGGATAGGTCTGCATCCAGCAGTGGATGGTGAACGATATTTATTTTTAAACATTGGGTAACGAAAGCACACGATGGTAGACATTATATATATTCAATTAAATTCGTCTAAGGTTTGTTAAGGGCCTTTTTTGGTACGTTTAGTATTTTAAATAAATTTTCATTTCAATTAAACGAGAGTGTCCCAGCGCCGTTTGCAATTTGATAAAATAACACAGACACACGACGTCCTTAATGGTTTCGATAGAAATTTCGTCTCACCGGTTGAATGTGACCGTTTATCCGAGAGGAGTTTTCCTTGCTGGTAGGAAAATGTAAATTTTCCTCGACGACGACCGCTTGTTTTTCTTGGCGACGAGAGCTACCTACTCGAGAGTGGAAAAACGCTTCGTAAAAAAATTACAGGCTCTCCCACTCGCCATAATGCGATAAGGAATAGAGAAGCTTCCCTATGCTCTAAATTCCCCATACAATCGTAGTTTTCCCCACCCACATCCACCTCCTATTTCGTCTGCGTGGTGTTTTTTTTTTTATTTTCCATTTTTTTATATTCCATTTAACGCCAACTTCGTTTTCATTACAGCGGTCGACCGCGAACGTTTCCATACATTATATTAAATAACTGCCTCTTACTTCATCTCATCCTGGCACCCCCCCGCTTGATATAAACAAGCTCTGGGAAATCTAAAGCAAATGAACTCGGTTAATGGCTGCAGCTTCACCGTAAACGGCGAATACCTCTTATCTTTATGACTTGACCCAATAAATTAGACACACACTCGCCGAGAGAATAAGAAGCATTTTTCTGAACAGAATATTAACGCAAGCACCAAAATAAAACATGCACTTTTTATACTACCTATGTACATATGTACATATGTATGTATTCAATGTATTGTACATTTAAAAATACCGTGGCTATTACAAAAACAGTGTTGTTTTCAACCGTATTGTACATATATCTCCGAAAATAATAGCACTATGGTGATGACAATAAAACCATTTTAAAGCTCATATTATCCTCTTTCTAATGATATTATAGTTTTTGGCGTTAATAATTACACTGTGAAACAAAAAATCACTTATTTTAAAACCCAGGGCGGAGATTATTAAATCTTTACTAAATTTGACCCACTGAATTCGTTATAGTTTTTTGTTGATAAGTTCTCGTTTATGAGATATTTACGATTTAAAAAAATGTAAAAAATATCCATTTTTTTTAGCTTTTGCTATCTATGTATAACTCAAAATATAGTATTACTGTGCTCAAAGTGAGTATTGAAATCAATAGTCAGATATTTTTCCTATTGATTGTGATTCTTTATTGCTTTGAAATACTTCTAATTAGTCTAAAAATATATTTTTTTTACACATTTTTTTGCGTGCGTTTATTTGGCCAGTTTTTTTTATTTCACCACGTTTATAAGGATTGGTTTATTTCAATATATTTTTATTTTTGTAAACGTTGTAATGCGAGCGGTAAATTATTGTAAATTACGTTATGAGATGTTCTCGGCGGGGCGCTTATATAGGTCATAAAGACGTTCGCGCTCTCATAAACGAGAGCTAATCGGCAAAAATCATTAGTCAAACGTAGTAAAGATTGACCAATCTCCGCTCTGGGCTATTTTTTTGTTGCTCGCTGTTTTGAACTGAAAATTGATTTGTTTTTCATCACTAGTAGCATTATTAGTTTTGGAGATATAATAGTTTTACAATAGCACCAGTTGTGTAATGTTGCACTGTGTATAAATTTTTCTTACAAAATATTTAAACTTACGTCAGGAGGTGGATGTCCATGTCCAGCACAGTCGATCCTGGATCCTGTCGTGTTGGAAAAATCCACACGGTGTATAGGTTCAACCAGGAAGATTGGACCCTGGAGTTCTCCGGCAATCATGGCAACTGAAAACCATAAAAGTAACTCAGGGTTATTTTACGATTGTACATTGTTAACGACAATGAAGATATACGTGTGTATTTTAGGATGGGGCTGCGATGAAAAAGAAAATAAATTTTCGCAGCTGCTGGCGTGTTAAATATTGCTATGAAAATTTATGTATGAAGTATGTATGTGTATGTACTTGTGTATAGTGAACGTTAGATAGCGTACATACATACATACATATGTATGTATAATCTTTACATCGCTCGCGGGAGCTGTTATTAAGATGTACATACATATACTAAGAGGTTCCTGTAGAATTTTAAACGTAAACTTTCACAGGAGAGTTACATATTATGAATAAAATAGGCAAGGAGCGTTTCCAGATAATGTACAAAAGGTACTTGGAAAATAATGCTTTCATGCATAGAAGCCAACAATCATAAGAACCAATACGCGATGAATTAATTTTATATCAGCAGAATTGTTTGCAAGAGAATTAAAATTAATATTTGTAATTGAAAATTATGAAGTTTCACTAAATATTTAATAAAATAAAGTAAAAAGGCGATTCAAGTATAACATTAACATACATATGTATATAATAGCCCTATTCCGACTGTCTGTCTGTGTGTGTGTGTGTGTGTGTGTGTCTCTCCGTCTGCTAATAACGCTCGCCTCGGTAAATAATTAAAAAACCAGAACGTCACACGAATGGGATTTGAACCCGAAATCACCAGGTTGGGAGGAATCGTGCTTATACTGTCTTCCAAACGGAGGCGATGACGGACGTATTATTGACCAATATTTATTCTTAAAGGGTTCGCGACTTTGCTTTATTTTTACGTCGTTGTTATTATAACGCGCCATAGATGGCGCATTATTGCATAGATGCAACAACTATAAAAACTATTAAATTTAATATCATTTTTCAGTACGGGTGATGAGAACGCTCCGTTGATATTCAATGGGCTTACACTAGTTAAACATAATATGAGATTTTTTTTGTTTGAAACTAATACAAATCCACTTTAAAAATTGAGTTTAGATGAAAAAAATGAATTTAAAAAAGCTAGAGAAGTTTTGCTGTTGGAATGAAACGTTAAGTAAATTAGAATACAAAACAAATTATAAAATGCTAACTTACATATCGCACACCTACATATGTACATAGATCAAAACAGTATCAACTCAAAAATTTAGATTTCAAAATTATTTATTCGGATTCTACAAACGAAGCTGCATTAACCAACAAAACAAAATGAAATGTTTTAATCTGAACTTCTTTAGTATGCTTGTTTAAACAAAAATGACAATAGCGAAATGTTTTTTCGTCGTTCATGAAAAAAGTGTTTTTTTTTTTTTTTTTTTAGTTGATACTGTTTAGATCTAGGTGTGCGATATGTATAACATGGCACATTAATATATACATATGTAGTTGAGTGAGCTATTCATATTTTATAATGAACTAGCTGACCCGGCATGCGTTGCAATGCCCGATACCGTTCCCGTTCCAGATCCCGATCCCGTTCCCGTTCCCGTTCCGTTCCCGTTCCTAGTACGTTATCTGACGCGTGAGCAGGCCCGTTCCCGTTCCAGATCCCGTTCCCGTTCCCGATCCCGATCCTGGTCCCGATCCCGTTCCCGTTCCTAGTACGTTATCTGACGCGTGAGCAGGCCCGTTCCCGTTTTTTCCCGATTCCAGATCCCGGTCCCGGTCCCGATCCCGATCCCGTTCCTGATCCCGTTCCCGTTCCCGTTTCTAGTACGTTATCTGATGCGTGAGCAAGCCCGTTCCCGTTTTTTCCCGATTTTTTTTCACAGGAACCATCCCCGGCATGATCACAATAAGTCCTGAAAGTTTCATCGCGATCGGTTGAGTGGTTTAGCAGCCTATAAGAGGCAGACAGACAAACAGACATTCATTTATATATATATAGATAGATGAGATTATACATACATATATGTATGTATTAAACTTTGATATGCAAAGCTTCATATTTGCTCATTAAAGTTCCTTTGTATAGAGTTCTACATACATACATACATAGCTCTCACCATTGAAGGTTATAATCTATAAGTACAACGATAATATTTTCAATAGGATTGTACGAGATTGTTGAAACTTCAAAATTCATTCACAAAGGCGAAAGCGGGACTTTTCAGTACCTCTATCCCGAACTATCTACTTATCCAGGAGTGGATTAGTGCCTCGTGCACACGATACAGCCCCTTTTCTCTCGTACTTTTGATCGTTTTCCACTTTCTTTGATAATCCCCACGTCCCTGGCGGGTTGGGTGCTCCGGCTGCTTATTGAAACCTTCATAAAAGGGTTGTTGGAAAGTTTGAGTTTTTACTTTCTCCAACGGGTTTTCGGTTGCAAAGAAAGTGGATACCTCATCCCCCTCGTCCAACCCTTTATCGCTTGTTTAACATTCGACCGTAAAAAAGGCCCAGCGTTTTCACACAACCGACGAAAGTTCACAATTTTGTCAAATTTTGGATGGCGACAATGTGACTACTTGTATATACGTATATACGATGCGATAATATTACATCTCAAACATAGCAGGGATCGCCAACCTCACTGAACATAAGAGCCATATTCTATAAATTCGTGAGCTAGAATTGTCTTTCTATAGAAAAAACAATTCTTTATCATCATTTATACGTGAATATGATTTAAGGAATAAAAATAATTTAATTATAAAAAATGTTAAAATAAATAGAAATAGGAGAAGCATCTTATACAGAGGTGTTTTTGAGTATAATATACTGTCGGATGGAATGAGAAGTTCCAAAACTATTGAAAAATTCCTGGCAGTCTTAAAAAAACATTTCTGTACAAGCTGTACATCTCTGTACAATGCTTAGTTAAGGATTATAATTAATTAGCATAAGCAACCACATATATTATATAAATAAATAAATACAAGTAAATTTATTCTGGGCGTGGTGAGCATGCAGTCACTTGAGATTAGAAGAGATTATTGAGAGTTATTATGACACATGTTTATTTTATTATGTGGGTTCATCTGAAATCCTCAAGTGTTGGAGGTGATTGGCTTGTTTGTGCTGAATAATTATATTCGTTCACGAACACATCGCCTACGCAGTGAGCCGTTAGGTAGGTCTCCCGTTACTAAAGGGGCTTGTAAACGAGTAATATTATATGTGTCGCTCAATGATTGTCGGCAAGTAGTTGCTGTTATACCGAGCGATATCATCGGCAATATGGCAACAATACACGCCAAAACACGGCCATACCAGCAATAGTGGAACAATAGTGTCGAGAAACACGACTATGTATATTTCCGGCCCACATCACCATATTGCAGTAATATTACCGGCAATGCTGATCGTTTACAGGCACTTTAAGGCTCTCAAACTATTAAATACCCTGGAAACCGATAATGTGGACATTTTTCTTATTACCTAACCTCACTTTGTGTCATATCTTAAGCTCGATTTAGCTAGAATATTGAGCGGGGATGGTAATGGTTAGTTATTTTTATTTTCATTATCTGTGTATTACATTACTATATGTATGTATACATTATTACAGTTATCTATGTATACATTATGTAATGTACATAGGTACATTATCTGTATGTTCCATTTATGTTTTGTATTTTTATTTAATACTAGTGTAAGCCCGTTGAATATCAACGGAGTGGTTTCTCATCACCCGTACTATACCCGAGTGTTTGTGTGGTTGAGTATATGTGTATTTAATAGTTTTTATATTTGTTGTATAAATGGAGCTTTATAATAACAATTTAACAAAGTCGCCGACACTTGCGAGCGTTATCAGCAGACAGACAGACACACAGAATAGGACTATTATATATATGAGTCGCCTAGTTCCAAATCCCGATAAGTCCACAATGTATAAAAAACGAGGATAACACATTTTCTGGTTCTAAGAATGTTTTCAAACGATGCCTTATTATTAATGAATTATTCCAAATACCGCCAAGTGCGCCGTAAAAAAATATTGAAAATCAGTGTTAGTTCCAAAAACTGACAATTGCACTATGATAAAAGCTGATAAAAGCCATATTTAGAAACAAACAACGATAAGTCCATGTTTCTAATCTCAATATTTTGTTTAATATCAACAAAATTAAGTTTAAATGAGTTTAAACGCCATCAAGCAAATAAGTCTGTAGCAGAAAAACCGCGTTTGCGAACAAGTGAGTTTTATAGACTTATCGGGATTTGGAACTAGGCGACTCATATAATGTTATTCACTATTAGGTTTTCATTTATATAGTTAGGTACCTAACTATATTGATTGTATTTTGGGCTAAAATGCTGTTTAAATAAATAAATAAATATATCGATAAAGTATTCTTTTAAGCCGATTAAAAAGGTGAATCGTAGGCTAAAATTTTCTAAAAGTATACTCATTTCCATTGATGATCTCTTCAAATTTAAGCAATGACGTGCATTTTCATCAATATTTCACGAATTTGATTATGAAAGAGTCTTACGTGGTTTGCATGTCACAAATTGACCATTTCTGTCATACATACATATGTATGTATATAGGACTCGGTACCCGTTCGCACGTAACGATCCACATAACCGAGTTTATTTTTCGCGTGTGAAATATAACCCCCATCGACTTCATATATGTACTTCACATTGGTATACACTTCGACTTTATTCAGTGCGGGAGCGTCTTTCGACGTGTCAATAAATATTTATGATTCGTCAAACCAGAACCCCGGTATTTGGACCGCGTTCCAATTTGTTGATGGCGAGGTGCGATAACGACCCCTCAATACGAGGTACATAATAAAATCCGAATAATCGACACTCAAACATACACCCCCCAATCCCCCATTTTCTCTCTCACTCTCCTTACTTGCAGAATTGGAACAAACGTAGGTGTTTTCGGAGGAGTTGGGGGCCAAGAATGGGAAGAGGAGTTGGGGCTTTTGCCTAAAAGGGGTCTCGCGAGGCCTCAGTTTGGGGTTTTATGGGCGGCCGATGGAGCGTGGCATCGGATGATTTTTAACACGGGGGTCCGTGTGTTTTTACGGGTAACGAACCCATTGTTGGTTGGGGCCCAGGGATCAAAGTGGGGCCCCAAAAAAACCCTTTGAAGACGCCCGTTGTGCTTTTCGCGCGGTGTTTTTATCCCCCTTTTCGGCCGAGTTTGAAACCTTTTTCCGTATAAATAGAAGATAGTGTGTCATTCTTGTTATGCTAACGCCATACCATATATAAAGCAAATGCGTGGTTCGAATGATTTTGATGAAACTTTTTTTCACGAATAGAACAGAGCACACCCTTACACACGCCTTAAGCTTATAGTATGTACCATTTTTACCACGCAAGCTAAATTTAAATTCATGTTATAATGGAAATAGTACGATAGGAGTAACACATACACATGTACATATACGAGTGATACACTTTTCGAAAATTTACTAATAATACTGTGCAACAAAAAAAAAACTACCGGAGCGGAGACTAGTCAATCTTTACTAAGTTTGACCCACTGAATCGGAATATGATAATGAAATTTGTTGGTTAGCTCTTGTTTGTATGAGCGTTCAAAAATATAGACAATTTTACCATTTTTTTGACTGTTGCGGTAAATTTAGTACTTCTGTGTTCGAAATGAGTATTATTGCAATAGTAAGATGTTTTTGCTATTTATTGTGATATTCGAAAGCTTCAAAATACTTATAAATAATCGCCTAGCCAATTTTAAAAGTCAAATATTGTTTATGTTTTTTCGGTATTTTAATGCATTTATAAGGATTGGTTCTCTATGTCAGTATTTTTTATTTTTGCCTAAACGTACAAATTTGAGCTGTAGATGATTTGAAGTTGCGTTTAGAGGTGGTTGTGGCATCAGGCGTTTGGGGTTATCACATTCGGATTCAGTGGGTCAGAATTAGTAATAATTTTTGAGTCTCCGCTCTGGTAACTCAAAAACGTGATTTTTTGTTGCTCAGTCTAATTTTGCTTAATCTAATTTTGAAATAATTTATATAGTTAGATATATTGAATTGAAACTAATACGATTGAGAGTAGACGCTCGCTTAAACAACACGAAAAATCGTGAAAATTCTAGATTTTTCCGTATAACGAGCTAAAAAATATTAATATTTAATTTTATATATTTTACTTGGAGCTTATAATTATAGCTGGCCATCATAAAATTTCTGATCTTATTACGGAAAAAATTACATTTTCCACTCTCGAACAAGCGCCTACCTATTACTAATTAGTTTATTTTAATATGATAAAAATTGGGTCGCAATCGACCCATTTCCCGAAGGTTGTAATATTATAAAACCATAGTACCAATTGAAGAATTTACTGTAAAATATTCCAAATTTAGTGATGCTAATTAATATGTAGATATTTTAAATTTTATATCAGTCAGATAAAAAAAAGCAACGCGGTAGGAAAAAATCACACAATAATATTTATTTGAAAAAAGTTGATTGAATTGCGATGTCATGTATAAAAAAAATCAAAAATAAATTACCCAAAAATGTGCGGCAAACTCGACAAAAATTGATTTAAGCACGCGGCGTAAAAAAAGATTGATATCATAAACGAACAGTTATATTGCATGATACGATTGCGAAGACAATATTCAACCGTGCAAAAAAAATTAAATTAATAAAATAACGATCTGATGAATAATTCACACGGCGACATTTCGTTTCAACTAACGAATTCGCGGATTCAAATCAAAGCAAATATTTGTCAAATAAATTACCGAATTGTTTTTCACCATTCACGTGGACCTCACTCTCTCTCACTCTCACTCACACTCCTTTTGAGTAGCGATTTCAATCGGAGCAATTTGCATCGAAAAACGGACCCCACCCCAAAATACCTCCCCATCACCGTCAATAGCCGAAAACAAAACGGTCATTAGTCGAATTAATCGAATATTTTCGAAAATACGTTCGGTTTCATTTCGACGTAAAAAGGGCGACCTCTCTTTTTTTTTTTTTTCGTTTTTTTTTTTAATTTTGGCACCGAGCACGAAAAATATCCGTACGGAATTTATTGGCAAAGCTCGATACGGGTCGATCAAAGGGTATAAATTTTACTTTGGTATAGGCGATACGAAAATACGACACACAATAACTGTACACATACCCAATATAAAACATACCCACGAGTGTAAAATATATTTTTTTTTTCGACTGCTGAAAGTATATTCAAAGGATAGTGAAGAGGTAGCGAAAGGTGGTAGGTTGTATACTGTTCGAAAAAAATGTCAATAGAGTCTCTCGTATGGTGATAGTGAAACGTCAATATTTACTATGGTAGATAGAACCCATCCTGTGTGTAAACTCGAAACGTGTCGAGAGAGTAGTTTACGTATAACGACTTTTTTCATCGTATTGCAAAATAAAATCGTAATGAGAAGCGGCCGTAGTGTGTGTGAAGGTGCCAAAATTCGAAAATATGATCCTTTTTAGATATTTTCTTTGGGAAAAATGCTGAAAATGGAAAGATCAAAAAGGTACTACGCGTGAGTGATGAAATATAGTGTGCATAATATCGTATGGGCATTATCAAATAAGTAGACAGGGGATGCTATTTTGCATATTCAATGTGATATAATATAAAATTTTCGTTAGTATAAGCGATTTTCGTTTCACATAGTTATATAATCTTATTCAGTAACGGTCATTACAATGACATCACTTTGTTTATTTAAATTTTGTAGATTTTTTTCACAGGAGAGTGAGTTTGAGTATCTGTTTTCACATAATTTATAATGTAATTGTCAGACCACATCTTATGTATTGTGGTTCATTATTTAATATGTTAGATAAGTCAACTAGAGATAGATTACAAATATTACAAAATAGAGGTATGAGATGTATTATAAATGTTGATAGGTATGCTTGTATAAAAAATATGATGATTGAATTAGATTGGATGAATGTGAATGATACTTTGAGGATTTGTAGGTTGGTATTTATATTTAAGTTAGGTAATAATATGTTACCATCTTATTTTAGTAAATTTATTGTGAGAGGAATGTATGTGAATATAATTTAAGGAATAAACATAATTTAATTATAAAAAATGTTAGAATAAATAGAAATAGGAGAAATATCTTGTACAGAGGTGTTTTTGAGTATAATAGACTGCCGGATGGAATGAGAAGTTCCAAAACTATTGAAAAATTCCTGGCAGTCTTAAAAAAACATCTCTGTATAGGTGCTTAGCTTAGTTCAGGATTATGTAATTAGCTTTAGCTACTAGGTATTATATAAATAAATATGTAGCACACGCTGCTAGAAGAAACACACTGAAGCATACTGTTCTGTTAGAAAAACAGATCATTTTACACGTTTTAAATTACATAATGTTAAAATTATTTATTTAATCAAGAAAACGCTCAAAAAATCAGTATAACTGAAATGATCTAAGTTTAATTGATATAAAAGTCCAGTAAAGCAATTTTTTATTGAAAACAATCGAAAAATACTCTTTTTTTTCAATTACTGATTTTTGCATATTTCGACTATTTAACGGTTCAAATTTATTTCCATTTGCTTCTGTATATATTAATTTAAGTGATAGATAATTTGCTTATTTAAAAAACCGCCGACGTATCTAGTTTTTTGGAATTTTTCGCGACTGGAGAAGGTTTTCTCCCATCCAAAGAGCTTTTAATGCCTGAATAAATAAATATTCGCAAACGTCGCGGACGATGAAAAAATCTCAGAACTCTTCAGAGAAGACGACAAAACGGCGAGGAAGAAGGGAAAAGGGGAAGAAGGGGGAGGACTTCTATTAATTTTGCTGGTTTTCCGGACGTTTTGGCGTTTCGTTTGGCCGTGAACAAGGGAGAAATTGGGGAGGACAGCAGTCGCGGTTCCCACGGAGTTCTCTCGGGATCACATCTCATTTTCGACGACAATACACAGGGCCGCATTGGAAAACTTATTAAATTTCCGCAAATATTTGATGGCGGACGGTCCCCTACCGCTCTGGGGGTAATTATTCGAAATTAAGTCGTTTTAAGTCCATTAATTAATTTTCGACGAAGTCTCGACGAAACTCTAGTGGAGGGCGACTTGCAATTTGTATGCAAAATCCACGTGGACTTCGCGGCAAAGCTTTGTTAAAAAATTTACTATGCATTAAAAAATTCATTAATAACAATTAAATCACATTCGACATACCAAATATTATAAATAAAAATTAAACAAAAAAATATATTAAAAGTGTATACGAAACTGTTATTATTTTCCTTTACTTACTTTCTGTACGGTAAAATTTAATTTATACATAAAAAAATTATTAAGTAATATTCATAATTACCAACTTTGGTTATAAGCTTCGGAAGATTATATCCATAATTTGTGATATCAACTAGGTGTTTTTTTATTATATAATAATAATGAAAAGTTACTCAGAATATGAATTAATTTTGCGTTGAATAAATTTAAATACTATTATAATCTAAAAATGGTCATTTAATCGTCTATTCACATAATAAATCTTTTACTAATTAAATAGAAAATGTAAAAGTTAACAATTTAAGTTTGCAATTCGTTTAATTTCAAGCTTTCAGATTTACTACAAATTTTCATACTTATAAAAGGATAAGAAACTTGACCGCGAGTTAAATTGAATTTAAGCCAAACAAACAGAGCAAGCTTACAATATGGAACTTTGTGTTAAAGTTTGCAATAACCGAAAGATAAAATCGAGAACAAAGACACTTTGACTTTCGTGCTGTTTCAAAATTCAATTATTTTCTAGGAAAATGTTTTAAAATATTCAACACTTCAATATGGTAGGTTACCAATACAGGTAATGACGTTTGATTCCAATTCGTCGAAGGGGAATAAATAAAACGAGAAGCACCGACGGATGAAAGCTTCTCTGGCATGGCAGCGTGTGGGTTACTTTGAAAGCTTCATATATGTATGTACGTTTAAAAGACAAAGGAAAATTTTTCAGGAAAGGCTTTTATCGGCGACGATCGAACGTGAAAATGTATATAAATATAGTACGTCAATAATATATAGAGAGCTTGATATTTATGACCGTCTAGTACAATGGCACTTTTGGGAAAGATCCAGGAAAATTTTATACGTTCGCGTTGCAAATTGAGTGCAAGAAAACTTATCACGAGACATTTATAACGAAGTTAAACAAAGGTGCGAGAGAAATTTTCCACCGTTTCATTTTCAACTTTCTTTTTGTCGATGAGGATTTTTATCGGATTATTATAAATCTTTTGGAATGACAATGGACTATGTTGATTGAATGTCGTTTTGAGAAAATACAAGGTTTGTACATATTTCTGTTGACTGAAAAATCTGGGTAATATTTTTTTACTTTTGTTCGTAAGGATTTGAAATATTATTTACGTATCAAAAAAAGGTATCAAGCCTAAAAGAATCTATTTTTTTCTACTGTTTAAACAGATTTACTCAATTTTTATTAAAAGTCAACATAGACATTATATACATATATAATAGACCAGATCCATCTGTCTGTCTGTCTGCCCTTATGTTAACCTGTGATTCAATTAGCAATATACATACATAAACTGGTCAATATGAAGTTGACCTTGGATAACATAAATCAATTCTTAACTATCAAATAAAATGCTAAATGGTTAGACCACCATAGTCTCGAACCAATTGTTGTATTATAACGCGCCATCTATGCAAAAAACTATAAAAGCTATTAAATTTAATATAATTTTTTTTATTATTAGAAATAAATACTAAGCTCAGTACTTTATTCGTTTGTCAGGTTTGAAGTATGAATTACTATATATAGTAGCGCAAGGGTCTGCCTGGCCGGCTGTCTAGCTGAATAGCCATGGATTGCTCGCATACATACTGCACGTACACAGGTATACTCACCTACACAAACACTCACAGCACGGGTGATGAGAAACCGCTCCGTTGATATTCAACGCGCTTACACTAGTATAGCTTTAACAATCATCGTTTCGAGAGGTACTATAAAAACACACAACTAGACTGAGTAGCACATTGTTGACTTTCATCCACATACGGAAGATACCAATACAGTGTTTAATTGAGAGGTGAACTATTTTCCACAGAGTGGAATATAAAATACGGTAAAAATTGATATCCATTGGCCATATAGTATCCAGACGCTAGGCTGGATACTACATATATGACGTTTGCACGTTTCATATATCCGGAAGTTTTGCATAAAATAATCGTACAACCCTTTCGGTTTGTGCATTTATTTTTAAAATCGGAAAACAGAAAAAATAAAACCCAAATGCGAAACAGTTGATACGTGTTATCCAGTATATGTGTACGCCCGTGAATAAACCGCGAAACTATGTATGTATGTACGTGTACCGAAAGTACGCCGTTATGCTAATATTTAAACGGCACATTTTAATACAAATGCGAATTCCATTCAAAATAATACAATTGCGAGGGTATCGTGTGGTGTTTGGTTAGAATACATATATGTATGTCTCACTTTTATATTATAAAATTTGATAATCAAAAAAATTCTCTTATCAGCGGAAAAAAACTACATAGCTTACATAAAAAGCAAACGTACGTCATTCGATATTAATTTTGCCGGAATTTTTAATTAAACAGTGTTATTTTAGAGAAAATATTTAATTAACTTTTGAATGCCTCTCGACTCCGTTTCCCGTGCTGGAATTCTTTTAAGTTATGAGACACAGTTTGAGAAATACTGGTGTAATTTTTAAGATAGTTTAATACGGATATTACAAGCTTTTGATTCAAATTATTCACATTAAAATAATTTTACACTGAAAACCGATAAATATGCAATGAGATTTTGATAATAATATGAAAAAAATAAGAATTGCTCCCAACGAAAGCTCAAGTTTTTATTATTATTAGATATATAAATTAGATATATATATATATATATATAATAGCCCTATTCCGTCTGTCTGTGTATCTGTGTCTGTCTGTCTGCTGATAACGCTCGCCTCGGTAAATAATTAAAAAACCAGAACGTCGCACGAGTGGAATTTGAACCCGGTACCACTGATTCGGAACAGAGCGCTTACGCGATGAGCCAAACCAGATTATAATAGGCAGGCTTCAACGTGACTATTTATAGCCGAATGTAATATATTAAAAAATACGCTCGCGACATTGCTAAATTGTTACGTTGTTGTATTATAACGCGCCTAAAAAAACTATTAAATTTAATATTATTTTTCAGTACGGGCGATGAGAAACCGCTCCGTTGATATTCAACGGGCTTACACTTAATAATAGCAATGCATACTGAAAACATTAGAAAACCATCGCTACAAAGTCGCAGGTAAAAACTATTTGATCTAAGCCCCGAAGCAAATTTTCTTAGTAGCATTCGATTCAAAGGGTCTTTCAGTTTGATAATGTTTCCAGAACAAGTTGAAAGCTTTCATTCAATGCACTAAAGTGCATCATCTGAAGCGAGAATCTATGTAATCGATTTAAACTATTATATTATATATATATTATTATATATATAATAGCCGAAATCCGTCTGTCTGCTGATAACGCTATGACGTCACCCTCGCAAGTGTTCGCGACTTTGCTAAATTATATGAATATATAATAGTTTTTATAGTTGTTGTATAGATGGCGCTTTACAATAACAATTATATATATGTACATATAATTAAATAATTAATTATAAAGCGCCATCTATACAACAACTATAAAAACTATTAAATACACATGTACAATACTCAACCACCCCAAAACACTCGGGTAAAGTACGGGTGATGAGAAACCACTCCGTTGATATTCAACGGGCTTACACTAGTATATATATAATAGCCGAAATCCGTCTGTCTGTCTGTCTGCTGATAACGCTCGCTGAGGAAAAATAATTAAAAAACCAGAATGAGTGGGGGATCGAACCCAGGACCCCAAGCTCGGGAAGAACGCGCTTACGCTAACTGCCAAAACCAGTTGTCGATTTGGTCCTTTTTTTTTTAAACACCTACGAATGAGGTCGTGACTCTGCTTTACCTATAAAAGGGATCGTGACTCTGCTATTAATACATAGATGGCACTATAAAAAACTATTATTTTTTTTTGTTGTATTATAACGCGCCATAGATGGCGCTATAAAAACTATTAAATTTAATATATAATTTTCCAGTACGGGTGATGAGAACGCTCCGTTGATATTCAACGGGCTTACACCTAGTATTATACATAAATACCACTCTCGGGGAAAGTTTCGGGACGTACCTCAGAAGCGACAGAAACCACGAAGTGTGTTATGCCGCAACTGGAAACCAGACATTCTGCAAACTTCACCATTGTGTACGCAATCGATATCGAGAACGATCAAGTACATACATACATAAGAAGTGCACGATGACCGCGCGTAGACGTGCAACTTGCAACCGAGATTTTAGGTACGTGCACATTCCCGGCACCTGGCCAAAGTGTGCGATGCAATTCTCGGGATAGGGCTCGTACCTCGTTCCCGAGAGATTAGTCGGCAACCATTGTGCAATGTCGGCAGTTAGTTTACCCATAGGTACGTGGAAGTTTCCCCTTTGTATCGAACACGTCGCTAACAACTGGCTCCCCAACAACACCATCCTTTCTCTCTCTCTCACACCCCTAAGAAGAAGTGTGCGTGGAAGTAGTGGTCGACTACAATAATTAGCACCCGTGGACCCACTGTGCGCCGTGCTCAAAAGTTTCAAAAGCTACACTTTGAATGGCGATACTTAAGCGCGAGTTGGGGGGGTAGTTGTTGATGATTTTACAGCGTTCGCTCTAACGTCGATTCAATAGGTAGTGTCGAAAGCTTTCGAGGTACACATATATGCCGGAAATCGACTTTGATAGAAACTGGAGCTTTGAGAGAACGTTGCTAAAAAAAAAAAAACACCCATATTTTATTAAGTAGAATTCGGTTAAAGTGATGGATGTGGAAGTGGATTAAAAAAATATCGAATAAAAAGTGTGTTGCGTTATAATATTGAGCATATTTATACATAGACACGGACGATAATTTATAAAGTCTCGGATAGACAGACGAAACAAGTGTCAATACAAACATAAACATGAAATATAACAGCAAGAGGAATAAAAATACGTCGCCGAATATTTAACATGTGTGGAAATCGGCTGCAAAGACAAAATATGTTGACACTTGTTACTTTACTTAGTACCACTTCCGGTTGATGAAAAATTTTGAAACGAGCAATATTGCTCGTCAACCATTCAGCATCAAATGCGCAATATGTGTCGCAGCAATGCGTTGCTCAATGATTGTGCCGGCAAGTACATAGTTGCTGTTTTATTATTGTCCAAATTTTGTATTTTCGTATACCGAGCGATATCATTGGCAATATGGCAACAATACTCGCCAACACACGGCCATACCAGCAAAAGTGGAACAATAGTGTCGGGAAACGCGACTATATTTCCAGCCCACATCACATGCTTGCCAGCAATACATTGCCGTGAAAATGTTGATCGTTTACAGCCACCTTTATCGATGTAATGACCGACAAAAAACGTGTAAATATGAAGTTTCAGCGTAATAGGATAAACGATTTTTGAGTTATTAGCGATTCTGCACACAGGTGCACAGACTTACAGACACACAGCCATACATACATTTTCCAGAAATCATGAAAACGCAATCGGGGGATGGTACCTGATCATCAAATCAGTCAAAATCTCAAGGTCGAATTTTTTTACGATCATAATACTTTATCCGATTAGGATAAAGTGAAAAACTCACCATGAAAAAATATTACAATATTTTTGTTTGTGAAATAAATCCTAGAATCATTATATTATAATTTTAGATATACTCGTATTTTATTTATTCCCTACGTTTTATAACCTAACCTATTGAGTTAAGTTATTAGGATTATTACTATTATTTTTGCACGATCACAATACTACATACATATATCCGATCAGGATAAAGTAAAATACAAGTTATAGCATACTCATAGATACGAGTGTAACTTCCTTTCGTAAGGTTTCTTGGTAAGGGATACTCTCCTTTTGCATTTGGAGAGGGAAGAGAGAGAAGGAACGGACAATAATTTGATAGTCTAGGAAGGCAATTTTTGCGTGGTGCCAATTTTAACTAAATTAGATAAATTGTCAAATTTTAACACTAGACAGACGATCAATATGAATTTAGTAATATCCAAATCTCATCAATGATAATATTTTAGGTCGAAAACCGTAGAGAAAATCATTGACATCAAAGCAACGCTATAACAAGTTACAGTCTAGAGTTTTTTGAAAGGTTACTTGAAATAAAAAAAAAAAAAACTCTCACCATATATAATACAATCATTCTATTCGGGAAAGAGCATAAGTATCCTTTTGCATATATCAGTCTCACATATTCCAAAATAGAATTGTCGAAAAGAAAATGCCACACACACACACATACACACAAAGGATAGATACAATGTTTTTCGATACCCGAAGGGATTGTTGACCCACCCTCTCTCACAGTCACTATCCAGAAAAGGTGAACTTAATCCGAAAGGGATCCAGCGCCTTGACCGTCTCTCTTGGTCTAATCCCAGCCGTCGTCTGATTTACGGTCTAAATATCTGGTTACGTATTCCCGTCGTCAGATTACGGGGTTTTATCCAGCACTGGATCAACAACAAAGGGGTTCCACCATCGGCCGATAAGTGTCGACATAAACTTCAGCACACTGTCTCAAATGACCCAGTGGCTAGCTGTAGTGTAGAGTTTTCCACCAAAGTCCCACAGTGACACTCGAGCAATCCCGCACGACTGCCTCCACAACGATCGATCCGAACTTTTCCTTTTGTGGAACGTTTCGATTTATACACACACTTTATTATTTACGAGGAAAAGTTCCCGCTAGAGACTATGCACGGTTTGCGAGTGAATTTTTGCAGCGTGTTTAATTAATTTGCAAAGTTTTCGACTGCTTCGTGCAATGTAGTATGCAGCAGTAGTCTCAATTATGTTTTCGTTACAAAGTTAAACGTTATCTTATTAGATCAATTATACTGTTACTATACATTGCAATGCATTAAAAAGCTTCTGGCAGACTTATGCGTTGGGAAATTAACGCTGATGGTGCGATATCACGTAACGTATTTCTTAATGTTTTTTGGTATATTCGTGTATTTTGTTTGTAGGTTAGATTAGTGAATTGAATAATAAAATAATAATATAAATCCTAATAACCTAACCCGATAGGTTAGGTTATATGTAAAACGTAGGGAATAAATAAAATACGAGTATATCTAAAATTATAATATAATGATTCTAGGATTTATTTCATAAACAAAAATATTGTAATATTGTTTCATGGTGAGTTATTACTTTATCCACATCGGATAAAGTATTGTGATCATTTTGTGATTTATGGAAAATGTCTGTATATGTGTCTGTGTGTTGAAACTTCATATACATATTATTTTGTAATATTCAACTTGGATATAATTAAACACATTTTTAAACAAGCTTTGAAGCTTAAAGAATTGAATCAAAATATTAACATTTAAATGAGACAATTTCAAATTGAATTGGTAGCTTTAATATCAGTTTTATTTTATATCTTTTAATTCCCACATTGATGTGGCTGTCAATAAGGCTTATAGGAATTTGGGATTCATAATGAGAGTATCCAAACCCTTTAAGTCCTTTGATACAGTGTCTTTACTATATAATGTATTTGTGAGAAGTCACCTGGAATTTGCTAGTACTATATGGAACCCGTTTTACCAAGATTCCATTAATAAATTGGAAAAAATTAATAAGAAGTTCCATACGTACTCCATTTCCAGGTTTTGTCTTTCTTCTGCAAATTCCCGTGATTACATCTCCCTGCAAACCAGGAGGACGGTCTCGGATCTCTGCTTTGTATTTAAACTTTTAAATAATTTATTAGATAGCCCTTACCTACTAAGTAGGATACTTTTACATTGTCCCCCTAGGCCTGTCAGAAATCCTCCATTGTTTCATTTGAATCTTTGTTCCACAAATTATTCACTAAACTCCTTCATTTATAGATCCTGCTCGTCATTTAACGAAATCCCGGCACATATTGATCCTTTTCTCTATTCTTTGCCCTCCTTTAAATTATCTTTGCTTAAGTTCCTTTCCAGTCCTAACTCCTAAGTTCTTTTCTTATTTTAATCTGTTGTTCGTTTGCAAACTATTTTGGCTGTAGTGTATTGTGTGATATTAATATTATTTTGTATTTATATTTTATTGTACATATACTATAAGCTGTTTGTTGCATGATTAATTAAATAAATAAATAAATAAATAAATATAATAAACACCTCACACTAGTTGGATAAAAAATCACCATGATGCAGAGCTTGACCAAATGTAAATTGCTTTAATTGTCTCATTGCATCCAATTATTTGCTTTTTTTTTTTTCATTTACCTATGTATATTTAAGCTATTTAGCATAACTTCGTTCCCTATCTCATCTGTGGAGCTGTCCTTCAAAATTCTGCATCACATCTTAAAAGTTTCCAAATGTTGTTAATCTTTTGAAGCAATATTTCAAGCTTCACATCCATAAAAGGATACTTAAATAAATTTATTTATAATCAATTAGCAAGTGGAACAAATTACCCCCAAAATCTACGTAAGTTGTATAAACAACATTAAAGAAAGTTTGAATAATCGAGAATCCACTGTAACTTAATACGAGCCCATGTCATGATACATACATAGATTTATACGAATTTCTTCTATTATTTAAAATATGTTATATCATACATATATATAAATGAATGTCTGTCTGTCTGTTTGTTTGTTTATTTGTCTCTTATAGGCTCCTAAACCACTCAACCGATCGCGATGAAACTTTCAGGACTTATTGTGATCATGCCGGGGATGGTTCCTGTGAAAAAAAATCGGAAAAAAACGGGAACGGGCCTGCTCACGCGTCAGATAACGTACTAGGAACGGAAACGGGATCGGTAACGGGATCGGTAACGGGAACGGGAACGGGATCGGGCATTGCAACGCATGCCGGGTCAGCTAGTATTATATACAAAGCCGTCAATCATTCGGCAAAGAGATATACAAATGTATTTATAAGCATTAGCAAGTGGCACAAATTACCCCAGAATCTAAGTTGTACAGACAAAATTAAAGAAAGTTTGAATAATCGAGAGTCGATCAAGTCAAAGAAAGCTGCATCATTTTGCAAGTTACTTATCGTCTGAAGTCTGAAAAGTGAATTCATCAATTACGATCGTACCATTAGTCGTCCGGCGTATCAAAATCACACCGCGTGTTTATCCTTTGGATTTTGATTCCGTCGGCCGCAATTTTACTTACGCCATTAGGCGGGGGTCTGGTGGAAAAAAAAAAGTGCGCCGCAACACTCGGCGCCGAACAAAAGGCCATAAATTAATATGTCAGATATAATCCCGCAACACATGTAAGCGCGCCGGCCGGCCGCATCCCGGGGAAAAACCGCGCAGAAGAAAACCCGTCGGAAAATTGATTGATTTATTGCCCCCTGCTTTTCCACATTCCCATACCACGCACCCTAAAATCCCACTTCACTTTGTTCGGCAATGATAGCGGCTGCTGGCTGAGAGCAACCCGGCCAAACTTTACAATTTATTGCGATTCGCCCGTTATCTTGTCCCGCAGTCATCAATAATGCAAGACCAGATACCGGTCGGGAAAACCGCCGTAGGAAAATCGAAAGTTTTCCTTTTTGCGGCCGCGAGAACAATATTGATTTAGCGCCGTGTAAACATACGGACGTGCTAACCCTTTGCTAAACGTCAATGTTACCAATCGAAAACGTCTTGAATTTTAAACAATATCTACCGACAAAAACTAACATTTACATTTAAAACACAATACATATCGTACTCGTTTATTTGCCAGTGGAAAACGTGCGTATTAAATTTATAATAATTTTGCTTAATTAAACATGGTCAAACAATTACTAAAAATGTATTTAAGTAATACAATGAAATTGAATTTATGTAGATGATTTAAAATAACGTGAAAACTATAGATATGAAATTTCAACTTGATCCATAGGGCAGTTTAGGAAATATTCTGTGGTAAATGAATTTTCGACACGAAAAAAACCCTATTTCCGGTTGACTAATGTTGACCAAATTCCTTATGGCTCTTACACCTTACGTGAAAATAATAGATATGAAATTTCAGCTTGATAGACTTGACAGTTTTGGAGAAAACACACATACAGACACACACACTCATAAGTACACAGATATACAGACATTTTTTAGAAATCATGAAAATGTGATATGGGGATGATACCTGATACAAATCAGTCAAAATCTCGAGGTCGAATTACTTTATCCGATTCGGATAAAGTAAAAATAAGAAGATACGTTTAAAATTTTATGGTTATCCAATATCCAATAATAACACTGTGCAACAAAAAAAGCGGAAACTAGTCAATCTTTTACTAAGTTTGATCCACTGAATCCGAATATGATAATGAAATTTGTTGGTTGTCTATGAGATTCTGACCCCAAGCGCCTGACGCCACAACCACCTCTAAACGCGACTTCAAATCATCTACAGTTCAAATTTGTACGTTTGGACAAAAATAAAAAATATAGACATAGAGAACCCATCTATATAAATGCATTAAAATAAAACAACTGGCCAACCTAACGCATAATAGCACCGGAAAAAAATCCGAAAGAAAAAAAATACGTTTGACTTAAAAATAAATTTGCTAGAAGATTACTATTTATTATTTAAAGCTTTCAAATATCACAATTAATATCAAAAATATCTGAATTTTACTTTCAATATTCATTTTGAAAGCACTACATTTAGAGTTATAAACCGCAAAAGTAAAAAAAAATTATCAACTTTTTTAAAGGCTCATATCTCATAAACGAGAGCTAACCAACAAATTTCATTATCACATTCAGATTCAGTGGGTTAGAATTAATAATAATTTTTCGGTCTCCGCTCCGGTAATTAAAAAAACGTGATTTTTTGTTGCACAGTGAAATCAACAGTATAAGATAGAAACATAGATATTTTTATTTTCTAGCTCGTTTTTGTAGCTCGTACTCCTCACGCTTCCTCATAGGAAAAATCAAACTTTTCTTAAAACTAGCTCCTCCTGTCGTAAGCCCAAGAAGTAGGTCAAAAAGTTTTAGGCTGAAGCTGTTCCGAAGCCTCATCGGACTCATTGATAATGTTGTACATTATGTGCCATTCGCCGTCTTCTTGTACTGGTCCATATATCTTCTGCAGCACATTCCTCTCGAATGTGTCAAGAGCACGCTCATCAGCCCTGGCAGGAGTCCAACAATCCAATTCATAAGTCAACACAGGTCTAATCAAAATTTTGTACATCAGAATTTTTGTATGGCTGGAGGAATCCTCAATTTGAGTTGATTTTGTAAACCATAGTAGCACTAGTTTGTTGCTACAACTCTCCGTTTTATTTATTCGCGGATTTCGTTTATATTGCATCACTATTCCGCATCCTTTACGTGAGTGCACACGTAACATGTTTATTTTAAGTATATTTGGAGAAAAAAAGTCACATGAATGTAAATTTCATAGCTTTAGATGTAGTGTATTCAAAAGGTCAACACAAAATATGTATCATAATCATATGTATGTAGATACAGAATACATAGATATGCCCCTTCATACTTTTCGGTCGACAAAAATCGTCGCAAGAGTAGGGATGAATGGACAGAACCCGAGACTCGAATAACTAAAAAGTGACTTTTTTTTTTCAACACTTCCACTCCCACAACTAGGATTTTTATACCCGAGTGTCTTAGTTAGAGTCGAAACATTTTTAGAGCATTAGGGCATATCTAGACTATTCTACATCTACATATGATCATAATACATACTTAAATTATTCTAGGTATTGTAATAAAATTGAGAAAATGATTAAAAAAAGCTCATATTAAAACCCCAATTAGAATTTGCTGTAAATGTTTGGAGCCTTAACTAAAAAAAAATACATTTTATGTTTAGAAAAGTTCAAAGAATGATTATAAGAATGTCATGTGAACTTCGATCACTACCTTATAACTACCTTATAAGGTTGAGGAGAATGAGTCACCTCATTGGAGACGAGAAGATTGAGAGGTGCTTTAATTGAAGTATATAAAGTAATTAATAATCAATATATGTATATATTTAAATGTCTAATCAAATCAGACAGCTAATCATCTCAGACAAATCTAACAAAATTGTTAGAGTGGTTGAAGTTTGGAACCCCTTTTCAAATCAGCTAGTAACTTCTGAAAATATAAATCTGTTTAAAAATCATCTCGACGAGTTTTTCAATATACATAAATGGATTCAAATATAAATAAATAATTAAAAATTGCATGTTCAAATTATAACAGACACCTGGACTCCATCGACTATAACACCTGCCCATGTATTTTAAATAAATAAAAATGAATAAAACAAACATATGAACTGTTATTTAATCTACATAGCTCATCATCATCATCATGAAAAAAAGTACTAAAATCGGGATGTAAGGAAGACGACATAAAAATTATTGTATAATCTTGGTACATTGAATAATAAATAAAGTTGTTAGACATCCATTCGATATATGTATGTATGTATATAGTGATATTGAATTTAAGAACCAATGAGCGTAGCGAACATGGCAAAGTGTCTGCAGGAGCGTAACGATGTTGCTCGCCGATCTGGAAAATGTGGAAAAGTTAGCGTCCTCATCCATAAAGACGTTTTCATACCGTATAGAAAACATCCCCGGTTCCGGAAAATTGACCGAAAATTATCGTTAGCTATGTACATACATACATACATACGTACATGGATACGTACAATAAACGCAAAACCGACGAACAAGCACATAATGATGGCAACACCACCGCCATGGCGAAAATTTTCCCTCGAGGAAAAACCGCAAAACTTTCACGACGAAACTTTTCAAACTAAACATGGAAAAATAAAATTACACTGATTTTCCTTTGGCGCACACCCGGTCATTGTATTTTATTTCATATGAAACTACATAAAAACGGCATTGTTATATGATACTCCTAAATAATATAAATTTTATTTTTAACAGAATAGCCGATCAGTGATATCTATTAAGATCTGCATACCTATTTATACAGAGCAACGATATCAAAAACTTCCATGTCGAAAACTTCGTATCTAATGGGTCAATTTTCACAAAACTTTTACAACAGGATTCAACGGGATCTCAACGAGGTTTTTAAATTAAATATTAGCTTAAGCTGTTTTTAATGTATGACTATTTTTCCACAAATCATTATGTACATATATCGGATTTAATTTTTGTATAGGCGAAAATATTCAATTGATTTTTTAAGAATATATTATACCTACATATGTATGTATGTATATATATGCTGGCTCTTATGCCAAATTCGCGAAATACATAGATAATGAAGCGGTAATATTCACGAAATCGGCAAAATACCTGGTGATTACGTCCTATTGCAGTTGTCAAATATAAATTTAATTAGAAAATTTTTTTTACAGATGCCGTATCTGTCAAAATGATGGTCAACAACAAATAATGATATTATTAATCAACCAGTCGAAACATTACGTCACATTGAAATTTCGGGTGACCGCATCGTTAGAAATAAATTTAAAAAAAACTCCACATTACATATACGGGAATAATATTGAAATATATTGAATTTTTGAATTTTGAATTTTCACGTAAGGTCTAAGAGATATTATCATTTTAAGGTGGCAGTTCACTCTCGAACTACATAGATTTCGTTTTTTCTTAATTTTTTTCGGCCGTTTAAATATTGTAATATTATAATCCTTAAAGCAATACCTAGTTATGAAAAAATAAATCATTAAAATCAGTCAACCGGCAGTTGGTTTTTTTTTTGTTTTCTTGTAGAAAAGTTAAAAATTCTGTTACCACGGAATATTTCCGAAACTATGTACATATATGTATATGTATGTAAAACTATGTTTGGTCAAAATCTGCCAACCAGAAGTGGTAGTTTACTCTTGAACGATTTTTTTCGACCTTTTAAATATTTAGAATCTTCATAATTTTGTAATACTGTAATCAATTTGCTAATTACAATCTGCTAAAAAAAAAATCATCAAAATCGCTCTACCAAAAGTGGGATTATTTTTCTTTGGGATAGTGGGATTATATTCCTTAAATGTATGGATGGGTTTAGCCACACCCGATTTTTTTTAGATAGTTTCACTGTATGATAGCAGTCATTCTATACATTTTTTTTAGTGTACCATCTGAATTTTTTGTTATTTTTAATTAGAGCGTCTTTAACCGATACGAAGTTGTCGCACGTAGTTTTGTCGTGGAAGCAAAAGGGAAAGGGGCGGCACTGGACGCCCCTGTGTTTGATCAGCTGGCACGTCCCTGGCCGTATCGAATGGTCCCGAAAGAGCAACAAAGTTGTCCGCAGATCCCCATTCCAGTACCTACTATGTAGGACCCAGAACAAACACGTCCACTGGCGATGATTCCCGACACACGCACCAAACCCCCACCGGTTAACCGGCAAATATTTACTTTGGCGCAGTAATCAAAAAACCTTTTCTCAAATGACGATTCGCAAAAAACAACAACGTTTTTGATTTGTCCGATTTTTCCCAGCTGAAAAGCGCAGTTGTTCAATATAAAAGCGACGTATACATCGAAAGCAACACTAACTAGGATTATATCCGTACGTATTTAGTGTTGTAGTGACAATTGTACCCGCATTTATTACGAATTTAGTTGATTGACATTTACAACTATGTGATGTGTCTTTTTGTTACTTATATTTTAACACGTCGTTTTACAAATCAAAATCAAATTTAATAGAGGTACTTTCGATTGGATCAGCGGTCTGGAACCGGCGGCTCCGCAGCCGCATGTGGCTCTTTGTATTAAAAACTGCAACTCTCGCTGTCATCCAACGTGAAACACAAAACGTTTACACACAATTTAAAAAAAAGTCAAAATGAATCCTATTTCAATAACTTGATGGCTATAAAAAGCTTTAAGATCGTTTTTCAGATTAAGCTTTTAAATCATTTTTAGTAATAAACTGTCGTACGCTAAAAAATATCACAAAGATAACTCATTGATGAGTAACATTTAATTTCATTTTGAGGATTTGTATGTTGTTATTTATGTATATTTAAGTTAGATAATAATAATATGTTACAAACATATTTTAATAAATTTATTGTGAGAGGAATGGATGTATGTGAATATAATTTAAGGAATAAAAATAATCTAATTATAAAAAAATGTTAGAATAAATAGAAATAGGAAAAGCATCTTGTACAGAGGTGTTTTGGACTATATGTAATACATAGACTGCCGGATGAAATTAGAAGTTCCAAAACTATTGATAAATTCCTGGCAGTCTTAAAAAAACATCTCTGTATAGGTGCTTAGCTTAGTTAAGGATTATGTAATTAGATTTATATAAAATAAATAAATAAATAAAATATAATCCGAAGATAATATGTTGCGGCTCCCAAACTTACCAATTTTGCAAGGCTTTACCAAATTTGGCTCATACCACTGTTCTGAATAATGATAGTTCAGAAAAGTAATTTACTGTAAAATTTTAACTAATCTATGACCGGGCAACGACGGTTAAAAAAAATAACTCTCTCTTAATCATAAATTCAATTTTAAAACAATGCCAGGGTTCAGTTGAATCGTACTAAAACTCACATTCATTTTTTCACCGATATTGGCAAACTGTAAAGGGTATATTAAATCTGGCGGCAATTTCTCAGCTCTGTACAAATTTACGATTGGTGAAACCGAATAAAAAGCACAGTATGGTTCAAATACTGTAGTTATAGTACGCGAAACGGAGAAAAGTCCGCGTTTTTCGGTAAAAGGATACGTATTTCATACGGTAATTTACGGTAAGCGACAAACTTAGCTCGAGACGAAGAAAAGGTATGGAAAAAAAAAATGAAAAGAAAAAAATAACGCGTTTGGCCTCGCTTAAACCAAGAAAATATTGTGACAGTTTCAAGTGTCCGCTCGGCTTAACTTTTCTGATATGCGAAAGCCTCAACTCGAATATGTCTGACATTGTTATGACGCAACTTTTTAGTTCTATTTCAGAAATAACGCACTTGTGTTTGTTTAACATCTAAAACAAATTTTTCCCGGAAGTTATTAGCGCAGCTCAAACAATGCTCAGATCAAATGACGAAATTGAATTCTCCGTTTTTTTTTTTTGTTTCTCCCCCCCCCAATTAGATACGTGTGTTTACGAGTTGAAGCAAAACAACACGATAATATATATACTGTATGATATATATATTTGACAGTGTCCTTAGCACTCAATACGGTTTGTTTCTTTTCGGACAAGAGTGTTAGTGGGTATAGGGGTGGGTTACGATGGTACCCCAGTATTATCTATATCGTGGAAAACATCCCCAGGCTGTGTTCACGGATCGGCCCTAAATTGAATTCTCATCATATTTTACTCCTCTCCTCTTTTATTTTCCTCTCGGCAGTTTTCCTCGTCTTTCGCGCCGAACGCTCTTAAAAGAAACCAAAAAAAAAAAAAATCTATAAAAAAATACACATAAGAAAAACACTTCCGATGTATTGTATACGCGCTGATAAATTTATATAAGACTTTTATTTTTTTATACATGCGAATTTTTTCCAATATTTATCGCAGAGTATTTGATTGTTCGCTTAGTGGAAAGAAAAATATTGAAGCACAAAATTTCCGTTTCCAATATGTGACATTAGTATCATATTTTGAACCTGTAAAAAGTAATTATTATAAAATTTCGAATCGCACTTTTATAGCCGATATTGTAGGAGTAAAAATTAATTTGAATAAAACTAAAATTACGTTTAATGAATTTTGCACGCGAAATGTATACACATATTGTAGAGATAGTTGATAGTTATTTATACCTAAGAAAATTAATTGGTCAAGAATGAAACTGCATAAGATGGAGTGCTTTTGGAAGAATGAACATTGTTTTTAAATCCAACATTCCGCTTTGTTTAAAAAAGAAGGCATACGACCAATGCCAGTACTGTCAGTTATGACGTATGGATGTGAAACGTAGTTGCTAAATTCAAGAATGTTACGTAAGATCTAGTGCACACAGAGAAGCATGTATGCTTCGTATAACAAGAAGAGATCCTAAGGGGAATATGTACATAGATACATGGGTAAGAAGCATGATATAGCGCAACGTGTGAAATATGTAGTTGAAGTGGACACATACTGGAATGATATCCGAGAGGATGTGAAAGAAAGCAAGGTCGACCGAGTGGAAGATGGGTTGATGAATTGAGAAGAACGTGTGAGTCAAGTGGATGCAGATTGCTCAAGACAGACAGGAGAGGAAGAATCCTTCATCCAACAGTGGATGGTGAACGGCTGAAAATAATGATAGTAAGGAAATTTTAATAATCAAATGATTTTACAATTTGTATCAAATTTACGTATATTTATGATATTACGTATATAAATTTTACGAAAACTATTGCTTTTTATACGAAAGAAAACTTTTCAAAACTTAACATCAAATAAGCAACTAAAATAATATCAAATTTTACAAGAATGACACGAAAAAGTAATAAATGGTTTATCATTCTTTGAATTTTTGCGTAAAATGTTAAAAAATGAACGCGTACCGTTTTAAAAGTAAATGGCCAATACATATGTAAAAAAAATTAACGATAATATCCATTACGATAGATTCAAAAATGTTGATACGTTTATTACCATCGAATCACTATCGTCCATTTTGCAGGAGGATTAACGATCCAATTTTCAATAAACTCACTTCAAACTACGAAATTTTCACAGCTCGTATTCGACAACTGTAAATCAACTCAATAATAAAAAAAATATCGAATTTTCACAATGCTTTTACAAATTCTACTGAAACTTTCCAAGCACACGTTTCCAATCATTATCATTACGCAACTATATATTATTATTTTTAAACACGCACACACATAATAAATCAGTCCATAAGCGTTTCCATTAAACGTCGAGATATTTATAAGCCCTGTAATCCACTTTATTTTTTTTTTTTCGGTTTCACGTATCGGTGTGTCGTCGGTTGACGTGTGATTGACAACCCTGAAATTGATCGTCGTTGATTTCGTTTATTCTCATTTTCGCACCGTGAAGGATTATCGGCGAAAATTTATCGGTCTGTCAATGTGTGCACGTTCATACTTATGTACATAGGTATGTACCTACGTATAAATTTGGAAGTTGAATTTAAAAGGCCGAAATTTTGATTTAAAAAATCGACCTAAATTCGAGACAGTCGCAGACATTTATGTCAAAATATTGTGACACGTTATTTGTATGAGCGAAATTGCAACGGTGAAATACGTCATATCCTACGAGATACATTTCATATATACAATATGTATGGTCGTATTGCAATATCGAACGTTTGAATGTATAGTTTAATATCATCATCCATAGTGAAACTGTTTAATATCTTGGACAAATATATCTATGTATTTTATATTGCCGTGTTTGTGATGTTAAATGATGCACATCATTGCGCAGTAAGGGGCTTGTGATATTGTATTTATGTTTAAATAAAACATGTATGTTTTAAAATTCACCTCGTGTATACGATTCAAGTAGCAATATCATTTTCAATATGGTGTACTTCAATATTATGCACTTTATTGCGATTTCAACATCAAAATAGCGCACATAACGATGTATGTATGTATGTATGTATGTACATACGTGCGCTGTTCAGAACTTATTTATTTATTTTACCAGAAGTATTCTCAGAAATTACACAGTTCTGAAAAATATGTAAAATAAGGTACACAAAAAAAAAAAAATGTTTACATATAAAATATTTGAATTAATATATACATACATATGTACAATACATACATACATACATACATAGAATGTTTACTGTGAAAGCGGAGTTTTATTTTTATATTTTGAATGAAATGTATGATATAACCTCAAACAAGGGCAAACAAGGTAGCAGTACCGGTAATTTTATTATAAAATCATATTAATGCAGAAAAACACATATTTTCTCAACAAGATAAATTTTTCGTGTGCAAAATTATTCGGTTAATTTAAAAAGTGTTGTTTTTACAATATGAGTGGAATATTACTGTATCATTATTATATATATAATAGCCGAAATCCGTCTGTCTGTCTGTCTGTCTGCTGATAACGCTCGCTCAGGAAAAATTATTAAAAAACCACTAGAACGAGTGGGGGATTGAACCCACGACCTTAGGCTCAAGAGTCATCGCACTAATGCTATACTCTATCGCCCTCGGTCGGTTTAGTCCTTTTGAACATTACCTATAGTTAAAATAAATAGGAAATGAGGAAAAATAATTAAAATACCAGAATGAGCGGGATTCGAACTTGGAACGACAAGTCGGTAGCTGAGCACGTAGACGCATGAGCCACGGCCGCTGCTAAGAGAGTCCTTTTTTACCTATATATATATATACAAGCGGTCTGGACTGCTTTATCTACATATGTACCTACCTACCTATAAAAACTATAATTTTTTTTTTGTTTTTTTACTTACAAAATTATAATTATTATATATGTATATAATAATTAATAATTATAATATAATAAAAATAAGGTATAAAATTTTTTTTTTTTTTTTTTTTTGATTTTTTCAAAATCACTCTATCGATACTATCGATACTACGGGATTGCTATAATACATAGATGGACATTTTATGGACTATATAAACTTTTTTTTTTGTCACTTACAACCGTGCGATCAATTAATGGGGATCTCTATTAAAAAAGCGCTTTACGTAATTTAAAATTCAGCGGGCGTTGATATTCAACGGGCTTACACTAGCATATATATAATAGCCGAAATTCGTCTGTCTGTCTGCTGATAACGCTCGCCGAGGTTAACTAATTAAAAAAGCAGAACGAGTTGGATTTGAACCCGAGATCACCAGGTTGGGAAGAATCGTGCTTACACTATGTATATTCCAACGGAGGCGATGACGGATGTGCTATAATTGGCCAAAATTAGTTCTTCAAAGGGTTCGCGACTTTGCTAAATTGTTACGTTGTTGTATTATAACGCGCCATCTATGCAACAACTATAAAAACTATTAAATACACATATAAATACTCAACGTCACCAGTCATGTCACGCGCGAACCAAATTGTTCGATCAATGTTTCACCCATACAACTGTGTCACTGACTTGAGCGCTTCGTGAAACGGCCATACATATGTATATGCCGTGCGAAGCTGTATACACACATAGTAGTACACGGTGCCGTTTTAAATATTAATAAACCGTTTTGGAAACGATTCAGATCGGTGCAATTTCCCTCGTGCGTCTAAGGCCGAGTGAACCAATTCACAGATTTGATTTAGGCGACTTTTTCGCGAAGCCTTTACGTGCTTGAAATATAAATCAGTGCGAGTTGAATTCGCCGAGTTTATGCGATAATCCACCGGCAAACTGAGACGCCGAGTTAAGGCCCCTGTTTCGCCTTTCATTAGCGAAATTTTCAGCTTTTAATGTTATATATTTACGTTCCGGTGTTCCACTTTCACCTTTACGTATCCACCCGTCACCCCCACCTAGCTTGCAAATTAGCTATTAATGCCACTCAGACGTACTGTGAATATTTTCGGAAGAGATCTCTCGTCTTCCGTCGATCCATGGGTATATTATATTATAATATGTTGCGTAGTGAGTGGGGTAGATGTGCCTAATCTATGTATCTACCTACGGGAGGATGCTCTTGTTTAGCGTAAAGTTTGCTAAATTAACATCGCGAGCGGCCTCGTTAGGACATGATTGAAGACGAGAACGCGCAAGCCAAGGGATGAAAAGAAACAGGGAAATAGCAGGAGGGGGTTGAAAAAAAAAAAAACAAAAATGATCGTAACTGCGTACCCGGAAAAGTGATAAAAAGAACACTTTCGAAACGCGTTCATCGCCGTTGAACGATTATGGCGCGCGCGGACCGCTCGTCAAAACTTTTACTATTGTTTAGGAAAGGCTGTAGGTTTTCTTGTTTATTGATCAATTTCTCTGCGGCCGTTACCAGAGGCGTAACTAACGCCCCCTTCTTTCGCGAAAAGACGAGGCGGCGCGGCGGGCTTCAGCGTTGGTGCTTTGCAAATATAAATAAAGTTTAAATATTTACTATGAAGTGCGTTGGGGTAATTTATGTACAACATAAACAAATTTCAAACGTATACTCGTGTATCTTCTTCTAAAGGTGGTGTACTTTTACTATTATAGTATCATCATTATATATATAATAGCCGAAATTCGTCTATCTGTCTGTCTGTCTGTCTGCTGATAACGCTCGCTGAGGAAAAATTATTAAAAAAACAGAAATTATCGCCCTTGGTCAGTTTAGTCCTTTTTTTTTTAAACATTACCTATAATTGAAATAAATAGGAAATGAGAAAAAATAATTAAAAAACCAGAATGAGTGGGGATCGAACCCGGGACGCCAGGTCGGGAGTTATCGCGCTAACGCATACGCCACCTATACAAGTTAATACCTACCCATACTCTGCTAATAATACATAGATGATGCTATATAAACTATGATTTTTTTTGATTTTTACAAAATCACTTACAAAATTATAATTATTATACATATATATAATAATTAATAATTATAATATAAATAGTAAAGTAAAAAAAATAAATCGATACTATCGATACTACGGGATTGCTATAATACATAGATGGCGCTATAAAAACTATTATTTTTTTTGTCACTTACAACCGAGTGATCAATTAGTGGGAATCTCTATTAAAAAAGCGCTTTACGTAATTTAAAATTCAGCGGGCGTTGATATTCAACGGGCTTACACTAGTATTGTATATATATATATATATATATATGATAGCCCTATTCCATCTGTATGTGTGCCGATAACGCTCGCCTCGGTAAATAATTAAAAAACCAGAACGGATAACAATTGGGATTTGAACCCAGCAGGTACCACTGATTCGAAACAGAGCGCTTACGCGGTGAGCTAATTTAGATGATGTAGGGCAGGCTACAACGTGACTTTTTATACACAACAACTATAAAAACTATTAAATTTAATATTATTTTTTAGCACGGGTGATGAGAACGCTCCGTTGATATTCAACGGGCTTACACTAGTATACATACATATGTATAATAGCCCTATTCTGTCTGTCTTTCTGTGTGTGTTTTTCTGCTGATAACGCTCGCTGAGGTAAATAATTAAAAGACACGAACCGTCAGTGCGCGAATGGGATTTGAACCCGAGATCACCGGTTTGTGACAGTGAGCGCTTACGCTATGATCCAAACGGAGGCGATGACGAGCCTGCTACGATTTGACAATATTAATTGTCAATAGGCTCGCGACTTTGCTAAATTGTTACGTTGTTGTATTATAACGCGCCATCTATGCAACAACTATAAAAACTATTAAATTTAATATTATTTTTCAGTACGGGTGATGAGAAAGCGCTCCGTTGATATTCAACGTGCTTACACTAGTAGTAAATAGTATCATAGTAAAGTAACTAAGGAAAGATACTCTGCTGTAGTTGCCCATTGCTTTAAAGAAGGCATGGGGAAAGGAAGAAAAATAATGGACTATGATTTGCTAGGTAGAAAGAGAATTTTCAGACCGTAAGTTTAGATTAATTGTCTTAAATAAATAAAATTAATTAGATAAATTTGCAAATTCTAACACGAGTAGGCCGATTCGCATTTAGTGATATTAAGATCTTGTCAATAATCCAGAAATTCATCCGACATTTGTAAATCACAGGGAAATCGCTTGGTTTTCAAACATTTCAAACATAACATAGAGAGTAAATTAGAAAACTTTACAGTGAACGTTCATGTCGCTTGTATTTGTAACATAAAAATGATTCCGAAGAATGAAAATCGAACGTGAAACTTTTTTTAAAACCCCACTCGGCAATTCGCTAATACACTACTGAAATTGAATTTAACAAACTTTTAAAAGTACTTTTTCCATTGTATTATTATTATTACAGCTTAAACTTTAAGACTTGAGCTATAGAGAAACGGTACTCCACGTTTATTATGAAATAGCTACACAAATCATTCCTCTGGTAATTATGAGCGTATTTTAATTGTGATTTAATTAATGAGTAATCTATTACAACATATTAAGAACGTTTCTCAACCAAGTACTTAAAATTTTCCCGCGCCTTTCGGTTCGCCGTTAAAACAAAATGGCGGCCGCCGTCTCCAGTGACAGAGGGGGCCCCTTTTAACGACACTTTTGAACTTTTAATCGATTTCGTTCGCGATTCGACAAATTCGCAATATATCATCTGGCCTACCTGTGGATGAGAAAGTTCCACGGTAATGGCGCACCTCGGCAAATATGAAAATTCGAGAGAAGTATTCGATATGGCGCTCGGCATTTCTGCATCCGTGTCGGCGTGGCTGAGGCGCCATTACGTGTGGACGATTACGACGGAATTTCACTTTGGCGCCTCGGGAATTTCTCGCTTTTCCTAGGAATTCGAAGGGTGCTCTCTCTCTTCGATCGCGAAGAACCATTAAAATGGCGGCAAATGGAGCGAGCATGCTCCTTGCGAGAAATATCAAATATTTTACACGCCCTCTCCTCCTACTAAACCCACCTACCCCATCCACCCCTGGACAATGGCGAGTCTTCGTGTCCATTGTGCGAAAACGCCAATATGGTGGCTATTCGACAAAAATTTAATAAATCGACGGATACGGTCTCCCATTTATAATGTGTCTTTGAAAAGTTTTCCTATGTGTCTTATAAAATGATACTCAAACGTATGTACGTTTATACGTGTCTAGTCTCTTTATTACGTAGTGCCCTTTGCGAAGGCCATAATACATGACAGTTCGAGATATGACGTGCTTTAGCGTGCTATGGGTGTTGTAGCGTGTATGGCGTTCTGTACATAGATCAACATGACGCCGCGGCGTCTCGGCAGTAAGGTTATTGCGCAAATATCTTATTTTTAACAGCGGTTGAGTAGATTTTATATACAGTAATGAACCATTCAGTTGGCAGTTAGTCGGTTTGGCTTCTGTAAAGCTCGTGTGTATGTACATGTGTATATTGTGCGAACGAAACAAAAACGTTTCGGTATTGCTATAGGGAATGGCAATACGCAAGTTCAAAATTAAAAATGCATAAATGCGTGTTTCCGCGTACAAAATACAAAAAAAATATTTTCAACAACGTTACCGTATACAATAACACAACACAAACGTATTCAAATAATTTCGAATGAATTCAAAGTGTGTGTGTGTTGTTTTTGTATTTTATTTTTCAATTTTCCGAGCAGAAGAAAATATTCATCGTGCGTATCTCTATGTATGTACATATTTTAACATTCTTACCGCACTCAAGTCTTCAGCTGAAACCGAATGAATAACTCTAGATTTTTTATTTAAATTCAATTCGACACTACATAGTGTGTCAATGAGATATCGGTCACTGCCCATTATAGTACTGTGTCCGTTGACAATCAACGAGCGTTTGTAATTAGCACATGAGTTCGATAAATGAACCAGTAGCTATGAGCTACGGATACAAATTTAAGAATTTTTTTTAATGGAATTCCTATCGTACATACATACAGACTGACAACATACTAAAACGGGTGTTACACGCTCAGTCTGGCATTTGTTCAGTCCATGATCTTGATCGTGAATATACTGATGGACTGACGGACGATATTACACGATCAGTCTTTTCGAGAACGCTTTTTGGGTGACACTTTTTCTGCGGAAAAACGATAGATAAAGAAAAAGCTGATATTGCAATAATAATAGCTTTGCCTACAAAAAAACGTGTTTAAAGGAAACGATGGACTAAAAAATGGCTACTGAAAATAGATCTCTATACGCATTTGAACTTATTGAATGAAATAAAAGACACAAATGAAGAGGAGGACTACGAAAATTATTATCGTATGAAATATGCCTGTTTTGATCACTTGCTGGAAATGGTTAAGCCATACTTGAGGAAGTCGACAAGTGCTGAAGAAAAACCTTACGATACCTTGCTACTGGAAGAAACATTAAAGATTTAAGATTCTCAGTTATAATGTCATCAGCTGCTATCAGTCAGTCATCTGTTGTCAATCCACACCAGACTGATGAAAATTATTAAAATATTAAAATATCTGTCAGTCTGTTTCATCAGTTCGTCAGTCAACGCATTATACATACGATCAGTTTGACGTCAATCTGACCACAACCATGTATCGAACTGATGCTAGACTGAACGTGTAACACACATCAAAAGTTATTTATCTATAGGTATAATATAAGAGAAGCCTTATCTGATTGGGTGTTTCATATTCGTATTACACATAAAAATATATGTTCAAAAATTAAAAACAAAAAGCTTTGAAGTTTGACAAAACTTTTTTATTTGTATTGCCAGATTACTGAGAATTGAGCAGCGACAAAAATATTTAATGCTATATTTTACACCGTTTAATGATTAAAATATTAAAAATACTCCAAAATCAATTTGCAACGAATCCTTACAAATTTTCAATATTCATTCCGGCGTAAGATTCCGAGAAAAGTTCAAAACTTTTCCAGCACGAGAGAGAAAACATATAATCGCACGCTGAAATTTCAATAAATTTCGAGGCAACGAACTCACACACGCGCGCACGATAGGAATATCAAATAAATTTACATACATATACATACACAAAAAGAAGCAGCAAAACGTTATAAAATAAAATGAAACGTATTGAATCTGGACGAATGATAAATGAAGCGGCTAACGACGGACTTATAACGAGATCGTGCTCGAATTTCCCAAGCGAACAGCGTCGAAGCGCACGCGCCCTTACTTTATTAAGTTTCAGTTTGCCTCTTTTGGATACATTAGCGGAGACTTTCGACTTGTGAAAAAATATACACAGACATGTAAGGCTTCCGATACATCTGACGTCTTTTTTTTTTCGCTCGGTTTGTTTTGCTAATACAAATCACGTAATGGCGCGGCGTTTCAGATTCGGCTTTCGTCGATGCCATTACGCATTCAGTTTTCCGTACGCAAAGCGGATCCTGCATGCAGATTTTCCCGGCTCATCTTTTTATGTAGTTCATTTGGAACGTTTTACATAAAAGAAAGAGAGGCCTGGGATTCCACCGGCTTCGAATTCCGCAAACCGCGTATAATATAATACATATATATGTAGTATATTGGATTCCGGTAGGACGTTTCGCGTTTATCTCGTAAGCTTTCGCGTCTCTGGAATGGTCAGTCGAAAAGTGAGCCAAGTCCTTGAGTGTCACGTTGGAACGTGATGGAATTTTGAATAGTTAGTAGTATCGGGCTACAGTCTCTAAATGTATTTTAAGCGAAATTAAATTCCTCAAGAGAATGTCTGCTCTACATACATATAGGCGTTTTCTATTAAATTCGACTGAAACTCGAGTTATAACGAAGCTTAAATAATTTTATACGAAAAAGTAGAGTAACGCAAACGTATATTAAATAGCTAAAATATATTAATATTGGAATATATTCTAGATTCTAGAATATGAATATGTTGTATATAATCAACAGGCCTTATTCAAACCACTGAGATTTAAGAATTTAATAATATTCTAAAGCACTAGCATATAATTGATCATTTTAAATTTGAATATGTATCTACAATATAATTTGACTTGATAGAAATTTTAAATTATCTTAAAAGGAATTGATTATCCGTTAATGATTATTTGATTGCTTATTAATATTTGAATTTATTTATTTAATTAATATTAGGTGGCAAACAGCTCATAGAGAATATAAAATACAAAACAATATTAATTTCACATAATACACTACAGCCAAAATAGTTACAAACAAACAACAGATCATAACAAGAAAGGAAATTAGGAGTTAGGGCTGGAAAGGAACTTAAGTAAAGATAATCTGAAGGAGGGCAAAGAACAGTGAAAAGGATCAATATGTGTCGGAATTTCGTTGACGAATCGGATCTATAAATGAAGGAGTTTTTCGAGTAATTAGTGGAACAAAGATTCAAAGGAAACAATGGAGGATTTCTGACAGATCTAGGGGGACAATGTAGAAGGATCCTACTTAGTAGGTAAGGGCTATCTGATTATTATGATTAATAAGACTTGATCCCTTTTTATGGTATGCAAGTAAAATACAATGAAACGTGGAAAGTGGATTCGTTAAGAAAATACCGAGTTGAATACACCTGGAGGCGATTCAATTTTGAAACCTTTGCATTTCACAAACTTTAACGTTAAGATTTGTTTCAAAAGTACGAAAGTATGATAAAATATATAATTCTTTGACACACAATTGAGTTAAAATCGCAAGTGCAAAAGAAAAAGACTTTTAAAACGTATTATATACTATGTATGTAGGTTCAAAATAAAAAAAAATCCTTTCAGCACGTTTCAAAAAGGAAATAATACTTTTATATATTGCTAGGTGTGAATGGTGAAAATCCCACACAAACCCAACAGGGCAGGAAAGAAGTCGTAAAAAAAAGTACGAAGTCGCTTTCAAGTCACGACTTTATCGCATAATCAATTTATTTTATGCTCGTATGTATCATGCGAAAATTGCTAGATTTAATACGTTATCTGAATATGTAAAAGTATGCGCGGCTTAAAAGTGCGGATTCGGCATTGAACGAGTGCCACGTACGAAGAGATTTGATCGCAAATTGAATTCCTGGTTGAGGCGTTAGCCACCCAGATTGTTATCGACGCGTTTTGCAGCATCCCAGACAGGCGTTTGTCACCGGTGGTCGTCGAGCCTATGCGATGCCATGTAGATAGATATTTCGATTAAAGACCCGAGAACCCAAACTAACCCCCGGTTTAATGGAGCAGTTAACCACAGTTTAAATTGATCGAAAAAAATCTAGTGATACTCCTTAAGTCTCAATACAGTCTATAAGTACAAACATAATCAAACTAAGTTAACGAATATAAAAAAAAATTTAAATTTCTATACATATTATGTATGTATATCGCAATATTTGTAATAATTTGTAATATGACAAAATGTGCATATGATCCGTCGAAGTTATACATATGTCGTTCGTTGATGAAGATGTGAAGAAAACATGTTAAATTCTAACTAAAATGCGGCTGAAGCTTTCTTAATTTTACATGAAAGGTTGTATGACTGAGTTCTAACATATGTACATACAAAAAAAATCAGCATTTTATTGGATGTAATTAGATTTTGCTGTAAATGTTTGGAGCCCTAACATTAAAACACACATTATATGTTTTGAAAGGATTACAAGAATGCCATCTGAACTTCGAACACTACCCTATAACGAAAGGTTAAAGAAAATGGATCTCACCTCTTTGGAGAAGTGTATAAATTAATAAATAATAAATATGAATGTCCAATTAATAATGCCCTCCCGGAGTGCATCAAGTCTTCTAAGACAATAGATGCATTCTTAAAAAGTGTGAGGAGACACCTCTGTGAGAAATAGTAGTTAAGTATAAGTATAGTGTATAATGTATATTTGATTTAGTGTTTTGAAAATGTAATAGATGTAGTTAAATTAGCTATTTATTTAGCTATTATTATATAAAATAAATAAAATAATAAAATATGTAAATAAAATAGAAAAATCCTCACGATCAATAAATGCGCTCATCTCAGAAGTCATACTAGAAGAGAAATCTAACAAAATTGTCAGAGTCTCATTCTTTTCAAATTACTAGCTCACTCCTTTCAAATCAGCTAGTAACTTCTGAAAATATCAATCACTTTAAAAATCATCTAGACGAGTTTTTGAATATATGTAAATTGATTTTTGTAATCCTACAAATATAAATAACTAAATTTTATGTACAAATTATAACAGACCCCTGGGCTCCATCGGCTATGCCGCCTGCCCATGTATCTACATATATATAAATCAATGTCTGTCTGTCTGTCTGTTTGTTTGTTTGTCTGTTTGTCTATTATAGGCTCCTAAACCACTCAACCGATCGCGATGAAACTTTCAGGACTTATTGTGATCATGGCGGGGATGGTTCATGTGAAAAAAAATCGGGAAAAAAACGGGAACGGGAACGGGCCTGCTCACGCGTTAGATAACGTACTAGGAACAGGAACGGGAACGGGATCGGGAACAGGATCTGGAACAGGAACGGGAACGGGCCTGCTCACGCGTCAGAAAACGTACTAGGAACGGGAACTGGAACGGAATCGGGCATTGCAATGCATGCCGGGTCAGCTAGTTTTAAATAAATAAATAATAACTGTGAATGTTCAATTATATTTTTTATAAGAAACAGTTGTGAACTTTTCCCAATATGTATGTACATAAAAATTGTTAAAAACTTGTCGGGTTTTTGTAGAATTTTGCACTGAAACGGAAGACTTATTTAATTATGTCCCATTGAATATGTAGTGTTGTTAAGTGCTCTTTCTTTTCCATAAAAAAAAACAAAAGAAACAGTTCTATTCTGCAATTAAAATTAACGAAATAACTTTAGATACATTAAATATTCGCATTTAAAATATTGAAGCTGTATATTTTGAAAAACACTGCAGCAGCGTTTGACATCGATACGCAGAGCATTAACAGGCAAATTAAACAGTTGTGTGACGTGGGTGGCAAAACGGTGATTTTATCGTGAATTGATTTGGAAGTTTGTTTAACAAACACCTACCCCTTTCTCCCCACTATTATGGGTGGGTTGGGTGGGGTTTAAACCACCCACTAAAACTGTCGAGAGAGAGCACGTGCTCCTCCTATTAGGTTCATTTGTAAACGGGACGCGTATAATGCGCTCATTCGGCGTCACCACTGGTTCCAAACAGGTGGTGCGCGTGAGACTGGGAAGCACGTGGTGCAACCGCAAATTCGTCTGTCTAGCTTTGCTCAAATGTGGTGGAAAATTTTTGGCTTATCACTCCACTATGTGTTGAAAATGGTCCTTAATTGAGAATGCTACAACTAAAAAAAATGTGATTTTTGAGTAATTACCATTAATGAGTCAAGTAAATATTACCCTATCAATCATCAAAAGAGAACCAACTTAATTATCTGATGGGTGAATAATTTTTAGCCAATTTGAAAAATTCAAACTTCACAACATTGTTGAAATGGTTTTTTTTTCATTTATTGCAAAACTTCATTTTTTGAGTTGTGTCACTTTTGATGCATTTTTTTTTTGATTAAGGCACATACTCGTATGAGCCGTTTATTTTAAAAGCGACTGTTGACTTTCCGAAAAATTGAGTTTAGCTGCTGACTTACTTACTACATACATATGTACTGTCCCAATATTATCATCTTTAGAAATGGCAAAATTGGTATCTTAAAAAAAGCTTAAAGAAGCTTTTGTATTGTTAGAAAGAAAGTAGAGACACAAAACTCGAAAACATATAAAGTTAACGTGTTCCATTTGTTCATACTAAGAACAAAACGATTTTCAACAAAAATTGAGATTGAAAGTGGAGTTCTTTCATTGTATGTAATTTAAATGCTTATGAAATATAGAAAAGTAAAAAAAAATCTACTCACATTTTTCAGTTAACAGAAATAAATACACACCTCGTATTTTCCCAAAACAGTAATAAGTCAACATAGTCCATTGTCAATTCAAACGATTCACGTAGAGCAGCGTTTTTCAAACTTTTTTTTACTATGACCCACTGCAAGAACTGTATTTTGTATTGCGACCCAGTATGCCTATATAATAATATATCAAACACAAACTCTGTCCACTATGTTCCTTTATTTACTATTGACACATGATATATGTAGATATGCATATTTATGGATGAAACTAGTTTTCAATTAAAAACTTTGTTTTTAATTGAGATAAAGTGGAGAATCTTAGTTCACACAAATAAGTTGAAGTAAAAGGTATAAAGATTGATTTTTAATTTAAAAGTGGAAATTCTCCTTATACCTTAATCCAAAATGATGAAAAATTGAATTGCTGAAAATCATTCTTCAGTGTAAATGTACTAATAAGGTACAGAAATATAGCCTCTCCTCTTCAGGATCAAAGTTTAACTCAATTATTGATTCGGGGCTTCCAAAGGCTTTTCTTTACGGTTTAAAATTTCTGCCCTGGAAAATTGTTATCAAAGCTTTGGCATAAAGAAGTGAGATGTGACAACATCTCGAGCTATCATTCTTTTAAAATATCTTCATTGACGGAGCTGTCATGATTTTCCGTTTGTTGCGACCCATTTTATTTATTTTGCTACCCAAAAACCCCGACGTAGAGCTTTAAGATATCCATCTATTCGGTATAATATATTGTTGGAGTTTGAATGTGACACTCGATATTACAACAGATCCATTAAACTTCAAAAGATAAAATTTTCAATATTACCTACCAACTTGGCATATTGTGTTACCGTTTACATTGTATACTTTCAATGTTACAACGTACATTTTTGTTTATACATACATACATATGTACATATTCCGATACAAAATGGCACGTGTATACGGTAATAAAGTCTTAACGCAAATACACTGCGGTCCTTTGTTTCAATATTGTCCACGAACAACTACTTTTAGGTACACACATACAGTTCCCAGCTTTCGATGTGAATATTTTACGAGATCCTGCATATTATACTATATACGTACATACACTAGTTTACCGAAAAATGACCATGCACGAATCCACACGTGGGAAATTTCAACAAACACTTACAAAAACATGGGCACGTGAGCAATTAAACGACGAGCATAATAAAAATAAGGGGATGTTATGTACTTACATACATACATATATACACATGTACGTACACGTGTAATCAATTAACCGACCAAATAATAATAGTGTTTATATATTATGCAACCGTCGACAGTGTCCAATTACGAATCCGCACCCTTTAAACGACCTGGCCCTTTCGGATAATGTAACAAGAATTTAATTGACCCACCCTTTTTCGGTATCGTCCCACACGAGCGAAGCATCCTTACGAGTGCTACTACTGAAAAATTCACTCTGGGGGTTGAAATTTCACAGGGTTTTTGGTAATCTTAGACTATGTGTGGGGGTTGCGTGCGTTCGAGCGAGTCGTAACGATAATATTGCATGTCGCCTAATCGAATGTTTGTCGATTTTTTTTTTGTTGTTCCGTATCAACGTGCGAATTCGCTTAATGGGTACGAACATTGTCTGGAGGAGATGTGGCGTGTGAGTGTGCGATGTAATTGAATTTCGTATTGAAAGTCACATTTAGTGGTGAAATTACATAAATTGAATTGTATTAAATGTTGAGCTTTGACCTTTCGAAACGCTCTGTACGTGTGTGTGTGTGTGATATGAAGTTAATTTCATAGGAATGGTTAAGTGGAGATTGTAGTTTTGACTATGTGAGCACTTTAGAGTTAGCGTAATAAAGGGTATAGCAAACCCTTATAATTAAATTTGTTTCAGAAAAATAATATCGTATAAAGCAAAGGTGTGGCCAGTGTGAAAAATTTCACATACAAAATCCAATGTTTTACAGTTACATACATATCAAACATACGACCAATGCGTACTGCCAGTTAATTATGACGTGTGGATGTGAAACGTGGATGCTACATTCAAGAATGTTACGCAAGATCCAGTGCACACAGAGAAGCGTGGATAGATGTATGTTCGGTATAACAAGAAGAGATCGTAAGAGGAATACATGGGTAAGAAGAAGTATGACCAAAGTGACAGATATAGTGGAACGTGTGAAAGTTGATGGCAGATGGACGCGAAAAATACTGGAATGGTATCCGAGAGGATGTCAAAGAAAACAAGGTAGACCAAGTGGACGATGGGCTGATGAATTGAGAAGAATGTGTGGAGTCAAGTGGATGCAGATTGCTCAAGACAGACAGGACTGAAAGAGGATTGCAGAGGCCTTCATCCAGCAGTGAAGTGGTAAACGGCTGAAAATGATGATGATCAAAACAATTACCATGTATTGTAGCTTAAGCGTCTGTCTGTTTGAATGGGTCGTTGCGGTTATGCTTGCATTGCCAACATAAAAGAATTGCGTTGTGCCAGCCAGAGTTGATTGAGTCGACATATAGCGATTTTATAGCCATACAACCATTCAATCAACGATGCACTATACAAATGTTTCACGTACTGTCAATTAGACTATGCGCTGTACTGTTATTGTAAAAACCAGCGCACACGGATGGGGTTTAAGGGTTAGGGAAAAATCGGCTAGTATAATAAAATAAATGCGAAAGTTCATTATCTGTTAAACGGAATGAAAACCGTGATGACGGATAAACAACTCATGAAACGCTTCGAGCGCGCTGCCGCGTTGGCTGAAACTTTTCGCAATACAGGCATACATTCGCAATATGTCACACACACGTTGAACAGTTTTGTACGAGCGCAGTGAGAAGACGCCGGGTATCAAAAGAATGCTTTTTAAAATGACAAAAAAAAAAAAAAAATTTACTAAGATTATTTTACTAATACACGTTTATTGTAAAATGAATAATGGCCACTTGACCGGGAACCATTAGGATAACCTTTAGTTAATACGAAGTATTATATTGATATGTAAAAGTTTTTAAGAATTAAAATTAAAATATCGTTTCTATATCTTTTAAACTGATCAAACGATTTAAGCTTGGTCTATTTTCGATACAGCACAATTTTTTTCTGAATAAATTTGCGAATGAATACCAAATAGAATGAAGCTAGTAATCCATCAAAGGCTTCATACTTTTTATACAATTGAATCGATTATGTAATAAATATTGCAGATTATCCCTTTTCCTATTACTTTTTATATATACATCGGCTCAATATTATATCACAGTTGAATAAAAATTGGCAATGCTTTTTCGCAACGGCAGGAAACGTTTACGGCACAGCAGCGTTTAGCTTAGCGTACCGAAATTTCGCAGTTCAATGTACCAATCTTGTCACAGATGTAGCATTTATTTAACATACGACTTGGCAAGCTACCCTCTCGTTGGGATATTATTATTTCAGCTTGTTCGGGAGAAAATTTAAAATTATTACCATCGTTCGTACCCGAAAAAAGAAAAGACTAGCACTCGGCAATGGAGAAATTGTCGGGCAATAGAGTGTCAATTATTGAAATTGTCATACCCCATTTAACGCAACACGAGGGTAAGGTGTGGCCCAAAGACGAGGTACATTAATTATTCAATACCATTACGCGTGTCAATTTGCTAATTGGTGAATGCTCTATTATGCGCAGATGTACATGTATGTATGTCTATTTATATAAATAAGGGGCGAAATTGCGTTCACAAAATTGGGAGTGTCATTGTAAAACGCCCGTGCACGTTGACGGTCAATTTACGTAATTAACGCATCTGTAAGTATTCAACGACTGTGGACTACACTGTAGTAGTATATTGCCCGTTGACGCGTATTATGCTGCGTACACACCGACGAACCGAACAGCGAACGACGAATGGTTGCTATTATGTAAAGCCGCGTACTCATTGGCGAACATGCGCGTGTAATGCAACAAATTTTGTAAATGTGTACGCGTTCGCGAGCATATGTAGTTTGCGCGCGCTCTGCAACGTCCGAACACAAATGTGCTCGTAGTTGGTTGCACGGCAAGTGTGTACATGGCGTCCACATTAGCGAGCATTACATTACACGCTCATGTTCACTAATGAGTACGCGGCTTAAGGTTATGTTTTCAATTTTGCCACGTGAAGCTCTATTTTGTCATGTGATCGTTTTTTCTGCTACACGATGTATTTTATATGTCTAGCAAAAGCCCATTTATGTAGTATACGTGATATGTATATAAAGTTTAGAACTGGAGAGGTGCTGAATTATTGTCAGTGGGATTTCAATGGTTCACAGTGGAGCAGTGGTTGGGAACCTTTTTCGAGCTAAGAGCCAAATTAGGTGAAACCTTGCAAAATTAGTAAAAAAAAAAAATATTGTCTTCGGATTATATGTATGTATATTCAAAATTAAATTAAATGTTACTCATTTATAAAATGGAAAAAAGAAATAGAGTATAACTTTACAGTTTGGTCACCTTATTATTTTATTCATTCGAATTCTTCAGAAAGAATTCAAAATAAATTTTTAAAATATATTAATTATAAATTCAAGAATTCTTTTGGTGATATGTGTTATGATTCTCTTTTACTTGGTTTAAAAATGAATAAATTGAGTGATAGGAGAATCATAAATGATTTGATCATTTTTTATAAAGCCGTTAATTCTCTTTTTGATTGTCCTTCTCTTATTGAGACTTTTTTGTGTTTTAAGAGTTCCTACGCGAGTTACTCGATCTCAATTTATTTTTAATTGAGTGTGAGAGTAACTCGTGTCCTACATAATTACTACCGAAACTCACCTATTCCAAGACTGATTAGGCTCGCCAATAAATATAGTCATTTGTTAGATTATTTCTTTTTAAACATTTATTTGGTAAGGCTTAGCTGAGACTTTCGTTTAGTATTTCTTATTCCCAATTAAAAAAAGAGTTATTTTTATTTTTAATTTTGTTCTTTTTATTTTATATGTATGCAAAAACCCTATTTTAGGCGTATAACAACAACAATAAATAAATAAATAAATAATGTTCGACAGTTTATTACTAAAAAGTGTTATTGAAAAACGATTTAATGCTTTTTTACAGCCGTATATAGAAATGGGATTCATTTTGATTTTGTGTAAATTTATGAGTCGCAGGTTTTCATACAAAGAGCCGCACGAGGCTCGGGAGCCGCCAGTTCCCGACCACTGCAGTACTTCACACAACGAATAAAATAATTTAAGTGAATTAACGCGGACTTTCTGCGACAATGGCTTTATTTGCGTTGCGCACTCATTATTTTGTTGCATTTTCTTTCGCTATTTCCACCAGCGCCTTTGCAATTGCATTTTTAATTTATATAGAAGCGGCCGTCTCTCGTTCCTGCTGCACTTTTTTTTTTCAGGATCTGGATAAATTACTTCAAGCTGAGTGCAGTATATATATACATATATAGACAGCGCAGTTAAAAGAAAAGCTCAATTATTACACTTCCGACCGGCTTCCGAGTCTGCATGGGAAATGTAGGGGATTTTTTTCGTACGTACAAGCTTTCGGTTGATGAAGAATCGGAAATTGACCATAACTGAGGTTGTATTGGCGCGTCGACCGGATGTTTGAGAAGTGCCGAAAAATAAAATTCGGATAATGAGACGAGGGAGGGCTTTCTAACCAGCAGAAAGCAGAAGGGATGTTGAAGGGAGATTTATATAATCGCCTCTACCAACCCCCCCCTCTCCTACAACAACCTTAACCCAAACCCTCTTCTTAACCCTCCGTCGTCTTCAGTTATCTCATAAAACGCTCGTTTATCCATCAACGAATATAAATGTGAAATTATTACCGGCTAAAAGCCGCTTTCGGCGGTTGTGGCATTAACCCTTTTACCGTTAGCCCGCGCTAGAGAGGCAGCTCTCGAAAGTTTTTTCGCACAAAGGAAAATTTTCGGAAAAGTCGTTACAAGCGGAAATGCGGTTTTAACGGAAGCGCTCGTTCCATTTCTCTCTTTCTCTCTCTCACTTTCTGTCTCTTTAGACAATAATCTTATCGCTCGCGCAAAATACGACCAACAGATTCGGATTACACGCTTTAACATATTCAACGAAACTCGGTTTTAACGCACATTACAAAAAAAAAAAACAAAAAGAAGGAAAAAATCGCAGCGCGCTTTGTTTATGCGAGGATTACGCTCGAAAAATAAAGTCGGCAAGGTGCGTATACATACTTTATAAAAAAACATTGGATGCAAGGCAGGTATGTTTTTGTTTCAAAGAAAATTCAGTGGAAATTTTAATAAAATACAATCTTCAAAAGATCCACAACAAGCAACCGAATAAAAATCTAACAAAACCTCTCTCGTAGATTTCCACACCATTTCACTAATTGGAACCAAAACTTCGCAGAGTTACTCCCTAGAAGTGTACTTGAGTACAATACGACATTTCCTTTCGGTTACCCGTTACCGTAAAAAAAATTGTTTCAATGACGATAGACTAATAGCCAGTAGACACATACTGAGAATTGTTTTATTCTCGGCAAATGCAGGGTACTTTCAACTAATTCTATAATATAATACTTAAATGTCATAAAATGGCTAATGGCAGTTTGAAACACTATATAACTACCCATAGACCCCACAAACTTTATTCAAATATTATTGTAATATTAAGAAGAACAATGGCACAATTGCAAAATTACAAACTTACACATTGACCGTTACGTTGTGGTTCTTCGTCGAACAGACGATTGAAATTTAAATAATGGAACAACGACGTATCTGCACTGGCATTGTCTAAGACAGTGGTCGGAAACTTTTTTCAAGCTAAGAACCAAATCGGGGAATCGCAAGTTATGGAGCCGCAACATATGCACTATTTTCGGATTACATATTCAAAATTAAATTAAACGTTACACCTTTACGAAATGGATTGCTGAAAGGAATAAGTTATCTTTGTGATTTTACTTAATGTTAGACAGTTTATTGTATAAGTATTTTATCTGAAAAACAAGCTTTTTTAAGCCACGAAGTTGTGGAAATTGGATTTATTTAAATCGTGTCAAAGAGTTGTGTTTCACGCAAAACGTTGGATGACACCGAGAGCCGCATGCGGCTCCGGAGCCGCCGTCTCCCGACCGCTGGCCTAAGCGGTATTATAATTACGTCCTTGTTACATTATTATATATGTATACATACGTACACTAGTGTAAGCCCGTTGATTATCAACGGAGCGGTTTCTCATCACCCGTACTGAAAAATAATATTAAATTTAATAGTTTTTATAGTTGTTCCATGGACGGCATGTTGTAATACAACATGTAACAATTTAGCACGGACACGTCATCGAGTTCAAATCCCACTCGCACGACGTTCTGGTTTTTTAATTATTTACCTAGGCAAGCGTTATCAGCAGACAGACTATTATATATTTTATATATATAAGATGTATAATAGCCCTATTCCGTCTCTGTGTATCTGTCTGTCTGCTGATAACGCTCGCAAGTGTAGACGACTTGGCTAAATTGTTATTATAATGCGCCATCTATACAACAACTATAAAAAAAATTTAATTTAATATTATTTTTCAGTACGGGTGATGATTCAACGGGCTTACACTAGTTAGTAAAGAGTAATATGTATATTCAACACAAAATGCCCAAAATTGAACTTCGTCCTTGTTCTTCTGGAACGGCGATATGCAATCTTACAAAAAAAAAAATTATAGAAAAATCTGTCTCAAATCCTCCTTATATCTATTATAAATGAATTTCGGAATAAGAGGGAAGGCAAAGAGGATAATAAAATATACAATGCTACCGGCTTACTTACCCAGGGCCTGGTGAGGTCTTAGCGACATAATCATCCCGCTCATTTGTCCTCGGGTCTATTCAGATGGCATTTCGCACTAAAACGAGACTTCAGCACCACGTACGTACCTTCGTACCTTTGCGTGCGTGTATGTATCTGTTAATGGGAGGAGGAAAGGGTAGGAGAGGAGGAATGGGCGGGTCATCTTTCAGAGGGAAACCTATTAGTACACTTCAAAGCGTTAATAGGTTCAGAGGAGTGATTTGTTTACCTGTCTTAGCGAATGAGTTCATCACGACATGACGCCCACGGCCGATGATGAATGAAATAGTCTGTCACGAGATAGATAGAACGAGTCGGCTAATGGACGCTGAGAAACTGAAGATTTTTATACCGGAAACCTTAATCAACTTCGCGATTGAAGGGGGTCTTGAAAGGATAGTCGAAAAGTCAACGTGGATGAAGAGTGAGTAAACAATGGCGATTCCCTTATACATATCGTGTTTCTAATGCTCGGCTATCGTGTTATGTTGTAATACAGAATAGTGACGCATTCATTCGGTTACAAAACCCTATGCTGGCTTTCTATATTTTTTCTATATAATTCTATAGAGTTAAGAGGTTTATTTAAACTGCAATCAAAAGAGGATATATTTCAGCTTTAATTGTAATTAAATTTTCTTTTTCATTCGTAATGTAGAGTTGGATAACAAGATGCATGTGAAAGTTACAAGTTTTATGCGTACAAATCATGTAAATTTATTATTTACTAGTGTAAGTCCGTTGAATATCGACGGACGTGTTTGACGTAATTTAGCAAAGTCGTGAACCTATCAAGGATTAATATTTTAAAATTATAAGAGGTCTTCCACCACCGGTGTTGGGTGAACGCGTTAGCGCTAACTTACCCAACCTGGTGATTACGGCTTCAAACCCCACTCGCGACGTTTGTGTTTTTTCAATTAAATTTGAATTTCAGCCTTTACTGAGGCGAACGTTATCAGCAGACGAACAGACATACGGAATTGGGCTATTACTAGTGTAAGCCCGTTGAATATCAACGGAGCGGTTTCTCATCACCCGTACTGAAAAATAATATTAAATTTAATTGGCGCGTTATAATACAACAACGTAACAATTTAGCAAAGTCTCGATCCTACTAAAGATTTATATATGTTCAAATGTAGGAGATCTCGAAACTATTTTTCTTTCATAGAGAAGTCAATACGCAAATACACATTGGATTGAATCAAATAATGAGCATGAACACAATATTTTGGTTTGAAAACTGAGTGAGACAAAAGTGGAGTAAATTGTAACGTAAAAGCTACAGCTGAAAGTGTAACAAGAAGACAGGTAAACTATAATATTCCAGTGTAAGCCCGTTGAATATCAACGGATGCTTTGTGTGGGTGAGTATATGTGTATTTAATAGTTTTTATAGTTGTTGCATAGATGGCGCGTTATAAGACAACAACGTTACAACTTAGCAAAGTCGCGAGCCTATTGAGAATTAATATTGTCGAATTGTAGCAGGCCCATCATCGCCTCCGTTTGGATGAAAGTGTTAGCACGACCTCATTCCGACCTGGTGATCTCGGGTTCAAATCCCACTCGCGCAACGTTCTGGTTTTTTTTTTTAATTATTTACCTCGTCAAGCGTTATCAGCAGACAGACACACACACACACACAGACAGACATACAGAATAGGGCTATTATATATATGATAATTGTAGATTATGTAAATTAGTAAAGTATGTAGTTTCATTTAGTTTGAAACTCATCCTGGATATGCCTAAGAGTCCTGATTGTCGTCGAGCAGAGCAAAGTTGACTATATTCAAAGATTTCCAACTATGAATATCTGACTGAATGAAGAATGCGTCTCTGTATATTTGTAGTGTTAGTTGGATACTTTAATGGTATACTTTTAGCCGTCAGTTTGGTTATTTGACCGGTCGATAATAATAGTACGCGCGAATATAGACGACACTTATTAAGAACAAACATGGAGTTAGTGTCCCCGGAGTCCCTCAAATATTCATTGGGTCGCAGATACCACTCGAGCCGGCCCTGGAGCGCTCAGTCGTCCCATTTATTATTTAGGTAATGTGTATGTGTGCGTGTAAAAGTGAGTATATTCGCAAGGGTATTTTCTCGGTATCGGATTTTGCGGACGTGTCGATTTGCTGAGAGTGATCGAATTCAAAAATTAGCCTTTTTCTCAGCGGAAATACTTTCGGAACCGTATGCATGACGATTGGAACGAAAATTTTAAGGTTCTATAGTATAACAATACTGTCTGCTTAAACAAAGTGGTGACGCATTCTTAATTTGGTTACAAAACGCTCTCCTGGTGTATTTAAGCAACAATAAAAAAAAGGATATAATGCAGCTTTAATGCTATTGATCAATTTATTTTTGATAGATTGAAAACAAAGAGCAAATAAAAATCACAAGTTTTATGTAATTTTATTATTTACTAGTGTAAGCGCGTTGAATATCAACGAAGAGTTCTCATCACCCGTACTGAAAAATAATATTAAATTTAATAGTTTTATAATTGTTGCATAAATGGCGCGTTGTAATACAACAACGTAACAATTCAGCAAAGTCGCGATCCTACCAAGGATTTACATATATGTTCAAATATAGGAGATATCAAATTATTATTGGCGTTGGATCATAGCGTAAGCGCTCACTGTTCCGATCTGGTGATCTCAGATTCAAATCCCACTCACGTGACGTTCTGGCTATTTAATTATTTACCTCAGCGAGCGTTATCAGCAGACAGACACACACACAGACAGACAGACGGAATAGAGCTTTTATACATATAATGGTAGATAGAATCAGCAAGTGGGTTTCTATCAATGCCAAATTCATCCTGGATATCTGATCATCCAACCCCAATTTTCTCTGGGATTGTAAATTTGAAGATATTTGACGTTAAACAGACAACGCTTCTGTTTCAACTAGAACTGTGCATACTGAAGTTATTCGTAGTGTATTGGAAATCTTTGATTGTTGTCTACTTAGAATTGCTCGGGAACAATCAGTAACCCCAAGAATATACAAGATAAATTTTGTATTGAAAGAATTACCCCAAATAATATAATTTTATAGTTTTTATGCATAAAGCTTGCGATTTTCACACTTGTTTCTTGTCTTTCCGTTGTAATTGAAAATAAATTGATCAGTACAATTAAAACTACATCATATTCTCATTTGATTGTTGTTTAAATACATCCCCTAATCCCCACCAGCATTTATTAACTGAATGAGGAATACGATGCTATTCTTTACCTATATTTATATACATACATAGGTAAAGGGTATGTTTTCGCGTGTAAAAAATTCCAATTGAACAATACGCGTAAAGTTTTTCTCGGAAAACGTGCCTCATTCCTCGCCCTTTTTTCCCCCATGCATCATCCGGTAATTACATGGTAGGCTTCGAAGCTGAAAAATAAATCGATTTCCGCTCTTAATGAGTTCTGTGCGAAGTCTGAAGCCGGCAAACGGCGCGTACTAATTATTTTCCAGCGCTTCCAACCGTGAAAAAAAAATTCAATAACGGTCTACTTAGACAATCGGGTTTTTAGCGAGTGAAAATTCCAACGAATTTTCCCACACGAGTGAATAAGTATATATATATATATTTTTTCGTTTCGACCACATCTTAATCTGACCTAGCGTCGTGATTTATTGCAGTTTTCCACCGCAAGCCGTATGCCATCAATTTTTCTTCGGTTTTTACTCGAAAGTGACACACACTGAAAAAGTGGTACGCGCAACACAAGAAACAATAATCGACCGGAAAATCATTTATCAAACGTGTCAAAATCAAACGTGTACCAATTTTCATATAATAAATACGCACCCTACGTTGTAATCCGATAAGACGTTTCGAAAATGTGAAATAATATAAATGTTAACCAACTTATACATAGTAGAAAGGCATACAACCAAGGACACCCAAAAAAACTAGAATATGTTCTTGAACACGAGGACGTCTGTTAACCATAGGTTTGGTTATGTTATGTTAAGTTCAGAGATTAAATTAATACTGAATTAATTCACATTTTTACAATATTAAATAGCAATGATGACACTATAACTAGCCTCGGCTCAGGAGAGGAATGTAAAGAAGAAAAATAATTAACACAGTATAAATTGATAAAGTTAATATGACCGGATGTAAAGAAGAAGAAATAAAACGAAGAATGAAACTAGGATGGAATGCTTTTGGAAGAATGAACATTGTTTTAAATTCCGCTATGCTTAAAAAAGAAGGCATACGACGTATGGATGTGAAACGTGGATTTAAGAATGTTACGCAAGATTCAGTGTACACAGAGAAGCAAGGAAAGATGTGCATAGCTTGGTATAACAAGAAGGTATCGTAAGAGGAGTACATAGGTAAGGAGTATGACCAAAGTGATATGTACATATAGTAGAACATCTGAAAAAGTTGAAGTGACACATATGGATGGATGGCAGATGGATGCGAAAAATACTGGAATAGTATCCGAGAGGATGTGAAAGAAAGCAAGGTAGATCGAGTAGACGTTTTTTAAAAGATGCGTTTTTAAATCCAACATTCCACAATGCTTAAAAAATAAGGCATACGACCAATGCGCACTGCCAGTTATGACGTATGGATGTGAAACGTGGATGCTAAATTCAAGAATGCTGCGTAAGATCCAGTGCACACAGAGAAGCATGAAAAGATGTATGCTTGGTATAACAAAAAGAGATTGTAAGAGGAATACATGGGTAAGAAGTATGACCGAAGTGGAAGATATAGCAGAACGTGTGAAAAAGTTAAAGTGGACAAATACTGGAATGGTATCCGAGAGGATGTGAAAGAAAGCAAGGTAGACCGAATGGAAGATGGGCTGATAAATTGAGGTGAATGTGTGGAGTCAAGTGGATGCAGATTGCTCAAGACGGACAGGAATGTAAGAGGATTGGAGAGGCCTTCATCCAGCAGTGGATGTATATACCCGCTGTATGGGTGAAACATTGATCAAACAATGTGGGTGTCAAGTACCACGCATTGTGATGATGCGAGCGTGACCAGTGGCGTCAAGTAAATTACATTTATCGGTCACCATAGTTATGTATGTAGGTTTGACGAGTGAGCCGATTTTTCGTTTAAAATAAATTGAAAATACGAATATTTTTATATAAGTAATTTGGTTGGAGGTTATTCTTTTTATAGAAAATTTGAATAACTCATATTTTTTCTGAATATAGTCTATTATAATATGAACTTTCCAAATGGACATAAATAAATCATCGTTTTCAACAAGCAAACAAATTGTACGCTTGAAAAATTTTAGTTCGTATCAAAACAAATTTGAATACGCAAACATCTCCGACGCGAGACGAAATAAATCTATAAAGTAAATATGACACACTAAGCGGAAGTGACGAAAGCCGCCACCGGGGAGACGGGCTTTCCGTCGACGGAAACCTTGAAAAACCGGAAGCGGAAGTGAAGCTGCGACAAGGTATGTAGTGTCTTACATTTTTCACGCGTCACGTGGCACAAAGTGAGGGGTTGGCGTCGTCGCAAAAATGCGAATATTTATTGTTCGTTTGTACATTTTTCTTGTGTTATTTCTCAAAAAATGGAGGAATAAAAAGGTGTTCGAAGGCGAGCGCGAAACTTCGACAAAGCTCGTTAGACTGTAAGGTTGTTTGCTATGTGTATACAACAAGTTGTTTGCGATTCGCTCTAATGGATACAGAACGTAAACGACAACATACATACATACATACATTCGTATCTAATTGATTCCGATACGACTTTCAAACTATGTAAATTACACGTTTGATCAATAAATAAATAGTGTCGTACAATGAATGATAATACATTCAGAGCATAACAGATTATACCTACATTTATTTTTACATTAATTATTCAAACATCACGTCACGCGTTGACTCTTTGACTTCCAATCAACAAAATATCTCACTATTGTTAGCTAACGTTAGACGAAATTCGTTAAAAATCAAATATTCAATGTTTGAAATTAGATTACATCTATATTTACTTTTAAATAAATTACCAATGACAACTGGTACCTTTCAAGGTCATAATTTTACGCCTTGACTCTGAACTTGGATAAACTGTAATCTTACTATTATTATTTAACGTTAGACGAAATTCTTTATGATTCAATGCTTGAAATTATGTAGATTACAGCAAAATTTATTTTAACTAAATTACCAACACAATTCGTACCATTCAAGGTCATAATTTCACGCGTTCACTCTTTGACTTTCAATAAATTGTAATCTTAAATATCGCACTACATATTGTTAGCTAACGTTAGACGAAATTGTTTAAAAATCAAATATTCAACGTTTGAAATTAGATTACACCTATATTTATTAGTAAATAAATTATCAAGACAACTCGCACCTTTCAAGGTCATATTTTAACGCGTTGACTCTTTGACTTTCAATAAACTGTATTCTTAAACATTATACTATTGTCATATAACGTTCGAATGCTTTAAAAATCAAACATTCCACGATTGAAATTAGACTACTGAAATTAGATCAATAAGACTACTTTTCATCTAACGCTAAATCAAATTCTTAAATAACCAAGCATTCAATGTTTGATTTGATGACATTGTAAGATATTATTTGTGTTTGGAATTAATTTGATTTGCTGTAATTAAACAATATTCCTTTTAAAAACATTTGTCAAATGTAAGTTTTTGGTCACATGATTACAATGCAATTTGAAGCTCAAACTAGCTTACTTCTATCCCTGGGGATAATAAATAAATAGATGAGACGTAGGGGTGAAATTTTGAATGGTGCCTGGTTTGTTTTATTGCAGATACGTATGTACATAGTTGTGGTTTTCCCCAGTGGCCGTCTACGATTCTAGCCAAATTCCGGTTGAATTGGCACAAGTCATTCGATACGAAGTTCGTTATCTAATTGAACCACGTCGGTTTCTATGTACTTACAAGAGCGAATCAATAACTGGTGCGTCAATCGAAATATTATGATAAATAAATTGAATGATAATAATTGACGTGTAGCAGGAGTGACCGGTTTGTTTTTAGCTTAGGGTAGGAAATTGCGAAAACCCTCTCGTCTGCACGCCATGTATTGAATATATCAAAGGCGGGGCAAAGTGGGTGTCGTTTTTCATCTGTGCAACTTGAATGAACATGTTGAACCGATCCGAAATCATTTTTACTCTTTTCTGCTTTCCCTTTCTTTCGTTTTCAGCTAGGAAATGGAAAAATGAAAAAAAAACTCGCGTGTAGTACGCGCGGTAATACGTTTTCACTTTTGGGCTGAGCGCGGATGAGGATTGGATATTGAATGATTCGCTCTTAAGAAATTTACTTCATTGAAGATATTTTAAGGTTTTAAATTTAATATGAAACATCAATGCGACGTGTATACCTATATTATATTGTGATAAAAATGGCAATCAAAAGTACGATACGTAAAGTCGACAGCCATCAAAAGTCTGCCAGTAATTTGAATACCCATAAAGTTTAAGAATTCATTAATAATTTTAAAGTTTTGGAAATATTGCTCTTCAGAACAGCTTTTATAAATAATTAAATATTTCAAGTGTCAATTTATGCAACAATCTCAAACATGTAAAAAATGTTAAGCTTTCAACCTATGTAAATTCTTCACCGTGAGCAATTTTTACAAAATAATCATACATATGTAGATGTTACAGGTCGAGTGTAAAATCTCCGTATTGTATAAAATTATATATATCAACCATCCCAAATTGGTAGGGACTTTTTGTCAAGTGTCTTAAATATGTCACTCTTTTTTGGAATATAATCAATTATTATAAAATGTAAGTGAAATTAGAAAAATTTTCAATTTTCACAAGCGAATTCGTGCGATCGGAATGTCACATGATAGCAGTAGCCAATACGATGCAAAACTTCTGTCACAGCATTTTTTAGAAGCCAAACATTTCGAGACGAAGAGAAGGTTCTGGCTTGTGAAGAAGTCGACATCAATGGATTGTAGCTCAAAAATCATAAAAAAATTTGCTGCAGGTATCTTTACTAGTGTGTTTTAATTTATTGGCCCAAAGTGGCCTCTGAAAAGATTTGAAAACAATATAATTTTCAGATATGTACTACAAATCATAAAGCTGTAAATTTATTTACAATACTTTCATTGTAAATAAAAATTTTGCATATTTTTCTTTCGTTACACCTGAATTATTATCTAACAAAACTATTGATTGCTTGAAGTGATTAAAGAGGTGAAAATATTGTTTTTCAAAAAGAAATTACTTAATCATCTCGGTGTAGAAAAAGTTTTGGAATTGGATGTTGTGCTCACATGCAATTAAATAAAACAATTCAAACTGGACCTTTATCAGTTTCAATTGGACTAATTTTAATGAAAATATATCGTCATTTTCATATTTTTGCAGTTCGGTGCTGTCCCTTCTTAAATGACAATAGATTAACTACATAGTATAAGATACACGTTGAATGAATTGAATTGGATGAATGTAAATGAAACCTTAAAAGTGTGCATGTTATTATATATTTTATTATAATTTATTACCAAAATATTTCGATAAATATTTAATAAGAGGGTACAATATATGTACATAGAATAAGAATAAGTTAATAGTTAAGAATTTAAAATGAACTAAATCTTGTACACTTGTATCTTGTACTATCTTGTACAGGGTGTTTTTTGAATATAATGGCCTGCCAGAAGATCTCAGAAATATAAATAAAATTGCTTCCTGGCAGCCTTAAAACAGCATCTCTGTATAAGTGTACAAGTGCTAATAGATAATAAGTTTATTTTGTAATTTTAGCTTTAAGTTAATGTTTGTTTATCAATATCTTAAATATCTTCTATATGTACATATATAAAAATCATTGTCTGTCTATCTGTCTGGCTGTTTGTCTATCTCTTATAGGCTCCTAAACCACTCAACCGATCGCAATGAAACTTTCACGGCTTATTGTGATCATGCCGGGGATGGTTCCTGTAAAAAAAATCGGGAAAAAACGGGAACGGGAATGGGCCTGCTCACGCGTCAGATAACGTATTAGGAACGGGAACGGGAATTGCAACGCATGCCGGGTCAGCTAGTATAAAATAAAAATCAGCGTACGCGTCTGCCTGCCTACCTGCCTGCCTGGGTCGTTGCCAATATAACAAACGAAGCACAACGACCAGCCTAATGTACAACGCTCTTTCTCAAACTTAAGTTTTGCATACGTGCTATTTAAATTTATGAAGCGTAGTACAATTTAACATAGACACCTGAACTTTCAACACACTCGAGCCAAGTCAAACAAAAATGAACCACTTTTACGTCCGTACGGAGAGCGTCAAACGAAAGTCACACACGACATTAAAGCTCGCACAACGAACGTACCGAGCCTTAAACGTCCAAATCAAATCGATATTTTGCCGAAGAAACGAAAACATCCGATCGCGATAATGCAAAGTTCGCACATAAAGAGGGGATAACGAGGTCAACGACGCTTGGCACGACCGTGTGCCGTTCAATGTGAACGCTCCCGTGCCGAATTACCGGTCGCAAAAACAGATGTCTACCATAATTCATTAGGTTAGCCATCCGTGATCTTATTTGACGCGCGCCACTTCCCGCCGAGACCGGAAACTGTGCCCCCTCAACCCCCTCAACCCCTTTTTTCGCTCCCCTATTTCACTTCACTCCCCCTCCTCGCCTTTCTCTCCACGTAGTCGGTTTTCCCGCAGTCAGCATTCGGAGATTTCCCTCTTTCGATTTCAACGTCAGATTTTCACCGCGACTTTTCCTCTTTCCCTTCCCAGAATTCCCCCACCTCCCCCCCCCCCTTTCCACCTCTTCGTTCTCATTCCCTTCAGTGTCGAGGCGTTCATTAGAGACGTCGCTATAAATCAATTTGCGATGTTCGCGCGCCATTATCGTGTACATTTTTATACTTTCGACGTCCGGTTTGGCTTCCCCAACTCAAAGTATCGAATCGCTGCTAAAGTTTTGGCGCATTTTTCGGATGTTTTTTTTTTGGGATTTACTGAAAAAAAAAAAACTTACAGTAACATAAAAAATGAAACTTGTGTAAAAAAAGTTTTGGAATCGAATATGAAAAATGCCATAGAAATACAGTAGAACCTCGATTATCCGGAATTCCAGATAGGATTTAATAATTTTTTTTTTTATGAAAAAATTTCCAAATTTAATAAATAAGAGGGGAAAAGTATTGTCTCGACAATGCACCGTCGCATCCGTCAATAGAATGTTTAAACCAGATTGATGAAATGTTTGTGATAAAATTTCTTCCATCAAATGTCACGACTTTAATACAACCAATGTAAATGTGTAAATGTGTCAACATTAAAAATTCATGTAACAAATTTTGAAAATTTTTGACCCCATTTGGGGTCGTAACACATAGGTTGGGAGCCCGTAATCTAGCAGGTGTACCTATAGTTTGAAAAAATATTTCCTTGTTTATCAAAATATACTGATTACATACTGTGCAACAAAAATTAGCGTTTTATTAAATTATTACGAATTCTGACCCGCTGAGTTCGAATATGATGATGAAACTGGTTGGTTTGCTGTTTATGAGATATGAGCGATTAAGAAATTGGACAATTATGATAGTCATTTTAAGCATAAAAGTACTAAATTTTTAGTTACACACCGCAGAAGTGCTCAATTTTTTAAACGCTCATATCTCATAAACAGCAAACCAACAAATTTCATTATCCTATTTTGATTCAGTGGGTCAAACTTAGTAATGATTTTCGCTTCCGTAGTATTTTTCATTGCATACTGTTAATAGTTATACAATAGCTCTTTAAGAGTTAAAAAAGTTAAATAAAATTAGTTAAGTTAGAAAATATGTTTATTGTTTATTGTGTGCATTGAATTTATACTACGGTATATAAATTTTATACGATTCTCTCCAGTCTGAATGTGTTGTTGTTCTATTGATTGTATGTATGTATGTATGAATGACTAGTCAATTGACTTACCATTGGTCGATAGATGTAACAAAAATGAAAATTTGACTAACCTGAAACAAAAAAAAATTCAAGTCAAATCACATTCAAGTGTAGCAAACATTGAAAAATGAATAAATTCATGCAGTAAAATAAAGCGAATAACATTCGAGCGTTTTAAAGTCGGTGCAAACGTGCAAACATTGAATAGTTCATATATGTATTATTAATGCACAGTTTGACTTTATCGAGTCGATAAATTGCACAAAATGCATTTTACGACAAAGTTTTGAGTGCACCGTTACTTGCACGCGGTGCTTACAACGAATTGCGCTCGAAAAAAAATTCTAACACATTAAACACCAACCCTTTCTAGACCGTTTACGCATTTCGCATTATATAAGGGTCGTTAAAAGTTCTTTTAAAAAAATTACATTTAAATTCGTTCGACGTAGACGTCGAATCGAATCGAACAAAGCCAATTTCCATTTCATTGTCGTGCGCAAGATTAATAGCCGCACGGGGGTAGACTTGACGATTCTTTCGCCAATTTCTAATATAACCGTTTCATCTGGCCAGTGTCTTTGGACGTTAACGGTCTGGAACGGGACTCTGTAATCTCCCAAAGCCCCTGCTCTTATTTCCTCTCTCTGTGGACCCCCCGGGGAACCTGAAAAGAATGTGGAAACCGAGCGGTTTTTCTCGGTCGTATAATTAAAATACGATAACGAGTACGCATTGTTGGTCCCGGGCCGGTCAAATGTTTCCTAGTCTACGATTTTATTAAATTAATTTAACTGAATGGTATTTTTGTACCCTTGATTACATTGTGTTAAATTTACTTTAAAAACTTAACAAATTTAATATTTCTGAATGTGTTACGATTTAAATTATTATCAAGTAGAAACATTCCATTAAATGTCAGTACTTGTATAAAGTTAACAGCCCCTTTCTACCTTTTTACCATTGTTCAGAATCCCTTATATTCAACTTGTCCCTACCCTACCCATTTTCGTATCTCACATCCATTCAATTTCTATCACTTCCTCTCTGTTTCTTCTCAGTTATTACGCAAACAACATCGCTATATATATACATATGTATAATAACCCTATTCCGTCTGTGTGTGTGTGTGTCTGTCTGCTGATAACGCTAGCCTCGGTAAATAATTAAAAAAAACCAGAACGTCGCGCGAGTGGGATTTGAACCCGGTATCACTAGTTCGGAACATTGAGCGCTTACGCTATGATCCAACGCCAATAATGCGAGATCTCTTATATTTGAACATATAAATCTTTAGTAGGATCGCGACTTTGTTAAATTTTAACGTGTTGTATTATAACGCGCCACCTTTGCAACAACTATTAAATACACATATAATTACCACACAAACATTCGTTCATATTCAATGGGCTTACACTAGTCATATATAAAATAGCCCTATTCCGTCTGTCTGTATGTGTGTCTGTTTGCTGATAACGCTCGCTGAGGTAAATAATAAAAAAAAACCAGAACTTTGCACGAGTGGGATTTGAACCTGAGATCACCGGTTCGGGACAGTGAGCGCTAACGCTATGATCCAACGCCAAAATGCGAGATCTCTTATATTTGAACATATAAATCTTTAGTAGGATCGCGACTTTGTTAAATTTTAACGTGTTATATTATAACGCGCCATCTACATACGTATGTATGCAACAACTATAAAAACTATTTAATACACATATACTCACCACACAAACACTCGTTGATATTCAATGGGCTTAAACTAGTCATATATAAAATAGCCCTATTCCGTCTGTCTGTCTGTGTGTCTGTTTGCTGATAACGCTCGCTGAGGTAAATAAAAAAAAAAAGCAGAACTACGCACGAGTGGGATTTGAACCTGAGATCACCGGTTCGGGACAGTGAGCGCTTACGCTGTGATTCAAACGGACGTGATGACGAGCATGCTACGATTTGACAATATTAATTGTCAATAGGCTTGCAACTTTGCTAAATTGTTACGTTGTTGTATTATAATGCGCCACCTATGCGACAACTATAAAAACTATTAAATACACATTTACTCACCCATACAAACATCCGTTGATAGTCAACGAGCTTTTGCACTAGTATATTATAGTTTCCCTGTCTTTTACATTGTAGTTACACTTTCAGCTGTAGCTTTTATGTATGTATGTACGTTCCAATTTACTCCACGTTTTTCTCACTCACAGTTTTACAACCAAAATATCGTGTGCTCATTTGATTCAATCTAATGTGTATCTGCGTATTGATTTCTCTATGAAAGAAAAATAGTTTCAAGTAGTATGAAAGTGAACCTTGCTAAAGCAATCAGTTCGTTTACATACCACGTACAAAAAAAGCTCCAAAACTCGAAACTATAAATCCCAAATAGACAACGTGCTCGCATTTTATACGCGCGCCGCAAAAACGCCATACTAGCGTAATAACATTCGTACGTAGCGAAACCAGAGCAGCTACGACAATAAAAAGGTTGTCGTTTTCGTTCTCGTTTCCGTATTTATTGCCAGAAGCAGGTGTCGCACAGGTAAATAAAGTGGGATAGACGCTTCTACGGTTCAAACTAGTCACGCGTATCATCTCAAATTCGACGTGTGAGTAATTTCACCACTCGGCTTGTTCAATATCGACGAAGAGTTGTAATCTTGAACGGCTTATTACTACACGGTGATACTAAACTGTTGTTCGCAATCGTCAAGAAACTGACTGTTTAGTACAAAAATTAATTCAGATTTTATATTCAAAATACACAGCTTAACAGCCATCCAAAAGATCCAGATTCTTATTGGTCGATGGTGGAATCCAACCCATTATTGTCTCGCTTACTCACATGGCATTGAAGTTAACAGGGTATGTCTTTGGCACTACTGCACTTAAGATATTTTACCTGATGTCCCATATGCGCTCTTGATATTCGTTAGAAAGAAACCGACATTGGTTTTCAGCGTTCAAGTCAATGTGACAATGTTTTATATGTGGCTCTGCTTACTTAAGGTATCCAAACGAATAATCGCCGCACTTTTGTCCACTGCGTGATTAGACTTTTGTACATTACGTACTTTTTTATAGTGTTGTTTTGCACGTACATATAACACCTTTGAGTGCTATGTACAAATATTTTTGAGTATGACCAGCAAAGGAGGGCTCGAACACTAATTGCGTTCGATGTGCAGTAATGAAATTTGGTGTTGGTGAAAGTTATTAGTAACTAATAAGAGGCGTTGTAACGAAATGGGCGAATACGGAAATGTATCAAAACATGGTGTGAGCATTTAAAGTTTGGCATATGATATTATAAACTAGTGTAAGCCCGTTGAATATCAACGGAGCGGTTTCATCATCATCACCCATCAGTACTGAAAAATAATATTAAATTTAATAGTTTTTACAGTTGTTGCATAGATGGCGCGTTATAATACAACAACGTAACAATTTGGCAGAGTCGCGATCCTACTAAAGATTTATATGTTCAAATATAGGATATCTCGCATTATTGGCGTTGGATCATAGCGTAAGCGCTCACTGTTACGATCTAGTGACTCGGATTCAAATCCCACTCGCGCGACGTTCTGGTTTAACTATTTACCAAAGCGAGCGTTATCAGCAGACAGACAGGCGGAATTGGGGTATTATATAACATATGATTAGATCGAAATTATTCACACAGAAGTAGGTCATAATGATAGAAAAGGATTTTCTCCATTGAAATTTTAAAAGGCTTCAGACCCATCGCGTATTCGCCTTTCATTCTCAACGCCTTATGTATGTACATATGTATAATAACATGTTAGGCTTTTGGCATCTGGTTGATCATCGGTCGCAAAACTTTCGGACCTCAGGGACTACTAAACTCAAAATCTCGAATCCCGCGGACCACTACCATGATTTTTTCCATAAAAATAACACCTTATAATGATAGAAAAATTATAATAAATAAACGATATATTTATTATTTATTGTGAAAACCGCCAGTTATGACGTACATATATGTGAAACTTGGATGCTAAATTCAAGAATGTTACGTAAGATCCAGTACACACAGAGAAGCATTGAAAGATGTATGCTTGGTATAACAAGAAGATATCGTAAAAGGAATATGTATGTATGTATATGGGTGAGAAACGTGTGAAAAAGTTGAAGTGGAAAGCGAGAAGAATGGATGGCAGATGGACGCGAGAAATACTGGAGTGGTATCCGGGAGGATGTGAAAGAAAGCAAGGTAGACCGAGTGGACGATGGGCTGATGAATTGAGAAGAATGTGTGCAGTCAAATGGATGCAGATTGCTCAAGACAGACAGGAATGGAAAAGGATTGGAGAGGCCTTTATCCAGCAGTGGATGGTGAACGGCTGAATATGATGATTATTATGAAAGATGCAAACCACCGGTTGGCGACCGCTGCTATAGATTGAACGAATTTATCAAGTGAGATCGGAAGCTGTTAGTTATTGAAGTGAAGCGTCAACCCTCTCTAACCGGTTCGACGCAAACAAAAGGGTCCACGATATACATACATAAATCGAACCGGTCGACTATTTAACCCCCCCCCCCCCCACCTCCTACCCTCCCTCATCCCCTATTATATTCTGTCGACTAATTTGTCCGAATTAATACCGCAAAAGAAGAGTGGAGCAGGCGCGGGGCCAAAAAATGTCAGATCGGAACGCGTTGCGGTTGAATACCTTAAATAACCGGGACAAATAGAACTAAATTAACCGGTTCGTACCTCACTCCTTCCCTCCCCCCCCTATTACCCTTCGCGTCATTTGACGGTCATTAATCTTGTTGGTAGTCCAGACTGGGGTGCCCTTTTTCATTGTTCGCAATACCTTTTTGCCGGTCGTCGTCGCACTCGTCGATCATTCGCCACTTTTGATTTTTTACCGGTTTTCCCGGTCGAAATTGATCGCGGCCGATTTCCGGCAATGGCGGTAATGAGAGAGAGAGTGAGAGTTTTTCCCGATTTATTGTATTAGTTCGACGCGCGATCGCTCGCCATGGCATTCCGATGATTGGATGGGTTTACGCACTCGAAACGCGAACGTATCACTATTAAGGTCAGGATTTATTTATCCTTCCGTTTGATTATGTTTCCGATCGGAAAATGTACGATTTATGTACGTCGAGTCGAAAATATCACGTGTACAATGGTTTACAATTTCCTAATTAAAGAATGTGAAAATTGAAGTTTTGAAACTTGCATCTACATAAGATAGAGAAATTTTAAATTTGTCTAGTTGATTTATTTCTGCTATTATATAACAGTGAGAGCTATGAACATATAAGAAAGAACGAGCTTATCTAATCTAAACAAAGAAATAATTATATTTATATATATAAGCCGAAATTATTTGTCTGTCTGTCTGTCTGTCTGCTGATAACGCTCGCGCAGGAAAAATTATTAAAAAACCAATAGAACGAGCGGGGGATCGAACCCACGACCTTAGGCTCAAGAGTCATCGCACTAATGCTATACTCTATCGCCGTCGGTAACGTATCAGCTACGGCCGCTTGGTGAGAGAGACCTTTTTACCTACACATATACACGCGAACTTGACTGCTTTACCTACCTACCTATATTTTTTTTTGTTTTTTTTACCTAATAAAAAAAGGTATAAAAAAATTTTTTTTTTTTTTTTTTTTTTTTTACAAAATCACTCTATTTTTACTACGGGATTGCTATAATACATAGATAAAATTATAATTTTATTATATTATATATAAATAATTAATAATTATAATTAATATAATAAAAATAAGGTATAAAAAATTTTTTTTTTTTTTTTTTTGATTTTTACAAAATCACTCTATCGATACTATCGATACTACGGGATTGCTATAATACATAGATGGAGCTATATAAACTTTTTTTTTTTTGTCACTTACAACCGTGCGATTAATTATTGGGGATCTCTATTAAAAAAGCGCTTTACGTAATTTAAAATTCAACGGGCTTACACTAGTATGTATATATGTAATATCCGAAATCCGTCTGTCTGTCTGTCTGTCTGCCTGTCTGCTGATAACGCTCGCTGAGGAAAAATTATTAAAAAACCACTAGAACGAGTGGGGGATCAAACCCACGACCTCAGGCTCGGGAAGAACGTCCTAAGACTAATCTGCCATCACTCTTGCTCAATTTAGACCTTTTTTTTTTTAAAACATTATCTACAAAAGGGATCGTATGTAAGTCTGCTTTACCTATAACATAAAAACTCTGCTAATAATACATAGATGTCGATATAAAAACTATTATTTTTTTTTTTTTTTTTTTTTTTTACAAAATCACTTACAAAATTATAATTATTATATATATAATAATTAATAATTATAATATAAATAGTAAAGTAAAAAAAAATAAAATTTTCCAGTGGGTATCGGGGATCGATCGATTTGGGTAATGGGGATCTCTATTACGATATTACGATATTTAAAATTCGTTTTACGCTTTACGAGCGCGCTTTACGATATTTAAAATTCAGCGGGCTTACACTAGTAAGAAAGAAAGAGCTTATCTAATCTAAACAAAGAAATCATATATATAATAGCTCTATTCCGTCTGTGTGTCTGTCTGTCTGCTGATAACGCTGGCCTCGGTAAATAATTTCAAAAAACCAGAACGTCGCATGAGTGGGATTTGAACCCGATTCATTGATTCGGAACAGAGCGCTTACGCGGCGAGCTAAACCAGATGATGCGAGATCCCTTTTATTTTGAATAATATTAATCGGTTGAAAGTTCGCGACTTTGCTAAATTGTTATTATACAACAACTATAAAATCTATTAAATTTAATATTATTTTTCACTACGGGTGGTGAGAACGCTCCGTTGATATTCAACGGAACGGAACTTATTGAACAATGGAAAATGTGCATACAAAGAGATAAAAAATTGAAAATTTTATGATGGCCAGGTACATATGTACATAATAGTGAACTCAAAGTACATATATGAGTTAAATTTATAAGTTTTAATCTTCTAGTTCGTTATACGGGAAAATCCAGTATTTGCACGATTAACGAGTGCAAACTGAAAAGTATTTAATTGAACGGTACCATAAAATGGATCTAATCTAACCAAAGAGGTGATGAAATAAATGTCAACATTGATTTTAAGGTAAGGTACAAAAGTAGGTGCTGACAATGTGCATTTTTCTGTACAAAGAGATGATAATTTAAAAATTTTATGATGGCCAGGTACATAATAGTGAACTCAAAGTATACGATTTAAATTTATAAGTTTTAATTTTCTAGCTCCTTATACGGAAAAATCCAATATTTTTCCATGTTCGTTAAATGAGTGCAAATTGAAAGGTACCAAAATATATCTATAAAATTAAATTTGAATGTATTTTCATCTAATTACGATCAAATGCAGCGTTTATAGACATAAAATGGATATTCAAGATTCGAGCATTGATAGTACATAAGTAAGTCGAAGGTTTATTGATCCTTTATAAGTGTGCCGTTTCCTTAAAAAGCACCACTCTCAAGTAATCTAGCTCCGTTTCTTTGTGCAAATAGTCAGTGTACCTATTCTTTGCTGTTTATATTTTCGTACAATGGTGCGAAGGTATCAAAGCACACGTTCTTATCTCGCTTTTTCCACATTTCGTTTTAAAATGGAAACCACGCACTTTCCCCCGCCGAACTGAGAGCTTGTAAAACTTTTGGGTCTTTTTTCTTTATCTACGGTCCGATTTTTAGATTTAGGAGCTTGAAGGTCTGGTGAAATACGAGCCTCGTTCCCCAGTCGTATGTACGATGGACACAATCTAAACAAAGGCTATATTTTGTTTAGCGGCCAATTCGGTTAACAGGTGAGGATTTTGACAACGAAACGTCTCGGACGATTGAGTCAGGACGAGGGTGAAAAGCCGTTTCGAACGAACAAAGAAAAGTAGGAAACCGATACCCAGTCGACTTGCTAGACTCTTACATTTTATTTCTTTTTTTTTTCGTATTTTATTATTTTCCCCTTATGAGAGACTTCGCTCTTTGTTTATAAACGCGAATAAACAATACAATCCATTATGCGCGCGATAAAAGGAAAACCCACTTTTGCTATAGCATTGTGTTATACTGTTATATTATTATTATATACACGTTACACGTACATACATACATACTTGAATGGCGTACAAAAAAAAAAGTGACGTAAATCATGTACATATATGTATGTATGTATGTATACGGCGATTGTGAAAATATTACTCTTGAAAAATAATAAAAATTGAACTCTTCTACATTGTATATACTATTTTGCAAGCTTACCAGTTTCTGAGAGATATAATTAATAATTCAACACTGACAGAGAAAACTGCCACTTTCGATCGGGCAAAGTTTGCAAAAGCCTGATCAATTATTGAAGCCTTCTTCAAAACTATAAATATGAATTTCCAACCCTTTATACATACATTGTTAATTTTATACAATAGGCTCTGTGATACATTTACTAGTATGTATCTTGCATACATATAACATTTATTCAAAACGTACATACTTATTTATTTATTTATACAAAATGTTACAACAGTAATCGTTACTGTGGCCAAACAAGTACCTACATACATACATCGTACATACAAACATACATAGAGTAAAATGGAGTAACGTTAGAAAATCAATGTAAATTGTGATCGTGCAAAAATTTGACCTAAAGGTTTTGACTGATTTCTATCAGGTGTCATCCATCCCCTGATCACGTTTTCATGATTTCTGTAAAATGTCTGTATGTCTGTGTACTTGTGTGTAAAATCGCTTATAACTCAAAAACCGTTTATCCCATTAAACTGAAACTTCATATTTATATGTTTTTTACCGGCCATTACAATCTATAAGGCATTCAAAATTTTTTTATTGCTTTACTAAATTTAATACATCTTATGTACATATGTATGTATGTACATATATATCGATGGGTTAGTGCACAGATATTGCATATCCAGTTTTGTGTTAAAATATTGTTAGTGACATACATCATTTTTGCATGAAAAATATGGACGAAATGGACATATTATATATTTTAATAAGGCAATAATTGTATGTCCAATAATATTTGGACATACAATACTTTTTAAACGTGAACTTTTTGATGCACATGGATGTTTTGTGTATGATAACTAAATTTTGATAAAAACTGAACATACAATATCTGTGCACTAACCCATCGATACATGTACCTACATACATATATGTATGTACTATGAAACCGAATTTTTTTAATGTTGCCTTGTGATGGACAGCTTACCTTTTCATTTAAACGAATTATTGACATTTTACATGAACCTATGAACAACACAATACTAAAAGACACACAAAGCAAATATCGGAAAAATAATTCAATTTAATAACAAACCGTTTAACTAGCGCACTCTATCATAATATATGTAGATATTTTGGAATGAAATTCCACGTATCGAACTGAATACACGCAAACATAAAACTGCAAATACTATGTACATACATACATATATAGGTATATTGATATCAACTCGTAACATTTTCAGAATTTTCCGCGTACTTACGCGGAATTACGTCGTTTTGCTTTTCCGCGTAACGGTAAAAAGAAGACTTTCGACAGAGAATCGCACCATAGACGTGTGCTTATAATAATAATTCATAATAATCTACTTATCGTCGCTGAGGCATAAGCAACCCTCGACCCACACACACCCAAAAAAACCCACACCACCACCATAACGATTGCGTTGTTCGTTTGTAAAAAGGACTATATCCGCAGGACTGAAGGGCGGCAATCTACTGTGTGATGAATACAGCCAACGAGCGCGCTTAGCATACAAATGGACCCTTGGTAAAAACCTGGCCAGACCTTTGCCCACCCGAAAGTTCAAAGGTCTAATTCCTGATTGGGGGGGGTTTGGTATGAAACAGGAGTAGGAGTTAGGCGGTCAAAATGCGAGCATCCTTCTTGTGGAAAATCCGGCACGTTTTCCACCCCCTTCGCCTTTTCCGACCCCTCTCTCTCTCATATCGTTTCGATACGCGCGTGAAAAGAAAGCGATGACTCGACTGGAATAATTAATGACACAAATAATACGTGCGATGTTGGGCTCCAGAGTCCTTGATGAATGTTGTTCTTATTTTTGACTTGATCTCCTAATTGAAATTTTTACACTACCTATGTATACAGTTTTTACTCTCTAATACTGGATTTTTAAAACTGTCGTTAGTACGTTTAAATAAAATAAAAAAAAATTTTGAGATAAACATGGTGAAACAAAAAAACTGTACAAATAAACGCCAAATATCACAGTAAAAAAAATTATATTTTTGACTTTAAAAATCACAATCAATAGGAAAAATATCTGACTGTTGATATCAATACTCACTTTGAGTGCAGCAATGCTATATTTTGAATGATAGACCGCAAAAGTAAAAAAAATGGATATTTTTTACATTTTTTAAATCGCAAATATCTCATAAACGAGAGCATTTCAACAAAAATCATTATCGGATTCGAAATTAATGAGTCAAACTTAGTAAAGTTTTAATAATCTCCGCTCTGGGTTTTAAAAAACGTGATTTTTTTGTTGCTCAGTGTAATTAATAAATAACATGTATAATTTTTGTTTAAATATGTACATAAATAGCATGTATAATTTTTTTCTTCGTTAAAATGTATTTTTTTAAATTTGTAATTTTTAATTACCGGTAAACCGGTATTAGCTTTAAGATTTACCGAATTACCGGTAACGAAATTTTTCGGTAAATTTGCATGCCCTGGTCACATCTCACTTCTCTATCCCAAAGTATTGATAACTATTTTCCAGTGCAGAAATTTGATACAGTAAAGAAAAGCCTTTGGATAAAAAAATCCATTCGATTTTGAAAGCCCCGATTCAATAATTGAGTTAAACTTTGATCCTGAATAGGAGGTTGAACTTCTGTTAATTTACACTGAAGGAGGTTTTCAATAATTAAATTTTTCATCAATTTGGATTAAGGTTAAAGAATAATTTCCACTTTTAGGTAAAAAAGCAATCTTTTACTTCAAATTGTTTGTGTGAACTAGAATTCTCCACTTTATCTCAATTAAAAACAACAAACAGTTTCTAATTTAAAACTAGGTTCATCCATAAATATGCATATACATACATATCATGTGTTAATAATAAATAAAGGAATATAATGGACACAGTTTGTGTTTGATATATTATTATATTTCCGTTCTATTTTTATTTGTTAGATTGTGAAAGTATTTCACGCAATAATTATTACCTTCATTCTACCATCCCCAGAATGATTAGATATCAATAAATAAATTTTATTGATTTTTTAAACATTAATCTGTCGTCCCTAATTATTTTATTATTATTATTTCTTTTATTAATTCAACATAATTTATTTATCAATTTTTTTTGTATTTTTTCTAATTTAATATACATTTATTATGTATTTAAATGTAAAAGCCCTAACAGGCGTTTGATAAATAAATATACAATTGGCTTATTTCACAATGAGATCAATGTTTGGATTAGTCATTGAGATGTATGTATGTATGTCGTATATTCAGTCTAAATCTATCTTTATTTAAGCTATTACTAAAATTTATAACTTTCATTTTTCCACACTATGTAGATATTTTAAAGTTGGCCCTTTTTAAAGTGAACCAAAATTGTGCATATAAATTGAGATTATAATATAATATAATGTTCATTTAAAGAATGAGAAACCAGTGAAGAGTATAGATCCCTAGTTACTATCTATGCACGTACATAATATGTATGTATATACATATGTCAAATGATAAAATGTTTATCGAACAGTGCCAAGGGCTTGATATCTATCATGTCTCCTACAGAAAAAAAATGAAATTTTATAGAAATTATGAATTATGCACGTACTTTCAATATACAAAAAATGCATTTCAGCTTCAATAGCATTAATAAATAATTTCAAACCCACAAATAAAAATAATCAATATTTAAAATTAAAAAATTCAAAGGAAATCAATGCCGACTTATTAACAGATACTTCCTAGAAATCAAATAGGTAGATTTGAAGTGTGACAATTTATTATTACGGGCAGAATAATTGAAATTTCAACATCAAAGATACCAGATTACATTTCAATAATGGCAATAAGTTCTGATTTGTCGATGAATTGAATTTTAAAATAATTGTTAAAATAAAACGGAATAAAAGCTATCAACGAGTAATTTACGCGACAAATCGTTATCGTTCAATGAATTTTAATTTTTTAACATTCAATGAATACGCATAATTTGCTTTCGTTGATTGTAAATTTACGATATGTGCCGTGGACATTTTTTTCATACACTTTAATGAATCCGAATCGATGAATCACGTCGCAGCATCAACGGACCGCGAAAAAATATCCGGAAAATTGCGTTCTGACGTATTTTTCCTTTTTGCGCACATAATTTCCGAATCACGTCAAGTGCACGGCGATAAAATGCATTTTCTTCGTACTCTCTCTCTCTATCTCGGAACAATGGCGATTTATAACTGCGAGCTTTCTAATATATATAATTTTTAACTTAATAATAATATTATACACCGGTGCGCGTAATAATAATTGTCATTTGCGTAAGGTTCGCATTTGCGACGTGCGTATTATGTAAATCGAGCGGAAAATCGGAAAAGCCTCGTTCGCGCCGAAAAAAAAAAAAAACACGTAAAATCGTATATTTATTTTTCGAAACAGGCTCGCGTTAAAACGGACGCCTTTTGCCGGATTATCGCATAGCGTCCTGGAAATTTATTCAAGTTTTCAAAAAAAAGGCCGTTTTATGAAGGGCAACGGGTGGCGACCCAAAAGGCAAACACCGAAGAATTTGCACTCGCCAAAATAAAATGAAAAAAAATATTTTCGTATAAAATATACAAGATATAGTATAAATATGGGCGTGCAAAGAATAATACAAAAAAATTCGCCACATTTAAACACAGCGCTGAAACATTTTTCGTTGTGTTTATTTTGCGGTCGTAAAGTTACCGCCGAAAAATTCGAAACATAATTATGTACTATGTCTCTTGTCGAGGAACGCCAATTTGGAAAACAAGTGTAAACGTTCCCACAACATTGGCTTAATTGGAAGCAAACTTTGTAGGAATACTTTCTATGATCCTACGAGTCTAATAAAGTACCCACTTGAGAGCGATAGCATACCATACGACTGTTTATTTCAAACACTCGGGCATATCTATTGATATTTATTTATTTACTAGTGTAAGCCCGTTGAATATCAACGGAGCGATTTCTCATCACCCGTACTGAAAAATAATATTAAATTTATTAGTTTTTATAGTTGTTCCATCTATACAATAATGTAACAAAGTCACGAGCCTATTTTTTATTATATTAAACAGTCAAGTTGAAGCCAGCCCATTATCATCTGGTTTGGCTCACTACGTAAGCGCTGAGTGCTCCGAATCAGTGATACCGGGTTTAAATCCCACTCGCGTGACGTTCTGGTTTTTTTTTTAATTATTTACATCGACGAGCGTTATCAGCAGACAGACAGACATACAGACGAAATAGGGCTATTATAATATATATAATTTAAAATACATGGACAGGCGGCATAGCCGATGGATCCCAGCGGTCTGTTATAATTTGTACATATAATTTTTAATTATTTATATTTAAAGGATTACAACAATCCATTTATGTATGTATGTTCAAAAACTTATCGAGATGATTTTTAAAAAGATTTGTATTTTCAGAAGTTACTAGCTGATTTGGCAGTCGTTTCCAAACTTCAACCACTCTATTTGAAAAGAACGAGTCTCTGACAATTTTGTTCGATTTGTCTTTTAAGAGTCTCATAGTATGACCTCTAAGATGTGCATTTTTATTGAAAGTGTGGAGGTTTTTATATTGGGAATTTACATATATTTATTATTTATTATTTTATACACTTCAATTAGATCGCCTCCAAATATGTGAGACTCATTTTCTTCAACCTCTCATTATAGGGTTGTGATCGAAGTTCAGATGGCATGTAATCCTTCTTTAAACCCTTTCTAAACATACATACAATATCGTTTTTGAAGTTAGTGTTACAAACATTTACAGCTAATTCTAATTTTGGTCTAATCTATGTACATATGTATGTACCTACATATATAAAATTTATAAATTTTTGACAGCAACTGGATATTAAATTTCTTAAATACACGTTTGATAATATATATAAATGAATAACACTTATTTACTAAGGAGTTTATATGAGTTGACCATTTAAGTCCATTTGAGATGCAACTTTTGATATTGATATTTTTACAATTATTTGGGCTTGAATAATATAATAATGAACGAAAACCACGACGACGGATAAACAACTTTGGAAATACTTTACGACACACACCACATTGCACAGTCAGGCGATCGCTTAGTTGTCACAGCGTTAGTTTCATGTGCGAAGGTCCGTGGTTCGATACCCACATGTCTTAAGATTTTATCGAAGGCTTTTATGACAGTGATTATCATTATTGGCAAAACCTGGACTTTACTAAATCCAGATCGGCCGTCTTCTGTTAGAAGTTGCCAATTTATCTAGCTTGGCACCTGCTGTCCTCCATTATTCCCATGTTGACCTGTGATTCGGTATAGATCCTTATGTTCTTAGACATGTTGGTTAACTTTCCCCCCAACAAAACAAAACAAAGCTTTATACGAACGCAGCGAGAAGACGTCGTGTACACACACACACAATAAGTTTGATTACGTTCCACTTTTATAGTAAGATACGAGCTTTATACAATTGACGACAGATCTTTTTATATTATGGAATAATTTCACTCAATTATAATTAAGCCTTTATTGTATAGACACAATATACACTCTGTGGACTTATTTTTTGGAAGATAATTTTCCCTCATCTTTTTACACATCAATTGGATGGGTGCTGGTAGTGTTGTAAGTCGAGAATATTCTTCAAAAGATTATTCTCCGAGAATATTCTCCAAAAATATTCGAGAATTTTTTTTTTTCTTGGTTATAAAACATCTCTAGATAGTTTAAAAGCTTTTTAGAGGATTTTAGGATATTTTCAGAACCAAATAGGAGTAATAGGACTTTCTAGAGTGTCTGAGAGCATTTTGAATGACATTTTTTCATTCTGACGACACTGAATGTGTCATTTCGTCATTTTAACATACGCACTACTAGCATGAACGTTTTCCGCTAAATTCTCACAGGAATACAATCCTTATTAACTGTGGAAGCAATAAATTATGTATACATATTTTCACTACTTTGGTTGTGATATTCCAGTGAAATAGTTCCAACTTATGATACAATCATTCATTTAAACTTAGCACAAAAGATCGTAAAAATTTTGTCATATTCACGCCCCGTCAAATTTAGTTTTTGTCACGGATTCTAAAAACATGTGTACAAGAGTAAGAGAGAACTTTTTACACTTATACACGAAACAAAACGGAATGAAAATATATTGAAAGATAGTGAGAATACTGCTTTTTCAAATTACATCTATATATCTATGTATATAAAAATCAATGTCTGTCTGTCTGTTTGTTTGTCTGTCTGTCTGTCTCTTATAGGCTCCTAAACCACTCAACCGATCGCGATGAAACTTTCAGGACTTATTGTGATCATGCCGGGGATGGTTCCTGTGAAAAAAAAAATCGGGATAAAACGGGAACGGAACGGGAACGGGCCTGCTCACGCGTCAGATAACGTACTAGGACTAGGAACGGGAACGGGATCGGGATCTGGAATCGGAAAAAAACGGGAACGGCAACAGGAACGGGCCTGCCCACGTGTCAGATAACGTACTAAGGAACGGGAACGGGATCGGCATCGGCAACGGCAACGGGCTCGGGAACGGGAACGGGAACGGAAACGAAACGGGATCGGGATCGGGATCTGGAACAGGAACGGTATCGGGCATTGCAACGCATGCCGGGTCAGCTAGTACATAATAAGAGAGAGATATATTATTTTGAAAGGCACGATTGCAGTAAGTGACGTGAAAGGCGAAAACTCTCAAACTCAAACAAAAATTACTACATATGTATCTATACGTAAGCCTATTTGTGCAATTCTGATAAAACTAATATTATTCGTGTAATCCGTATCACCTCTCCCAAGTATTAGCCTGGATTAGAGGGAGTTTACTGTATATTTGAGCAGATACTTTATTTATTTAAAAATACATGGTAGCCGATGGAGCTCGGGGTACATTGCATTATGTACATACAAATGTTGCCCCTCAAATGTGCAAAAAAAGAAAATTCTCGGTTTGGAGAATATTCCTGAGAATATTCTCCATAAGATTATTCTCGAGAATTTTACAAAACTAGGTGCTGGTGCAATTCTTTCGTCGATAATTACGGTCTGGCGGCACGCGGTGATCCTTCAGCCTTCTGACGTTTGATTTACATTCCAATTTATCGGGAACGGTTATTTGTTTGCCATAAAATGGCCGACGGGGAAAAAAACGTAGACTGTTGGAAATTTAACAAAAAGCACATCAATCGAAATGATGCGAACCTTTTTCGGTGGCTAGGTCCATCCGTCAACGTCACGGCAACACGGAAAAGGATGAACTCACTCCGGAGGACACTCAGCCCGAACTCAGTCTAATTTAGCCAGTTAAATAATTGAGTTATGAGAGGAAAAAATACACACAGACGACAGCCCCGGGAGCGAAAGCAATTGTACAGGCGAAGAAATCGAATGAATTCGTGAGAATGCGCACCAACTGACAGAATATAACGTTACTTTAGTCACCGATCAAAAAAAAAGTTGACTATAGAGCGCCAAGATTTAAAGACTAATCCAAATACGTAAATCATACTATATCATAGGTATAATATATAAATATATATTATACCTATGTATATATGTATGTATATACATACAAGAGCGAAAAATTTGCTCCGGTGTTTGGGTGTCAGACGCAGAGCGAGCAGCGCCAGTTATCGGTGTAAATGAGAAAGTTGCAACATAACCTTACTACTGAGGCCCTGCCATATTGATTTAAAAAGTCCACCTTACACGCTGAAAGTACATGTACACTATAGCAAGCCATACACGATACAAAACCTCATCAAATTGAGCCGATGCAAGCCGTGTACAGTGGAACCCCGTTGCATCGTTTTTCATGGGACCGTAAAAAAAAAAAAAAACGATGTACGCAGAAAAACGACTTATACGATAAAGTATATTTAGTACGTAATATTTAGACGATTGATACAGGATAACGATATATAGGAGAACGATGCAAACGAGATTATTTAACACTGTTCTTATGGGTGTTTGGTCGGGACTATGAAAAAATTGCGATATATGCGAAAAAACAATACAAGCGAGAACGATGCAACGGGGTTCCACTGTATTATGATTATGACCATAAACTGTAATTTTATAGTTTGGTTATCCAATTTTGTATTCCATTGAAAATATTCAATATCAACTTTATTTATGATTTTATAATAATACTAGTGTAAGCCCGTTGAATATCAACGTATGTTTGCGTGGGTGAGTATATGTGTATTTAATAATTTTTATAGCCGTTGCATACATATGTAGATGGCGCGTTATAATACAACACGTAACAATTTAGCAAAGTCGCGAGTCTATTAATTATTTATATTGTCAAATCGTGTTAACCCGTTGGACATCAACGGAGCGTTCTCTGAAAAATAATATTAAATTCAATTGTTTTTATAGTTGTTGCATAGATGGCGCGTTATAATACAACAACGTAACAATTTAGCAAAGTCACGAGCCTATTAAGATATTAATATAGTCAAATCGTAGTTGGCCCGTCATCGCCTACGTTGCATGATAGTGTTAGCACGACTCTTCCAACCTGGTGATACCGGGTTCAAATCCCACTCGCGCGCGGACGGTTCGTGTCTTTTAATCATTTACCGAGGCGAGCGTTATCATCAGACAGACAGACGGATTTCGGCTATTTTATAATATTATTTAAGTATTGTGTATTATGTATGTGTTTTTGTAATAGCTCTAACAAATAAATATACACATTGATACAATCAACGCGCTTTCGCTAGTAAAAAATAAGAATCATTTCAAATATTTCCCCAGTGTGAATTTTTACATTGTACTAAAATTGTATAATATTCAACGTACGATTATGCAATATTTGATGGGGGAAAAAAACAAACCATCATTATAATAATAAAATTATACATACATACATACGCGAGCGTGTTTATGTAAATTTGAATAATTTGATACGTGGAAGTGACTTAATTTAATTAAGGTTTAATTTGAAAGTGGCCCATTCGAAAATACACACTGATGCAGGCGGGTTTTAAACACGTAACTGGCCCATGCCGCCCCTAGAGACCCTTCCTAGAAGTCCTAGTGGCCAAACGTGAACGCACGCCACTGGCAAAGAGCTGTTCGGTTCGGGACAAGGATAAGGTTCGCGCTGTTAAGGGTTGCGGTTCTCGCACTTTTCCCTTTGGATTTCAAACCCCTTCTCACACCCTTTAAAAACCCTCCCTTTGCACATTTGAGGACCCAGCTCCACCCTTTGGCTTAAAAGCCTCCAAATTACTCATCGAGCTCTGAAAGTCGCTTAATAGTAGTCCGTGTATGCGCGCTCGTAATACAAAATAAAGTGCTTTTGAATATTCTTTAATTTCATTTAGAAGATAGATAGCACGCGCAGTGAAATATTGAGTGTACACGTGTACAGAGTGGCGAAAAGTAAACGATAAACGTTAGTTAAAGCTTATGTTTCAATTAGCTTTATTACCCGGCTTTGCCCGGGGTGTAATTAATATAATGTAATATACATAGTGTTTGTTTAGTAATTTATTTAATGCAGTAAAGCAATGCCGGCCCCTTACCAACCCCCAAACCCTCCTTCTTACCCCGGCGGCCCCTTTTTTGGACTCCCGAAAAGCAATGCTGGCCCCTTACTACTCCCCAGACCCCCCTCCTGCCCCGGCGGCCCTTTTTTGGGCTCCCGAAACACTATCTGCTTAAATCTGCCGAAAACACCTACTATCGTATGTACTTCGTCGTTTCTATTAATCGCACCCGAGCAACGCCTGGTAATTGACGAATGACCCATACGTACATACATACATACATACAAACTTAAGCGTTTTATATATTAGATGTTGTGAAAAAAGTAGGGCGGTGACGTTGAACCATTCGAGCGTCAGCAAACTATTGTCGATTGTACTGTTAAAAAAACAAAATAAAAATATTATTGTAGAAAATGCGTTTATACTGTAAATGTTTGGCTTTAATAATTAATTATTCATTTGGCAAAAACCATCAGGGCTGACACACACTCACCCCACGTCTTCTGACGAAATCATAAAGGCACGAAGCGACACACACACTACACCACACGTGATGTGATTGCGTGACGTGACGTATGGTGTGAGATTTCATATTATCATATATGTAATAGCCCTATTCCGTATGTCTGTGTGTGTGTGTGTGTCTGTTTGCTGATAACGCTCGCCGATGTAAATAATTTAAAAAATCAGAACGTCACGCGAGTAGGATTTGAACCCGGTATCACTGATTCGGTACAGTGAGCGCTTAAGCGGTAAGCCAAACCAGATAATAATGGGCTGGCTTCAACTTGACTATTTATATGTATAATAAAAAATAGGCTCGCGACTTTGGTAAATTGTTACGTTGTTATTATAACGCGCCATCTATGCAACAACTATTAAATTTAATATTATTTTTCAGTACGGGTGATGATAAAGCGCTCCGTTGATGTTCAACGGGCTTAAACTACATAGTATATCATTATAAAGAGGATAAAATCACCGTAACGTCATTAGTTTCGGAGATATAATTTTTTGAAAACAGGCATCGTTTTTTCCCCATCCGGCATGTGTAAGTATAATTGAAAACATAAAGAAAATTTTCCAATGTTCCGAAAAACAACAACATTGACAATGATTAATCGTTTGAACAAACAGTGCGTCTAATTTAAATTTTCATTTATTATTATTACCGTACCTTTCGTAAAGAATATTAATGGTTTGCTTCTAATAAATGAGACAATGATTAATATTAATGCGAATATTAAATTATACGTTATACCTTTTTTTGTGTCACTGTGACCAATTACGTAGTATGTAATCGTATTATTTTAAATCAAATCATTAGATTAGTATAATATTAGCGAAAAATTCACCCTTAATGTACTGTCAAAAGTAAATAATCTACTAAAAATCTGTCTTTTAAATGAAATATTAATACAACATAAAAACACAACCTAATCGTATTATACGCACACAAAATATTTACCTGTTAAATTTCGTCCACTTTGCGTACATATGTACATACAATGAATGCAATGTGGATCGACCTATATTTGATATCTGTCTCGATTGGTCTCTATTTCCACTGGGAGAATATTTTAAACGTACATACATTTTAAAAGCTTTTTCTTGTCTTGTCTAAATGTAAATTCGCGTACAATACACACAACAATCGATTGGTGGGAAAATATGCGTTCTCAATACAAGCAATACACTCAAAATGAACGGGCACAACTAACGAAACAGTTATTTCATTAAATAAAACCTTCAATTGGGAAATTTGAACCGTAAAAAAAAGGGGTATACGATCTATTTAGAGGGGGTGGACTAACTCCCCCGTCAAATTGGAATAACTAAACGGGGTTAATTGCCGAGGGAGAGTGGGAAAGAGGACCAGATCTTGCGTACGTAATCAAGATCCGTTTAATGCCTCTCAAGTCTTTTTTGTTCAATTTCAATTAAAAAGAGGCGTTGTAACAAGGAGCGATGGCGCGTCACAAAATGGCGACCCGTTTGGCATTTTAAAATGGCGATATCTGCGAAAAGGAACCGCACCGGGTGGGCTTAATCAGCCATTTCGGCCCACAGCGAGCCACATCTGTGCCATTATCGCGCCAAATATACATAAATACTAAAGTGACGTCATCGAGAGTGAAAATCGCTTTTTGATCGCGGCAGCTTTTTGCGCTAAGTGTAGGTTTATAGGCAGATTGAGGCCGTGGAAAAAAGCCGTGTCGAATCATCGCGTTATACGTACATTGTACATGTAAAGAGTTGACGTTAAACTTTTAGACCCGTTAAAGTTCCAATATTGTGACGATGGAAGTGTTAATTGAACATTTTATTATAATGCGTATGAAATAATACAAAATGCCACCAAGTTTTTCGATCGCGATATTTCAAGAATGCTACGTAAGTATTGAAAAGCACGAAACGAATCTTTTGTACATTGTATAGGTATTGTGCAAAACGTAGTCACTGTAGATAATCATATTGTAGAGATAGTTGTTGATAGTTATTTATACCTAGGACATTTGTTGAATATGACTGGTTGTCTAAAGAAGAAGAAATAAAACTAGGATAGAGTGCTTTTGGAAGAATGAACATTGTTTTTAAATCCAAAATTCCGCTATGCTTAAAAAATAAGGCATACGACGCATGGATATGAAACTTGGATGCTAAATTCAAGAATGTTACGCAAGATCCAATGCACACAGAGAAGCATGGAAAGATGTACATTATTGCTTAGTATAACAAGAAGAGATCGTAATAGGAATACATGGGTAAGAAGTATGACCAAAGTGGCAAATATAGCAGTACGGGTGAAAAAGTTGAAGTGGACACATAGTGAGAAGAATGGATGGCAGATGGACGCGACAAATACTGGAATAGTATCCGAGAGGATGTGAAAGAAAGCAAGGTACACTGAGTAGACCTATTATATATGAAGGTGGGAAAGAGGTGGAGACGCAAAACTGCAATGGGTCAAAGTCCATCGTGTCAGACCGAGTAGACGATGAGCTGATGAATTGAGAAGAATGTGTGGTGTCAAGTGGATGCAGATTGCTCAAGACAGACGGGAATGGAAGAGAGGTCTTCATCCAGCAGTGTATGGTGAACGGCTGAAAATGATGATGGTGATCTCAAAACTAGATATTAAAAATTTTAACCTCTCCGAATCAAGTTACATACATGTATAAGTTACATACTGTAATGAAGTTATATTGCGCCGATTCATTGTTATATTATATATTAGTGTTGAATTGGCAACAATTTGCTATCCTTCAAAGCTGGTTCGAGTTGTCAACGTGATTTTATGACCGTTCAATTAACAATTGTTTAACGTACTGTACTGTTATTGTACAAATCAGCGCGCACGGGTGCAGGTTGGGGTTAGAATCCACCGTCATATGACAGTTGTAATCAGATTAATAAATAAAGATCTACTGATGTCTCATTTAAATTTCATCTAAATTAACTTAACCACCAACAGTTGGATTCAGATTTTGTAATATGGCATTTGAGTCCAACGCTTGCAAGATCTAGTCCGTTGGTCGGGAACCGGCGGCTCGGGAGCCGCATGCGGCTCTTTGTATGAAAACCTGCGGCTCTCGCTCTCATCCAACGTTTTGAAATATAAAATGTTAACACACAATTTACACAAGATCAAAATGAATCCCATTTTCACACCATCGTGGCTATAAAATTTGACTGTAAAACTTTAAGATCGTTTTTCAGATTAAACTTTACAATGCTTTTTGTAATAAACTGTCGAACGTTAAGAAATATCACGAGGACGACTTATTTCATTAACGAGTAACATTTTATTTAATTTTGAATATCATCATCATGATCAAACGTTCACCACCCACTGCTGGATGAAGGTCTCTCCAACCCTCTTCCATGCCTGTCTGTCTTAAGCAATCTGCATCCACTTGACTCCACACATTCTTCCCAATTCATCAGCCCATCTTCCACTCCGTCTACCTTGCTTTCTTTCACATCCTCTCGGATACCATATCAGTATTTCTCGCGTCCATCTGCCATCCATTCCTCACGCTATGTTCCGCTATATCTGACACTTCGGTCATACTTCTTACCCATGTATTCCTCTTACGATTTCTTCTTGTTATACCAAGCATACATCTTTCCGTGCTTTTCTATGTGCACTGGATCTTACGTAGCATTCTTGAATTTAGCATCCAAGTTTCACATCCATACGTGATAACTGGCAGTTTTTTTGAATATATAATTCGAAAATAATATATTGCGGCTCCCAAACTTACCAATTTTGCAAGGTTTTCCCTAATTTGGCTCTTAGCTCGAAAAAGGTTCCCGACCACTGATCTAGTCGAACCCAAACTAACCTTATCTTTTTAGCAGTATTTCTCATACATACACATTTCCACATGTATGTTATACCAAAAAACCGTACGTATTAATGGCACACTAATAAACGTCAACAATACGGAGTTTTAATTTGCCACATCGAGCAACAAGCAATAATACACTAACCGTTCTGTGATGGATATCACAAATGGTTGCTCATTAGGGACCGTCTCGTTTCTACTATACATAGGGTGGCTGTGCTCCAACTCGTTCCCTGTCCACTCTTATTCCCGAGACCTTTATCGTCGCAAAGGGGAGCTTTTCCCTAACCCCCTTTTATACCCACCCACCCATTTCTACTGACAACCCGGTTGGGCGTCTTATGTTTCGCCGCTATCATCACGCTCCATTTACCGCGAACCGTGTAATTACAATCAAAACCGATACGCTCCATATAACCCTCGGTAAACAATATGAAACGGCAATATGTCTACTTGCACGAATGTGTGTATGTGTGCAGAAAGGGTGAATTATTTGCCCGCGTTGTTGACACCCGCTGTCATCACTCGCGCCACTGCATGTCGCTCTATCGTTTAAAAGCGTGTGTGTGTGGGAGTGCCTTTACCGTTCAATATGTCAAAAAATTCGGTAATTAATTTTAAAAGTGACAATTCAATTGTACTATGTATACTGCCGTCCCAAGCCCACTTAACGTAAATGACAAAACAACAATATCGAGATAAATTTTTATTTATACTATTTTTCTTCATATATTACTGATTTATTTAAACTTTTTTTTAGTGCATGAGGTTATTTTCTATTGTGTTTTGATAATTCTAAGGAAAAATTAAAAAAAAATGAATACTTTAGTAGTTACGTCACTTTTTTACACTTACGTTAAATTTGCTTAGGAAATCTTAATTTTAATAACGTAAGTGCTATACGTGAAATTTGCTTAGGAAATCATATGTATGTATTTTAATAGTTGCGTTATTTTAGCTAAGAAAAATGCTTCGGTATCAACTAGCTAAACTAACGTAATTGCATTATACTTAGACGAAAAAACGTATCTGCACGCAGATACGTTGAATTTGCTATGTAAATGTTGGATACGTTATTTACGCTAAGTATTGGTGATACTACTTCTCTGCGCATGCAGATACGTTAGATTAAAAAAAAAGTCACTTTTGGATGAAAATTGCAAGAATACACCCCCATAACCCCTAAAACACATCTAACTCATTTTCGTAATTTTTGTCAGTTACGTTAAGTGGGCTTAGGACGGCAGTATACTAGTGTAGACCCGTTGAATATCGACGAACGTGTTTGACGTAATTGATTACGTAACAATTTAGCAAAGTCGCGAACCGACTGAGGATTGATATTTTCAAATTGTAGGAGGCCTCCTCAAATTATCACCGGTGTTGGGTGAACGCGATAGCGCTAACTCACCCAACCTGGTGATCGCGGGTTCAAATCCCACTCGCGACGTTCGTGTTTTTTCAATTACATTTGAATTTCAACCTTTACCGAGGCGAGCGTTATCAGCAGACAGACAAACATATGGTCTATTATATATGTACATATATAATATATGTATGTATACATGTGTAGTCAATAGGTATAGTTTGGATTTTGTTGACAGGACATCTAACTCAAACGATGACAAAGCGTTGGTGTAATAATTCAATCAAAATTTTGATCATAGTAAATTTTAATGAACTTACTCATTCTTGATTATGCGTAAATGAAAATTCAACTCACCTGAAACAAAACAAAAAAGAAAACATTAATAAAATACGACTAGATAAACAAAAAGATTATATATGAAGGGCTCGGGGCAATATAGTGTCAACCATCATTTTGGTCAAAATTGAACTGAATATGTCATTTATGCAAATTAATCATAAGCTATGTTTTGAACCAAAAATAATTTATTTTTGACTAATAGATGACATTATAGCCTTTATGCACTTCTTTACAGGATGAAAATTTTTTGAAAAACTTGCGACAACATAGTGTCATCTTTTGTCATAGTAATGGTGAATAATTTTAATCATTTCGGAGTTATTTTATTTCCCTCTTCATAAAAAAAAATGTCATATTATTTATAATTATTATAAAAAATTGGTGGAAAATAGTGTCAACCCACAATTTTTGATATGCTCCATTTTATGTTTAATATATAATTGTTTTGTTATTTTTTTGTTACTGGTATTATTGAGGATATATCATTAAAGCAAATAAAAAAAAAAAGTATTCAAAAAAGTACGTGTTTTGATTTATGGATTTGAACAAAGTTAAAAATTGATATATCTCAAAACTATCAAAGTGAGGGTTGGCACTATCTTGCCCCGAGGCCTTCATATGTATTATAATGAATTACAAATTATTTTAAATGTTTTACAGTAGATCGTTCGTTTTTTTTATACAACATCTGGAAACACTAGTCGGACTGTTCTAGAGTTTTCTTCAATTTATGGAATGCACATATATTAAACTTGAAAATAGGTATTCTATTGACAAAATGGACGGTATTTGGATGTACCCAGTAATCGTGCCCTGGGTTTTACTCTTTGGAATCAAGAAGAAAACCTGGGTAAACACTTTTACAAGCTGTTAGTTGGTTTGATACACAATCCTCTGGTTCTTATGGAGCTTGAATTGTGGGTACCGATAGATTTGCAACACTTTATCCATCGGCGGCACGTACCAATATAATGCTAAATTCTCCGGTTGCTAAAGCTATTGCTTTACTCAACCTGGTGGCTGACTCCATCGATATATTTTCTTGCAGTTATGCTAACATGGTAGAGACTATGCTTAGATTATAAGATTTTGTGATAGATACACGTTATGCATAACATGTAACATATTATTTTACGATTCTTGAGCCTTTCTGTTTTTTTTCTTTATAATTTTTTATTTTTTATTTCTTCACATATTTTATCTAACTTTTTTTTTAAATATTTTTTTTGTATTATATGCTATGTTTATATTCTATGTAAAACATCTATCTAATGTTTCTAAGTTTTTATTGTGGTTTTAGGATACTACATATATATGTACATTTATATTGTTTTCCCTGCATGACGATCTGGATTTATATCTGTAATGTCTTGCAGGACGTTTTTGTAAATAAATAAATAAATAAATAAATAAATAAATCTAATGCTGCGTAGACACCAACGAATTGAACAGCGAACGACGAAGGGTTGCTATTGTGTGGAGCGGTCCACACAATAACAATTCGCCTTCGCCCTTCCTCGTTCGCTGTTCGGTTCGTCGGTGTGTACGCAGCATAACAATGCCTTTCATAGCAAAATGTAATTTTAGTTTGTCGTTAAAAAGATAAAATCTGTATTCAAAAAGTTAAACTGCTTCATATCGCTCAAACATGTACGTACATTACCTATAGCGATCTATGTATTTTCTATGGCGATTTTTAATCTAATACTCAATTCCGCGCCACTTGCACTATCCTTAGTATAGTCAGAAACAGACTTGAAGTTTAATAAGACCAAAAAATATATATACATATATAAATGTTTGAATCACCTTTTTTCATTAGCGTCTGAAGGCGCACTTGGGGGAGGGCAAACAAGTAAAAGAGGAAAATAGTAGCAGCACTTGGCAACCCAACTATGTTGTATTTATTCGGCAGGGCACACCGTCGCGGCCCTACAACGTCATTTAGACGGCCAATGTTTCGTGAAATTTATTTTTCGCAAAATGAGAGACCCACACTCGCTTGGGGAATTCACCCCGGGGTCCCTACTAACAATGGAAAGTACTATACATAGGTACTTCTTGTTCAAATGTTCGCCCAACTACACGCACAAAACCCACGCTCCACCTGCTTGTTTCGCCGTATAATTCAACGAAATTAGTTCTACAACGGGAGACTGCGGAGTAGGGATGTACTACACATCCTGTGAAGGAAATTGGCCCTGAAACGAACGCGATTTGACGCTTCAGATATTGCTGAAAGATGTGGAAGTGACGTAGACGACGAGGAGGCGGGATGCGCTGCCTGTTCGCTCTCTCCAGAGTGTTCATTTTCTCTGGGAAAATGATTGCACACTTTCGTGAATAGTGAGACCTACGTATCAGAAAAATTGTATGAAGTGCCTTCTCAAGACAGTCTGTAAAGGTTCGTATACACGAGATCACTCGTTTGAATGTAGGCCAATTGACAACTAAGGGTCGTAGAGTGAATGCACCCCGCTGGAGAGTCATTAAATGACGCTATAGCATCGCTACTGCTTATAGTTATATAGTTTTCTGACTATAAATAGATAAAATTTAAATATTTTGCATACTAAACTAATCTACGAAGACAATATGAACTTTAAAATGCTTTTGTTTTCAATACCATGGCAGACAAGGTTTTTTAATCATTATATGTATGTACATACATACACATATATAATAATATGTAGAGATAGTTGATAGTTATTTATACCTAGGGCAATTGGTGAATATGACTGGATGTAAAGAAGAAGATATAAAACGAAGAATGAAACTAGGAAGGAGTGCTTTTGGAATAATGAACATAGTTTTTAAATCCAACATTCCGCTATGCTTAAAAAATGAGGCATACGACCAATGCGTACTGTCAATTATGACGTATGGTTGTGAAATTTGGATGCTACGTAAGATCCAGTGTACACAGAGAGGCATGGAAAGATGTATGTTTGGTATAACAAGAAGAGATCGCAAAAGAAATACATGGTTAAGAAGTATGACCAAAGTGGCAGATATAGCAGTACGTGTGAAAAAGTTATAAATAGCGAGAAGAATGGATGGCAGATGGACGCGAGAAACACTGAAATAGTATCCGAGAGGGTGTGAAAGAAAGCAAGGTAGACCGAGTGGAAGATGGGCTGATGAATTGAGAAGAAAGTGTGGAGTCAAGTGGATGCAGATTGGTCAAGACAGACAGGAATGGAAGAGAGGACTTCATCCAGCAGTGGATGGTGAACGGCTGAAAATGATGATGATGATGATGATATATAATAGGCCTATTCCGTCTGTCTGTCCGTCCGTCTGTCTGTCTGTCTGCTGATAACGCTCGCTGAGGTAAATAGTTAAAAAAAAACCAGAACGTCAGACGAGTGGGATTTGAACCCGGTACCGCTGATTCGGAACAGAGTGCGCTTACGTGGTGAGCCAAATCAGATGATGTAGGGCAGGCTTCAACGTGACTAATTTATAGGCGAATATAATATGGCTCGCGACTTTGCTAAATTGTTACTTTGTTATTATAACGCGCCATAAATGGCGCAACATATTGTTGCATAGGCGACAACTAAAAAAAACTATTAAATGTAATATTACTTTTTAGTACTGGTGATGAGAAACCGCTCCGTTGATATTCAACGGGCTTACACTAGTGTATATTTAAAAGTCAATATTTTAGAACCAGACTTAAAATCACAATGCAAGATTCAACTTAAAAAAAGTTTACTTTGTCGACTACGTTTCACAACTGCTTTATTATTTCAATAGTTCATTGCGTACGCTTTAAGCTTGTTAATAAAATAGTACGATACACGGTCGAACATTAAAACCACTAGTCGTTCTGAAAGTACGCTCCAACTTTTACAAAGAGCAGATTAGCGATTAAATTAAAGACTTCGTTATTATTATATAAAATAGGAGCGGGGATAAAGTTGGAGCTTTTTAACGAGACGCGATCGTAAATGGGTTTCGTCCTCATCATACTGCGATAAACAATACAGTCAAAGTTTCCACGCCAAAGCTTCGAGTGGAACGGGGGTAATTATACCTCTACTAAACCGTCAGATACATTTAGCAAACTTAATTATGCCGCGCAAAATGGCCGAATTAATTGTTTTTAATTTCAAAACCGGCGGGGGAGAAGGAAAAAGATTGCAAATTAAGATACGCAATAGGGACGATGGGGTTTTGAGAGAAGTTTCGGCGAGAGTTTGTCCCACTTGTTACGGTATTGTTACGTTCCTTTTACCCCACGAAAGTCCATTTCGAACAACTTTCGCTAAAAGTATTCCTCACATTTTCAGCACTTATAGTCTATTTTTTTTTAACAAGAGTGTCTGGTTCTTTTTGGTACAAAAATTCGGGTACAAACAAAAGTAGCGTAGTAAAGAGACACGAATTTGTGTCCTTTTTAGCACACGTGGTTAAAAGAAACTTGCATACTCTCTTGTTAAAAAAACAGACTATAGTCGTATGGTGTTGAAATTTACAACAAACAAAAAGTTAGATAGAAAAACGAGAATATAAGAACAGATTGAATGTTGTTCCTTGGAATACTTACATTCTCATACTGTTAAACTACATAATCGCGTCGAAACATTGCAGAATTACTTTCTATGATCCTGTGAGTTGTATGGGATACTTGAGTGTAATATACAGTAAACATTTTTAACAAAAGAGTATACAGTAAAAATATATTATTGTAGTTATTGAAGTTAGCTTACTTGCAATCATATAATTAATTCAAAGAAAACCAATTTCTGTTACATATGTATGTATGTGAAATTTTCTTTAATATACAGTAAAAATATATTTTCATTATATTTGCGGAGAAAATAAAAATAAAGTACTACACTAGAAATATTTAAATTTTTGAAGCTGAAAAACAGGAAAACATTAAAGTAATTAAAATGTATTTTTCTATGTGCAGATTTTTATATGCACTTTTTTCCAATATGCGCATTTTTCGTGTGTTCATTTTTCTGTGTGCGCTTTTTCTACTAGCCACGTGTGCTAAAAAGGGATAAAAATTAGAGTAACCCCAAATGCACCAATAGCACGTAGCGTTCGACTCTTTAGGAGAAAAACGAACTTGTGCTCCTTTTTTATTACACACTGTTAGAAGAAGCAGAAAAAAAAATAATACCATTAGTGACAGTTAGGAAGAAATGTTCACTGATGCGCTTTACTACTAAAACTTTTTGAACGTAGACGTACCTAGGGTGCATTAATTTTTTATTCGATCGTTTTATCGTCTGCATTGCTGCACCGATGCACCAGCTAGGTATATTAAGGCTCAAAAGGAGTCTCCGTGTATCCTCTGAGGCATTGTTGGGAACAAAGTGGATAAAGTCGTGCACTTTCTTTGTGCGGAAGCATGAGTTAGGGACCTGAACGGGTCGTAAATACACGACAGGGGTATAAACAAACCGCCGCCGGGACCGAAAGGGTTTCGCAAACTGCCTAGACAGATGAGAACCAACGGGAAAACTTATTACAATTTTCGACATGAATAAAGTTTTTATGGGGACGTACGTGCTCGCCGGTGTATGACAACGCTATCAGAATTCACGTGATCAATATACGTTAATAAAATTCAACGTCACCGTATATCCAGACTCTATTGGAGCGCACGTAGCCTACTAGCTATATAACTAACTGCTTCCTCGAATATTACCGTTTCAGAACTGGCAATTATATACATAATAGCCGAAATCCGTCTATCTGTCTGTCTGTCTGTCTGCCTGTCTGTCTGCTGATAACGCTCGCTGAGGAAAAATTGGGAAAAAACTTGGCAGAACGAGTGGGGATCGAACCCATGACCCCCAGCCTCGAGTTACTCGCACTGATGCTATTCGCTATTGCCCGTGGTCGATTAAGTCCTTTTTTTTTTTAAACATTACCTATAGTTAAAATAAATAGGAAATGAGGGAAAAATAATTAAAAAACCAGAATGAGTGGGGTTCGAACCCGGGACGCCAGGTCGGTAGTTATGACGCTAACGCATAAGCCACGGCCAATTGCTAAAAAAACATTATCTATACAAGGGTTCGTAGCTCTGCTTTACCTATAAAATAAAAACTCTGCTAATAATACATAGATGGTGATATAAAAACTATCATTTTTTTTGTTTTTTGATTTTTACAAAATCATTTGCAAAATTATAATTATTATATATGTATATAATAACTAATAATTATAATATAAACAGTAAAGTAAAAAAAAAATAATTTTGGTTATTATAACGCGCCATAGATGTTGCATAGATGCATAGACTATAAAAACTATTAAATTTAATATATAATTTTCCAGTACGGGTGATGAGAACGCTCCGTTGATATTCAACGGGCTTACACTAGTTATATATATATAATAGCCCTATTCCGTCTATCTGTCTGTCTGTCCGCTGATAACGCTCACCTCGGTAAATGATTAAAAGGCACGAACCGTCACGAGCCTGCTGAATTTGACAATATTAATCCTCAGTAGGTTGCTAAATTGTTACGTTGTTGTATTATAACGCGCCATCAATGCAAAAACTATAAAAACTATTAAATTTAATATTATTTTTTTATTATTAGAAATAAAAACTAAACTCAGTACTTTATTCATTTGTCAAGTTTTAAGTATACATTACTATATATAGTAGTGCAAGGGTCTGCCTGGCTGGATAGCCGCGGATCGCTCGCATACATGTGATGAGAAATCGCTCCGTTGATATTCAACGGGCTTAAACTATGTAGTATCTGCAGTTAAAATAAGTAATTGAAATAAAATTTTGTATGTTAACACAGTGGAAGAAAAGTGTCACGTCACATTCGAACAATGTAAGAGACCCGCAGTATCATAGGGAGTACTTCTGCAAAGTTTATTACGATTGGACAAACATGCTGAGAATACATAACACATAAACAGATTGACAAACATGCAACAGTTCAAAAAGACAATAATATTTCAAATTCTTGTCTGTTTTTTTTTTCTTTATACATTCTCCTACCGTTGAATCGACACCAAATTTTGCAGAAGTACTTCCTATGATCCTGCAGGTCTTATTCGATACTTGAATTGGATAGAATTTTTGTTTGTAGTGCGCAAGTACAACAATACCGCATGTTACGTTCAAAGCTGTTTAAGTAAGACTAGAGTCTCGAGCAGAGACACTGCAAGAGAAGAGGGTTTTGGTTACTAATTGCGTTTAGTTGTAATAGGTAGCTGTCATATACATAGAGTTTTATTTCAACGACGATAGTACAGTCGAAACATATTGAGTTCGAAAAAAACAGTTTACGGTTACAATACAAAGAAATTTTCAGCCGGACACGTTGCCTAAAAAAGTTAGTACGAAAATACAAAATGAAATTGCATTCCAAGTACTTGATTGTATGGTTAAACTTCAAGTGGAAAACAAGTCAGGATTGTTATTTGCGCAACTCGCAAATTGCATTATATTTACACACGTCAATATGACGCACGGCACTGGTACATACATATGTATAGTGGCGCAAACAACAAAACTGTCACATCTGAGCTTTCGCAAGACGATAAACTTCAGAAGCGCAGTTTCTGAAACAAGAACAACAACAACAACAACAACAACAACCACGACAACCAAGGCTGAAACCCCTTCCTGAAGAAATTATTGTGTGACAGCCGCGCCGCAACCGAATAGTTTCAATTTTTATTAGAAAAATGTGTGCCGTTTTGCTAAGTTTCTACGTCAACACGGAAAAGCGGGGAAAAGCGTAATATATAGTGTGTAAAAAGCACTATATCATCCTTAATAAGATGTCACGCCGCTGTGAAAACGTTTACCATTTTGTGAATTACTATTTCGAACCCATACGTTCTACATAGGTACGTACGTGTGTATGGCGAAGTATTTTTATTTTATTCTGCGTACTCAAAACTTGCCGCATGCCCGTATATTCATTTCATTTTAATGAAGACAAATGGAGTCGAGGATCGGAACATGTGTTTTGCTAAGTTTTTACGTGATTTATTACTGGTGTTTTAGCCCCCTGACGCTCGTGCACAATTATTGCGCTTGTGAATAATAATAATAATAAAAATATGTATAGGAATGGGTCGTTAAAGGGTTAACTGAACGAATGCGTGGCTTTCGACGCTGAATGTGACTATTATTTGCGCAATAAATCAAAACGTAATTTATCAAAAGTTTTACTACATATCATTAAATAAGTTTCTACAAATGTGTGAGGCTTACTACCTATTACTTAAAACAAATATTAGCTTAAATATCAATAAATGCTATATTTGAAAAAGTAAAAGCGCAAATTTTCAAGGGTTCACGCAGTCTACTTTACTTTATACATCAAATGAGATACAATAGTTAAGGTTCTATCAATTGAAATTTTATCATATACGTAGTACGCAGGTTCCCAACCTTTTTCGAGTGGCGACTTCTTTTTACGAAAGCCAAGTGACCCGCGACCTTGATATATTTGAAAAAGGCAAAAAATATTATTCAAACATCAAGACATTGATTAAAAATGAAAATTAATTGCATTCATCATAATTTTCAACCGTTCACCATCCACTACTGGATGAAGGCCTTTCCAATATTTTTCCATTCCTATCTGTCTCGAGCAATCTACATCCACTCGACTCCACACATTCTTCTCAATTCATCAGCCCATCTTCCATTCGGTCTACCTTGCTTTCTTTCACATCCTCTGGGACACCATTCCAGTTTTATCGCGTCCATCTGCCATCAACTTTCACACGTTCTGCTATATCTGCCACTTTGGTCATACTTTTTATGTATTCCTCTTACGATCTCTTCTTGTTATACCAAGCATATGTACATCTCACCATGCTTCTCTGTGTGCACTAGATTTAACGTAGCATTTTCGAATTTAGCTTCCACGTTTCACATCCATACGTCATAACTGACAGAAAATTGCATTATAGTCAATAAATTTATTTTTAGTTTACTGTTTCAGTTGGCGACCCCACATAAAATCCTTCGCGACCCCATTTGGGGTCGCGACCCATTGGTTGAGAACCCGTACGAAAATTCAGACATTGTTGAATTCTGACGTAATACTCATCGATTCTCAAATTCACCATTGAATCATTGATTATTTCATCATACAAAGTATACCAAAGCTCATCTTCAGAAATACTATCAATTTCACTAAATGGCACTATCGATTTTGATTCAACTCGGCGAGTACAAAGCTCGACATCAGACCACAGAGTTAAGATATGACATATTCGTGTAGGATGCATTGTGAGGTGTCCTGAGCTAATGGCTACTCATAGTCCAGTGGGTTCTTCCCACGGACACATCATTGTACGATGAATGCGTGCGATTTCGATATTGAGGGGAAGCTGGGGTCGGATACTACCATTCTACGTCTGCAATTGGACGAGGATAGTAGTCCTCCACCCCCTCGTCCTAGGATGGTTTTCGGGTCCGATGGAGAGATCGCGTCATTATGCGACAAAGCGAGAGTCGAGTAAAAAGCCTTTGTCGTTACCAACATTTCATTGTTCGCCAGACGATGGCCCTTCCAAGTGGTACATGGGGTCCCATGCACCCCCTCCTCTTATTCCCCATTCTATGTCTCTTTCATCCAACCGAGGACCGAATGGCTTACCCGAATTATTTCGAATTATTTTAATGCCCTCTTCCAGAGTTGAGCTCGACATTCACACGCGTATGTGTATCGCCATGTACGAAATGTAACTACTTTTATGTATAGCGATTTGTATTCTTTTGGTGTTATTTTCAACTAGTGTAAGCCCGTTGAATATCAACGGATGCGTGGGTATATGTGTATTTAATAGTTTTTTTTTTATAGTTGTTGCATACGTAGATGGCGCGTTATAATACAACAACGTAACAATTTAACAAAGGCGCGAGCCTGTTGAAAATTTATATTGTCAAATTGTAGCAGACTCGTCATCGCCTCCATTGGGATAAAAGCTCACTGTCCACGAACCGGTGATCTCGAGTTCAAATCCCACTCGCGCGACGTTCTGGTTTTTTTAATTATTTACCGAGGCAGACAGAGACAGACAGATTTCGGTTATTGTATATATAATAATGATACAGCCGAAAGTGTAACAGGAAGACAGTGAAACTATAATATACTAGTGTAAGCCCGTTGAATATTAACGGATGTTTGTGTGGGTGAGTATATGTATGTGTATTTAATAGTTTTTACTTTATCCTAATCGGATAAAGTATTGTGATCGTGCGAAAATTCGACCTCGAGATTTTGACTGATTTGTATCGAGTATCATCCCTGATCACGTTTTCATGATTTCTAAAAAATGTCTGTATGTCTGTGTGTCTGTGTACTTATGCGTGTGTGTGTCTGTATGTGTGTTTTCTCCGAAATTATCAAGTCTATTAAGCTGAAATTTCATATCTATTATTTGCACGTAAGTTGTAAGAGCTGTAAGGAATTTGGTCAACATCAGTCAACCGGAAGTAGGGTTTTTTTCTTGTAGAAAATTCTAAAATTCTTTTACCACAGAATATTTCCGAAACGGCTCCGGGAATTTTGTCGAAATTTCATATCTATAGTTTTCACGTTAGCCGTAAGAGATACTGTGATTTTAGTCAACTTCTGACGAGCGAAAGTGGCAGTTTACTCTTGAACGATTTGTTGTTTTTTATTTTTTTCGGCCTTTTAAATATGTAGTATCGTCACAATTTTGTAATGTTGTAATCCTGAGAGAAATTGCTATTTAGGAAAAAATAAATTATTAAAATCAGTCAACCGGAAGTAGGTTTTTTTTTGTCGAAAAATTTACCACAGAATATTTCTGAAACTGCTCCGGCGATCTTGTCGAAAATTTATATTTATAATTTTCATATAAAAATTAAGAGTTGATAAGGTTTTGATCAAAATCCGCTGACCGGAAGTGGTAGTTGAATATATGCCGAAGATCGTATTTTACATACGCGCGGCGCACTCAACATTAAAAAATTAATTTCGTGACTCTTTGTATTCCTCAAATATATGGATAAAGTCATGGGTTGGCCACACCCGGATTTTTTTATACTTGTTGCATAAATGGCGCGTTATAATACAACACGTAACAATTTAGCAAAGTCGCGAGCCTATTAAGATATTAATATAGTCAAATTGAAGCAGGCACGTTATTATCTAGTTTGGATCACAGCGTAAGCTCACGGTCCCAAACTGGTTTTTTTTAATTATTTACATCGGCGAGCATTATCAGCAGACAGACAACGGATTTCGGCTATTATATATATATAATAACTATTGTATATAAGTCCCTTGAATATCAACGGAGCGGTTTCTCATCAACCGTACTGAAAAATAATATTAAATTTAATAGTTTTTATAGTTGTTGCATATATGCAAACAAGCGCCATCTATGGCGCGTTATAATAGCAACAATGTAACAATTTAGCAAAGTCGCGAACCCTCTGAGAATAAATATTGGCCAGTTATAATACGTACGTCATCGCCTCCGTTTGGAAGATAGTGTAAGTACGATTCCTCCCAACCTGGTTATCTCGGATTCAAATCCTACTCGTTCTGGTTTTTTTTTGACTATTTACCTCGGCGAGCGTTATCAGCAGACAGACATACACACAGACGGATTTCGGCTATTATATATATAATAATAATGTCACACAACGGAAGTTTTATTATTAGTGCTTATATGCACAGTGTGCGTAGTGACGGTAATTAAGATTACGATTTCGGCAAAGCGTTTTGACAGTTCAACAGACATCGGTCAAACCAACAAGCAGACTATAGCTCTCTATATCGGGGTTTTTCAAACTGTGGGTGCCGATTCATTGGTGGGTCGCAGAATAAATAAAATGGATCGCAACAAACGGAAAAAATCATGATACCGGAATTGGTCAGTTCCGCCAATGAAGATATTTAAAAATAATTGAAACTCGAGATGTTGTCACATCTCACTTCTCTATCCCAAAGCTTCGATAACTATTTTCCAGTGCAGAAATTTGAAACAGTAAAGAAAAGCCTTTGGAAACCCTGAATCAATAATTCAGTTAAACTTTGATGCCGAAGAGCAGGATTAATTTCTGTACCTTATTTACACTGAATAATGATTTTCAGCAATTAAATTTTTCACCATTTTGGATCAAGGTTAAAGGAGAATTTCCACTTTAAAATAAAATAAGCAATCTTTATACTTTTACCTCATACTTCAACTTATTTGTGTGAACTAGGATTCTCCACCTTATCTCAATTTAAAACAAAGTTTCTAATTTATTGAAAATTAGTTTCATCCATAAATATGCATATATCATGTGTCAATAGTAAAGGAACATAATGGACAGAGTTTGCGTTTGATATATTATTATATAGGCATACTGGGTCGCAATACAAAATGCAGTTTTTGCAGTGAGTCGTAGTAAAAAAAGGTTGAAAAACGCTGCTCTACAAATATAATATTAGTATAGCAGCTTTCGTAATGACAGTAACGACTCGGGTTACGTTTACAACAAATCGTTTTGACGGTTCAACAGACGTCAGTCACACTAGCAAGCACATATGTACACTATATGTAATTACATATACCATATTAAACTTCAAAAAAGACGAAAAATATTTATGTGTGGGCTATATTAGAGAACAATGTCTCAAAATCAATATCTGAAATTAATGAAGATATTACAAAATATAATCAACCATTTCAAAGGAAAGCCTCTAATGAGAAATTGATGGATTTGAGCTATGTCTAGCTGTTTAATAATACATATATAATAGCAAGAAAATAATTACACAGAACCAATTTATATTGAGGTACTTAGCAAGCTTAACAAGCTGAAAATATTCACAGGAAAAACTTGGCTACTAAATATATAATTATAATAATCCTAAGATTATACATACATATACCTACACACTTGAGACGTAAATACATATTTTTTGTTCTTAAATGTGAGTATTTGCTTAGTTATGTAGGTACATATGTATATAAAAATCGAGATTTTCAGTCTGCGAAATAAAATGCACTTGGCAACAGCATCAACTTATAATCTGAAGAGGACGACATCGGGGGATTGTTGACGTTAGCTGTCACCATTTGTGCTCGTAAAGCGAGGTATTTTTCAGATGCAACCTGACATTTTATTTTGCAAAAAACTACACACAATATAACATCATTCCTACATGAAAATAGAAAGCATCGGGGGACAAAAGCTACTACAGTGTCGTGCTGCTGACGTGAATATGACGGGGTTTGTGTTCCTTTTTATTTTTTTTTTTTTTTGCTCCATTTAGTTTGCTGGGGACACTATCCAAAGCACCGGATCGCATTTTGTGTTCGTGCTTTTTTTTCCCTCACATAAAACGCTCATTCGAATACACTTATACTTGCTTTCGCTTGTACGTATTATAAAATTTCATTGTTGGATATAAAAAATTCACCTTGCGGGTAACGTACGAGGAAAAAAAAAAAAAAAACATACTCGTTCATACAATGAATATTTTCGTTGGTATCAAAAGCTACGTATTATATAAATACGATGCTGTACATACATATGTATGTGTAATATTTGCGTACACGTCCGGCTTTGCTGTCACGAATTTCATTTTTGACAGGCTATCCCATTATAAAAGTTTCACCTATAAATTTTCCATTCCATTGTTTACCTTTTAGCGGATTACATAACAAGGCGTAAAATAGGATTTAATAGTATTTTTATCCAACAATCCGTTTCGTATAGTGATACTCATATAAAATAAGGCATACGACCAATGCGTACTGCCAGTTATGACATATGGATGTGAAACTTGGATGATAAATTCAAGAATGCTACGTAAGATCCAGATCACACAGAGAAGCAAGGTAATAAGTATGCTTGGTATAACAAGAAGAGATCAAAAGAGGAATAGATACATGGGTAAGAAATATGACCAATAAATATATATGAAAAAATTGAAGTGGACACATAGCGAGAAGAATGGATGGCGGATAGACGCGAGAAATACTGGAATGGTATCCGAGAGGATGTGAAAGAAAGCAAGGTAGACCGAGTGGAAGATGGGCTGATGAATTGCGAAGAATGTGTGGATTCAACTGGATGCAGATTACTCAAGACAGACAGAAATGGAAGAGGATTAGAAAGGCCTTCATCCAGAAGTGGTTGGTGAACGGCTATACTTGATGATTATTATTATCTATCGATCATATAAAATTGAAATTCAAGAATGTTACGTAAGATCCATGTATGTTCGTATGTATGCTCGGTATAACAAGAAGAGATCGTAAGAGGAATACATGGGTAAAAAGTATGACCAAAGTGGTAGATATAGCGGAACGTGTGAAAAAGTTGAAGTGGACACGTAGCGAGAAGAATGGACGCGAGAAATACTGGTATGGTATCTGAGAGGATGTGAAAGAAAGCAAGGTAGACCGAGTGGGAGATGGGATGATGAATTGAGAAGAATGTGTGGAATCAAGTGGATGCAGATTGCTCAAGGCAGACAGAAATGGAAGAGGATTAGAAAGGCCTTCATCCAGAAGTGGATGGTGAACGGCTATACATGATGATTATTATTATCTATCTACCATATAAAATTGAAATAAAATAATGTTACATAAGATCCAGTGCACACAGAGAAGCATGGAAAGATGTACATACATATGCTTGGTATAACAAGAAGAGATCGTAAGAGGAATACATGGGTAAAAAGTATGACCAAAGTGGAAGATATAGCGGAACGTGTGAAAAAGTTGACGGATGACGGATGAACGCGAAAAAACCGAAATGGTATCCGAGAGGATGTGAAAGAAAGCAAGGTAGACCAAGTGGAAGATGGGATGATGAATTGAGAGGAATGTGTGGAATCAAGTGGATGCAGATTGCTCAAGAAAGGCCTTCATCCAACAGTGGATGTTGAACGGCTGAATATGATATAAAATTACAAAGTTGACTAACTACTATGCATAAAATCATTCATGAAACGTTGAAATAACGACCAATAAACAATTGTAGCAATAAGCAATTGTGGAGCTTGACAACCAAATTGATCAATACTTCACCCGTACAATTCTCCAATAGATCTTTTAATTATTCTGGCACATTAATATAATATACTGTAAATTTCGACAGTACACACAATATTGATGTGTGTATTTTATTGCTCGGATGCATCCTGGGTGTCCTATCGATCTGAACCGGCCCATTTACCATATTGTAGAAACGTTATGGCCGATCGGCCATAAAAGCGGGTCTACCGAGACCCTCTTCTGAGAAAATCGATTTTCCACGGCTTTTCCGAGACGCTAGTCTCCCCACTCACTCTTCGACATAGCGAACTGGTCGACCGCGCTCCATTAGCCATCTCCGTTCCGGTTTCGAGATAGCGTTATTAAATTTGTTCTTATTAAAAAAGTTGGTCGGAGATCGTCCAAAGAGAATACAGTGACGCCATTGATGAAACGCACCAATGTATAATTAAAACGAATAAGTTTCAGTGCTTACAGTTTTTGGGCGTGCTAGTTACTAGTGGCTTTCAATTTTCTGCACGAATATTTTCCCATGTGCTTTTCTAGACATTTTATTTCGTACTGCAAGCTTACAACCATTCGATCAGTTTGATTGCTAACCGAATGCTTCATTAGTTTACCGACGTTATATACATATGTACTATGTAGTGTAAGCCCGATGAATAGCAACGGAGCGGTTTTTCATCACCCGTACTGAAAAACAATATTAAATTTAATAGTTTTTATAGTTGTTTAGCACGACCTCATTCCGACCTGGTGATCTCTGTCTCTGGTTCTGGTTTCTTAATTATTTACCTCGGCGAGCGTTATCAGCAGACAGACATACGGATTTGGGCTATTTATATACCTAATATGTACATATATGTATACATACATTTGTAATGTCGCTATGAGCGTAAATTATCTCACTGGGTTACCTTTTTCTTTGTTACTTTTTAGAATACACTCATTTACATAGATGGATCTTACTATAAAATTTTCTAAATGGAAAGTATAAATTGTAAAATTTATGTCGTTAAAAGATCGTTATAGGAATCTGCTTTGGACACGTACTGCTACATAAAGAATTTTTAAACATCTTAGAGCGAATGGCGGGAGAGGAAGAGAAAGACCAGATTTGAGAGGCGGCAAATTTGCCGCTAAAATTTAGATTTATTTTTTTTCTTTTAAAAAACGTGACGTGAATCACCTAGCGAGTCCACTGAAACACTTTTGACACGTTAGTCATAAAAACCACATTCTACACTAAACCATTGTTCTTGGCCAACTTACATATTTCGACTCGTTGAAATTTGACCATAAAGAGCCAGTCTCACATGTAGAGGAAAGTCGAGAATCATTTACATTTAGTATTAAGGAAACATGTCGTAGCATTTCAATTTTCCATCTTTCACTTTTTCTTAAACAATTCTCAAATTAAATTATGAAATTTTAAACAATTCAGTTTTCTGTGAGGTTTCGGATATACATACACACCTCTTCGAAAATGAACGCGTCCAAATTCTTAAAAATGGACGTTGGTAGAAAACGGTTAAGTGGATTTCAATACAAAAAAATGCTCAAGAAAAAAGTGATGTTAAAAAAACAGGCAACATTTTTTTTATTATGACAAAAATTTGTCATTATATCATGACAGTGAATTTTTAGAACGAAAAATATATTTAATGGTGGAGATACCTACGTAACAAATTATTCAAACAAAATTTACACTTCCTTTTTACTTTATCCTAATCGGATAAAGTATTGTGATCGTGCGAAAATTCGACCTCGAGATTTTGACTGATTTGTATCGGGTATCATCCCCTGATCACGTTTTCATGATTTCTAAAAAAAAATGTCTGTATGTCTGTATGTCTGTGTACTTATGTGTGTGTGTGTCTGTATGCGTGTTTTCTCCGAAACTGTCAAGTCTATCAAGCTGAAATTTCATATCTATTATTTTCACGTAAGGTGTAAGAGCCATAACGAATTTGGTCAACATCAGTGAACCGGAAGTAGGGTTTTTTTCTTGTAGAAAATTCTAAAATTCTTTTACCACAGAATATTTCCGAAACGGCTCCGGGAATTTTGTCCAAATTTCATATCTATAGTTTTCACGTTAGCTGTAAGACATACTGTGATTTTGGTCAACATCTGACTACCGGAAATGGCAGTTTACTCTTGAACGATTTTTTTTTTTTTATTTTTTTCGACCTTTTAAATATGTAGTATCGTCACAATATTGTAATGTTGTAATTTTGAGAGAAATTGCTATTTAAAAAAATATAAATCATTAAAATTAGTCAACCGGAAGTAGGTTTTTTTTTTTTGTCGAAAAGTTTACCGCAGAATATTTCCGAAACTGCACCGGCGATTTCGTCGAAATTTCATATCTATAGTTTTCACGTTAGCCTGAGATACTGTGATTTTGGTCAACATCTGACTACCGGAAATGGCAGTTTACTCTTGAACGATTTTTTTTTTTTAATTTTTTTCGGCCTTTTACATATGTACTATCGTCACAATATTATAATTTTGTACTCCTGAGTAAAATTGCTAGTTACGAAAAAATAAATCATTAAAATCATTCAACCGGAAGTAGGGTTCTTTTTTTGTCGAAAATTTTACCACAGAATATTTCAGAAACTGCCCTATTGATCAAGTCGAAAATTTATATTTATAATTATCATATAAAATTTAAGAGTTGATAAAGTTTTGATTAAAATCCGCCGACCGGAAGTGGTAGTTTTTCTTATTTGAATATATGCCGAAGATCGTATTTTATATACGCGCGCGCACTCAACACAGTAATTTCATGATATGTACATACATATGTATGTATTTTGATTGGTGTGGTGGTGGTGTATGCGTTTTATTTACTTACGTACTTAAAAAATTAATTTCGTTACTCTTTGTATTCCTCAAATATATGGATAAAGTCATGGGTTGGCTACACCCGAATTTTTTATTTTATGTCTGTAAGTTTCGAGTTTTGCATAAAAATAACGTTTATAAAAAAAATATATATATATTTATGGAGGGGCAATAATCTTATAGCAAATAGGCGGCAACATGGTAAATCCGCCTCTGGTCCTAGGTATAAATAACTATCAACTATCTCTACAATATGATTATCTACAGTGACGTACGTTTTTCCCTATACCTATACAATGTACAAATAATTTTGACTTACATAGATTCGTTGCGCGCCCTTCAATACACTCTTGATTGGTGATTTCTGGCCAAAATGGCGGCGCGAATACTACACCTATTAGTGGTGCGAAATTAGGACCCTTTGTACTTAACCCTCATACCCCTGTCACCTCTATTCTTAAGTAGTGGGTCCTAATTGAGGTCTCCAAAGTCTCGACCGAGAGCCATTTGTCCGAGGATGCGGGTTTAATTCGCGACCGGCCCGCGGGATATTTTCGCGAATGTGCGTAAACATTTTTCCGCGCACTTCCGGCCGGATATTGTAAAAACAAACAGCAAGTGTGACGCCAAGCCGTGATACCCTAATCCGATTTCCCGAGGGTGCTGACGTTATACGAGGAGAAGATACACACAGGAGAAACATAGCAGAGAGAAATAGCAGTAGGAAGGGTGGGTAAAAAAAAAGAAAAATTCATACTCGATAATGCTCGTTCTATTTGCGGCCGAATATATCGAGTGTTGGCGTGTTTCTCTTTCGTCGTAAACGGATTTGCCTTGTTTTTTTTTTTTTTTTTTGTCATCTCTTGAGGTTTCATTACATGCGCAGTATGTAAAATTTAGCAGTAGGTACAATCAACAGGCTGTTTTCACACACGAGTCCTTGTATTGAACGAATTGATAAGCTTAACGCGCGTGCTCTTTTTGAGCTTCAAACGAAATTATTTGAAGCGTTTGCAATGTTTATTTTTAAATGTTGCAGTAGTGTGTCCTGGTCCCGTATAAAAGGTCGCTGATGCGGGTATGACACAGGGATGGTTTACTCGCTACTATCTCGCTAGTTTACTAGCCGACACGTAGAGCTAGCAGCGAGTAGCTAGTAATCCTATTGCACGTGCTTGATGTAGTCGCCTTGTTTTACAGTCTTTGTACACAGTCTACAGTACTTGTTTTACTTCCTTTTTTATACATTTTTTTTAAATAAATATGCGCTTTTTAATAATACAATTTTGACTAAACCTTCATATATGTAGATATGTATGTGTGTTGGGGAGCTGAAAATGAACCGCTTAGTATCAAACTGTCAAAATGAAGTGACGTCACACTAGCTAGATAGTAACGAGTAAAGTTCAAACATTCGAACTTCACTCGCTCGGCCGAAAAAGCCAGATAGTTTACTAGCGAGATAGTAGCTAGTAATCCTATTACTCGCTAGTGGCGCTGTCGTTGACTTGTGATTCGTCAACGTGACGACACGTGGTCCGCTTTCGGGTATCAAAAGTTTAAAAAATATCTAAAAACTTTAAAAACCAAAACATATCACTCACATGAAATACTTCTATATCCATGTCCATTGAAGTATAATGTGTGTGTTGGGAGCTGAAAATGAACCGCTTAACCTCAAACTGTCAATGAAGTGACGTCACACTAGCCAGATAGTAGCGTGTAAAGTTCAAACATTCGAACTTCACTCACTCGGCCGATAAATCCAGATAGTTTACTAGCTTCGACTATTCCACGAATTTATTTACTAGCGGCTAGTAAACTAGCGAGATAGTAGCGAGTAAACTATCCCCGTGTAATACCCGCTTGATAGTTTTTGGGAAGTAATTTTATCTCTTATGTATTCAGTCGAAGTTAAAAAAAATGTGTTTTACATATTTTATTAAATACATCATGGGTGCTCAACCGGTCGATCGCGAAGCAAAATTTAGTGGATTCATAATACGATTGTATTTTGTTCACAAAATTCATTTTGAAATGAATATAACTTTGCGTTTTCAAATTCTCTACAGTGGTTCAATTTTGTTTACTAAGTCTCGACCGATGACTAAATGGTCTTCCTAAGCTCGTGTTTATCTGTTAATGAAAAGGATTAGTGATCAAAGGAAGGGACCGTTGTTCTTTCGTAGAATGCATTTGTTTAATCATTAGTTCCCAGTTACACTAATATGTACATTGTGAAAATAAGTCAAGAGGACTGCTTGGAATTGCTCTATTAAAGTGGGTCCAGATTGGCGAACCGAACAGCGAACAGCGAACGACGAAGGGTGAAAGTGAATTGTAAGTGTGGACGTTTATAAATCATCGAACGTTTTAATTAACGACAATAACAATTCGTCTTCGCCCTTCGTCGTTCGCTGTTCGGTTCGCCGGTGTGGAACAGCTTTACAATATCGGACACTTTCTTCGGAAATTCTAATCCAAAACGAATATTCTGATGGGACACTATATTTAAACGACTGCATTCAACAAATGCGGACATTTTTGCGAACAATACGAACAATTTGACCTATAAATCAAATTATATAATATATGATAATACAAATTATTTGTAAATATGTAGGTTTATATAGCTTTGAAAAACTAAAAAGAGTTTACAAGAAATTTTGTCAATCACCATGCAAATTAAAATAAAAAGTAGCTCCTAAACTGAAAAGGTTGAGCATCCTTGAAATACGCAATATTGTGAATTTAAAGTGGAAGGCATTTTCATCACTTGTATCACTTTTAATATAATGGAAAAATATGTTATTCTACGGTAAGTAAATGTAAATAACGCAAAAAAAAAAATATAAATATTACAAGGTATTCGACGGTACCTTGAGGTATTTTTCGATGGAAAATGAATGTAAATAAAAAATACTCAACAAGATAAAGGAGATGATCTTTGAATGGAAGCACTTCACTCTGTCGGTGAAAGCTAGATTTTCTATTTCGCCAATAACTGAGAGGTTCGCATTGTTCGTCGAAATATCGGTAGACCGACATTGTCTGTGTGAAGAGGTCAATTTTGGGATTACTGGATTTTGCGAACCAACAGTGTATCATATTTTTATTTTCAAAGCAATCCTCGGCAAAAAAATGGCATTCAGCTATTGTATGTACATATTTCTAGGCTCGAAACGAATTATCCTGAAAATTATTTTCTTTTATACATGTATATGAAATAAACGTCAATCAGACGAATAAATGCCACGTCATAACTAATAAAAATGTACATCATTTCTTTAATCTTCAATAAATAAACTAACATTCATTTAGAAAGAGTCAAAATGTTATTTGAAAATTGAATTCGGCAAAGCAGTCTAGACGTGCTATAAATATTATGTAAAAAAATAACTCGATTCAAATAACGTATCGAGGAGCAAATATTTGCAATATTAAATAGATCGTCTTTTTATAGAAATATTACTATCGCACAAGACTTATTTTATAATAAAAAAAGATTTAATATAAGTAAATTAGCAAAACAAGTTTAAAATACAATACAAAGAAAGTCATTAAACGTTATGTTAGTGAGAAAGCAGTTGACACGCATTTGGTATATCTCTGTTGCCACATTATAGTTTTACGATTACGATGCAGAAGATAAGCAAACATTCTTGCAAACCCCTCACATGAAAGTACAACTTCTACAGAGATAAAAATATAATCACAACGTATTCGACCATTTTGGGTATACACCAGTAGTCGGCAACCTATTTGGAACCCGGAGCCAAATTAGCGAAAAATCCAAAAAATGGCAAATTTTCGGATAAAAATTGCTGCTTTTTTTTTTTGTCGAAAAGTTTACCACAGAATATTTCCGAAACTGCATCGGCGATTTTGTCAAAATTTCATATCTATAGTTTTCACATTAGCCTTAAGAGATATTGTGATTTTGGTCAAAATCCCTCTTGCAGAAGTGGCAGTTTACTCTTTGTTGTTTTTTTTTTATTTTTTTCGGTTTTTTAAATATGTAGTATCGTCACAATATTGTAATGTTGTACTCCTGAGAGAAATTGCTAGTTATCAAAAAATATATCATTAAAATCAGTCAACTGGAAGTAGGTTTTTTTTTTGTCGAAAAGTTACAGAATATTTCCGAAACTTTAGTTTGCCTTGAAACGGGTGGCGGAGGCGATTATATACGTCCATTATATATTTGTTAGCTGTTATAATTAAGTAGTAGTATGATTACGTAAAGTAGTGCAAAAACAATTGATTATTAATAAAATTGAAACAAATTCGCAATAAAAATATGAGATACGCGTGTGTGGCATGCATTAATCGGGCCGGTGTGTGTGCGATACAAATTGAAATTTTCCTAGCGAAATTCGCTAGGTTTTCATACGCGATCTCGCTTTGGTGTGGTGCTCAGGCCTTTAAAATTTATATCGATCGCGAGGGAACAATAACACGGCTTCTATGTATGTATATTATTCTTGGCAAGTTAACCCTTTCGCCGTTGATATACCCTCGAATGGGGCATTATTACCAACGTCTCTCTCGTCATAACAACTTTGCGAAACGTCGCCATTGCCATTGTATCGCGTCAGGTAGTTAAGTTTACGCGCTCGTCGCCGTTATACGGCGTTAACGTTAACGCGCGTTATTTTGCCGTCGTAAATCCAACTGTTGGAGACGACCAACGACACGACGCTTTGCTCGATAACGACGCTCGGCGTCGTTGTAATGAAATTTTCTTATCTCGAATGCGATTGTTGTCGAGCTGTGCTCACCTGGAACTGTGGCCGTCCCCTTAACGCTATAGTACCCCGTGCCATTACTGCGTATACGCCAAGATGCGGTTAAATTTTGCAAGGTAAAGTTTTCATCGATACAGCTTCAGAGTTAACTTCTCTTACCGGTTTAATGTTCCTTTACAAGGAATACATAAGATGCGGTTAAATTTTGAAAGTGATACAAGTTGAAGACTTTGTACATAGATACAGTTTCGCGGTTCGAGTACTTTTCATCGGATTAAATCGCATAATGACGTCAATGACTGGTACAATTATAATCAATGATCAAATAGGTGAGCCAATGACGGTTCTTGGTGATATAGCGGTCTCTGTGTTAAATATTTTAACAATACATAGTGTAGACCCGTTGAATATCAACGGATGTCTGTGTGGGTGAGTACATATGTATATGTGTATTTAATAGTTTTTATAGTTGTTGCATAGATGGCGCGTTATAATACAACAACGTAACAATTTAGCAAAGTCGCGAGCCTATTTATTATTTGTCAAATCGTAGCAGATCCGTCATCGCCTCCGTTGGATGATAGTGTTAGCACGATTCATTCCAACCTGGTGATCGCGGGTTCAAATTCCAATCGCGCGACGTTCTGGTTTTTTAATTATTTACCGAGGCGAGCGTTATGAGCAGACAGACACACACATAGACATGCGGCTATCGTATGGAAACCTGAGGCTCTCCCTGTTATCCAGCGTTTTGCGCAAAACGCAAAACGTCGACACACAATTTACACAAAATCAAAATGAATCCTATTTCCATAACTTCGTGACCATAAAAAGATAAAAGATCGTTTTTCAGATTAAAGTTTGTAATACTTTTTAGTAATAAACTGTCGAACGTTAAAAAAAATAAAAAAATGAGCAATATTTAATTTAATTTTGAATTAATGTATAATTTGAAAATAATATACTGCCGCTCCCAAGCTTACCAATTTTGCAAGGTTATCCTTAATTTGGTTCTTAGCTTGAAAAAGGTACCCGACCACTGCTCTACATATTGCACACCTAGATCTAAACAGTATCAACTCAAAAAACACTTTTTTCAGGAACGACGAAAAACTTGTTGTTATTTAGCTACAAGTGATAGGAGTTCACTGTTGTTTTTTTTTTGAAAACAAGCATACTAAAGAATGTTCAGATTAAAACATTTCATTTTGTTTTGTTGGTTCATGCAGCTTCGTTTGTAGAATCCGAATAAATGATTAACTAAAAAATCTAAATTTTTGAGTTGATACTGTTTTGATCTAGGTGTGCGATTTGTATATATGTACATATATGTACTAGTAATTTCCCATTGACAGTATCATTGGATGGTTATCATTTATTTATACACCTATAGTACATTTATTAGTTCAAATTGTAGAAAAATGTAGTAGCTAGTTGAAAAATGCGAGCACTTCACACTACCTATGCTGTGAGTGTATGTGTACGTGTCGTGAGTGTATGTGAGCGTTCCAAGGCTACCCGGGAAGCCGAGGAGCTGGCCAGCCAGCGAGGCAGCGCTACTATATATAGTTATATGTATGTATCTAGCATACATAATATATTGTATCTGTAATTTTACTAATGAAATCTCTCAGAGTGCAGAATCAACACAACTAGCAAATTGTCCGTTATTAAACAACGGAACGAGTGTACTGTACATAAATTTGACAATTCAGCACGCTTGAATGGCCATAATGCGCAGTGTTACGGCTCACTCGCCACGGATACAGCTCGAGCCAATTCGACGGCGCGAGATATGATGATATATTGTAGCATGTATGGTGTTCTGTAAATCAAAATGGTGACCGGTGTCTTGACAATAAAGTTGTGAACCAGAACCTTGTGGCGTAATTGCACTATTTCGTTCACACTGACAGCTAGCGTCTCTTTATACATATATAGTAATGGTCATTTAATGTAAATATGGTCAATTTTTGATTGTCAAATATGTATGTACATACATACGTCTTTGGTCGGTTACTATCATCAATGCCCATTATATGTACAGTCAGTCTCCGTAGCATATACTCGTATGATATAAATGTACATATATACACTGTACGTTAGTGTATTACACAAGTCTTGCACAATCAGAAACTGTCGGATAATAGAGAGCAAACGGGATCATGAAACTTTGTACTACGATTTGGGAAACGCGAATCGACCGAGCACAACTTTTCCAACGCAAAAACTCGGTTTGACGCCAAAGACCTTAGAAATCACTGACACACACATTTTCCACTTGTTAATATTTATTGCGCAAGTTTTGGACGTGTCTTGCGAAAATCCAATACTACCCCATTCCCATGCCTCACATGTTAAGGTATAAAAAGGTGAAAACTCGTATAGCGTGGATAAATATATGTATATGTACACGTGTCAAGAGTGAGAACTGTGCGTTGGAGTAATTTATGTAACCTCTTAACGTATGGGAAAATTCTATAAATAAACTGATAAAATATGTTGCTATGGTTTGTAGGTAATTTAATGAATACAATTTTAATGTGTTTAATGTTGAATTTGTGCGCGACGTAGATTTAAAAGACATTATGCGAAATCTTCAATACGGACTAAAGTCGAAATAAATCTTTCATTGTCTATTTTTTTTTTTGTGCGAAAATCGATTTTTATTTAAACTTAACGTTTTAAGGGCCGATAAATAAGGCTTTTGGGGATTTGAAAAAGGATTCACGGCACATCAGTACATTTTCACTATTTCATTTCGTTCGAATAAAAATGCCAATTAACTGCGATACTCGAAAGTCGGGCTCTGATTTCGAATCGAACGTTTACGAAAAAAAAAAAAAAAAGAAACACTTTTTAATACTTCTTAAGGTCTTTCGTATTTTTTTTCTTTATTCGTCTTGCGTTTTTTTTTTTTTTTTGAAGCGTGCGTATTTTTGTTACGTATCTCGGCTATTAATTAAGAAACTTGTTTCTTTGAAGATTTATGTTTGCCATGGAGCAGTTTAATGGGTACAAATTTCTTCTTTTTTTTTTTTCGTTCGATGTAAAACGACGAAACACTTATCTAATTTTATTACGAAAAAAAAAATTAATGTAAATACATACATTTACTTATTTAATACAAATTGTAACTAGTGTATTGTGTAAAACTTTCTCAACGAAATTTCACTCTTTACAAACGAGAGTTTTGCAAACTTTACTCTAGCAATGCTTTAAATTATAATTCCAGTCAAACTTTGAAGTGAATTGAGAGCAAAGTTTACGCGAGTAAATCTTGCATAATGTATGAAAAACACAACAATGACATTGAGGATCAAGAATCAAGTTATGTTCCAAACATTTTCAATTCACATTAGTTTAATAATTAAGAGGAGTCGAATTGACCATATGAACTATATAATACATACCTTGTTACATCTCTACTATTTTCAGTTCTCATTAATTGCGTCTATTCACAACTTATTTATTTTTCAACTACATCTGGTCATATAGCTAATTATCAAATGCATGAAAATGTGGGTTGAAATAAAATTAAGCAACGGAAATAGAAAATGTCTCCCTCGTTGTTATTTTATCCACAATACCTATTCACGTAGTTGAAAATCCAAACAATTATTTTAATTTAAAATATGCAGCTGTGATGCAACCAGCTGATACAATCGAGAATATAATCACTCCCAAATATTGTAAAATGGTATTTAAGGTAAATGAAAGCTCATCTCTGTGCTCATTCTGCTAACAGACATATGTTACTTGTACTCTCAATTATCAATAAATAAAGTTTCAGCTATTATACTGATCGACTATCATTTTGAGCCAAGTTACCTAACACACCACATATATCGTCTGTCCGGAAAACATCACAATCACTTTACAAAATAACATTAACACTCGGGCAACACCTAGTACCTACATACATAAGAGAGTATGCAGTTTTAGTTTGAGCATCTGTTTTTTTATAAACACGTTTGTTAAAAGGGACAACGTGTCATAAAGTGAAAGACAAATGCTACACGCTATTAGCGCATTTGGCGCCACTTAAATTTTTGCCTCTTTTTAACACACACAGTTAGAAGAAACAAAGGTACTCAAACTCAAAATACTCTCTGGTTAAATAAAAAGTCTAAATAGAATAAATTTAACCGTTTTCTTTCCATAAAACATTGTACCTATATACAACGTATGTACATATCGTTATCAAACAAACAAAGGATCAAACGAATCGCACGACACAAATGGAAAGCTCACTTAACTCATTTTGAACGTGTGCGTGTGTTTGTGTGTAATAGCAGTATCAACTATCGAATACGATATTACATTAAACGACATTCGAACGCGTATAATATAAAACGATCTGATACCGATCGCACAATACATTGCGTAGGCCTTTTACCCGAACGAACAAAAGGCAAACGCACATCGAGCGAGAGCAAAAGTACAGGGAAAACCCACTTCTGCAAAAGAGAGTGGTACATACATACATACGAGAGAGCGCAAACAACAATGGCCAAAGAATACGTATTAAAAACTGGCGAACCGAACAACGGAACAGATGGAACAGAAAACGATCGGATAGATACCGTACACTGTCCCCTACGCTTTTTATGTATGTACAATATATGTACATCGATACATCAACGCTCATTGTGTAACGTACAAAGTCGAATTTCAAAGACCATCTATCTGTGGGATGGTTTTTTTGACGTAAAACTTATTTTCGCTCGGTAGAGTAAAAACGGTTCATCCAACGTTCCATGCAAACGAAGCGAGCGATAAGCTGTGACGCATATTGCCACTCCTCCAGTTTGCAGATAGGCTATTGCCCTCTCTCTTGCTCTTTTGCGTTCGTGCGAGAGAGAGATGCCGAAAATTTGAACGTCCCCTCTGCGCCCCGCACCGTTTAGTAAAACGTTTCATCGAAGCGTGGCACTACATGAAAACCAGAGACGGCCAGGGGTAGCAGTGAGAACAGTGAGCGTTTAAAACCACATTTGTGTACATTCACATCTGTACTCCTGCTTGTGCGTACATATATTGCACTTGAAGTTTTACTTCTATGGTGAGTAGCGGCTACACACTGCGATTTTTTTTTTTTTTGTATGACGATATCCTCTTCTGTGGGTCCTCGAGTCTCTGTTCCCGTTTTCCACCTTTATTTAATAATACGACCTGAGGATTTATACGCAGCGAGCGGCGCAATGTCTCGCCGAGAAGTACTACTAACTGGGCCCATTAATCATAAGGTCCTGCGCCGAGGGCGGGAGAGTGGGCGGAGGCTGTTCCTGGGAATGGGCAGGAGGGTGAAGGGCACAACGCGTAAAAAGAGCAAAAAAAAAATAAACAGTAAATAAATACAACACACCAGAAAAATAAAGTAAAAAATTGGCGAGATACTTGCGCCGGTTGCCCTGTCAAAATGCCCGGCCGTGAATAATGATTTCTTTTTTTCCTGTACGCTTTTCGAGTGTTATTTACACGGAGTTACGTCACGACGGTAGCTCCAATTGGAGGAAAAATGGAGGAGTCCTTTTAACCAACCTCCTCCCTACCCTCTCTCATTCCGTGTTTTCGAATTAACTTGTTTAAACGACGCGTCGAACGAAATATCTAGTTGCGAAACGGGTGCCTCTGATAGGCAAGAAGGGGATGTTGTTTGAGGGGTTGGAGTTATGGGGATGTAAAAGGGATGAAATGAGGTAGGGGTGAAAAGGGGGTGTAGAGGTAGAAAATGAAAAAAATGTCGCGCGCCCAGAAGACGAAGTGAAGTTTTGTCCGGCGATGATTTATCTCCGAGAGACAACGATTGTTCCATTTTCCTCGTGTAGTTTTTGATACAATGTTGTCTTTCGTATATGCGATGTGCCGAAAATCCGTATTCCGTCGAAGAAAAATAATAAAAAAAAAAAAACAAAACCATACAAGTAAATAAATTTGGTATTATATGTATTGTGTTATTTGATATATTATATATCTAACTTCGAACTTTAATACTGTTGAATAAAATGAATACTATTTGGAAAAAAATATACCGGAAAAATCGTGTTTGGATATTGTTATACACTTTGTTCGAAATTGTTACAAAAATTAGCATCTTTGCTGATTGTATTGCGTACATATTAAAAGTTGAAATATTCTACTTTGCATTGACCGAAAAATTTCATGGAAAAGTGAATCATGGTCGTACGATATTGTTGAATTACACTGTGCAACAAAAAAAAAACTACCGCAGCGGAGACTAGTCAATCTTTACTAAGTTTTACCCACTAAATTTGAATATGATAATGAAATTCGTTGGTTAGTTCTTGTTTATGATATATGTACATACATACATATGTATGAGCGTTTAAAAAGATGGACAATTTTTAGGTTTTTTTGACTTTTGCGGTCTGTAAATCAAAGTTTAATACTTTTTTGTTCAAAATGAGTATTGGAAGCAATAGTTAAATATTTTTGCTATTAGTTGTGATATTTGAAAGATTTAAAATACTTATAAGTAATCGTTTAGCAAATTTTAAAAGTTTTTTTTTTTGTCGTTCGGATTTTTTCCCGGTGTTATTATATTGGCTATTTTTTTTATTTTAATGCATTTATAAAGATTAGTTATCTATGTACATATGTTAAAATTTTCTATTTTTGTCTAAACGTACGAATTTGAGCTGTTTGTCGCTTTTGGAGGTGGTTGTGGCGTCAGACGTTTAGGATCAGAATCTCGTTAAACGCTCATATCTCACAAACGAGAGCTAACCAACAAATTTCATTGTCATATTCAGATTCAGTGGGTTAGAGTTAGTAATAATTTTTTGGCCTCCGCTCGGGTAACTCAAAAATGTGATTTTGTTGTTGCACAGTGTTATTAATAATACATAAATAAATTAATTAAAGTTAAATTTTATTATGACTTGAAAAATAAAAGACTTGCTAAAATTTTCAATGTTCACATACTTTGTAATATTATTCATTGAATAATTAATTATATCTAAATAAATTACAATATGAATATTTACATTGAAAATGTTAAATCAATTAAATTGATGCAAAAGTTATTGCGAACGTATAAATATTATACGATTCGAAAACGATCATTATATTGTTCGGAAAATTCAATTAAATCCGACGCACTTTCCGAATAACAAATAATACGCCGAACGAAAATACCAAATTGAAATTTTCGCCGATGGAAAGAAAATAGAGAGGATTTTCCGCCGCGACAGTGCAAATAAGGGAAAATTAATGTTTTTAACTTTCCCACACCCAGAATACGGGGAGCGCTCAAACAACGCTATCTCTTGCCAACTAAAAGGATTTTCTCCGGTAAGTACCCAGTTTCCGAAATACACCCCTGGCTTAAGTGGTGTCATCGAGGTATTACGTACACGGAAATTATTGAATTGTTAACTTAACGTGTACTTGTACCCGTATATACATACATACACTTGCGTATGAAATTTTCAATATCGAAACCCAACTTCACGACGATTCAATTAATCCAAATACTCGACGGCAATAATAATTGACACATTAGAAACGTCCCGAGTAGAATTCAGTTGACAATTTTGGCCATTTCCATTACCCACTTTGCATACATTTGCGTCATCGGAATATATATTAATGTCGCCGGACGACGTCTTTGAAATAATATAATACATACATAGTATGTAGTAGCAGTTATGCCCGGTCGTCCCGTTAGCTATAGTCTAATTGGATTTAAACCTGCACTAATTCGGTTAGACAACTTCCAGTCGAACGTAATTGCGTTTAAAGTTGAGACGACGTAAGGGTTAATTTCATCGTATTCATTAACTAGCGCGTGGGCATATTATATAATATCTATAATCAATGTCTGTTTGTCATATTCAAAACAAAAATATACCAGAGTGCTTACAGTTAAATATAGCCAAGTTTAATTTTTTACACTTTTGTTGTAACAGTGAAAGAAAAGCCTTTGGATAAAAAATCCATTTGATTTTGAATGCCCTGAATAAATAATTGAGTTAAATTTTGATCCTGAAGAGGAGGACGAATTTCTGCACGTTATTAATTAATTTACACTGAAGAATGATTTTCAGCAATTAAATTTGTCATCATTTTGGATTGAGGTTAAAGAAGAATTTCCACTTTTAAGTAAAAAAAAAAGCAATCTTTATAGTATTACCTTTTACTTCAACTCATTTGTGTGAATTAGGATTTTTCAGTTTATCTCAATTATTAAAAGCAAAGTTTCTAGTTGAAAACTAGTTTCATCCATAAATATGCATAAATCATGTGGCAATAGTATAAATAAAATAAAATAATGGACAGAGTTTGCGTTTGATATATTATTATAATACAGAATGCAGTTCTTGCAGTGGGTTGTATTAAAAAAGTTTGAAAAACGCTGCCCTTAGTTGATAACTTTTATTATAATTACAATCACTTACAATGGTTCTATGTATATTCATTGTAGAAATACTATAATGAATAGTTATTTTGAAAGGATAAAATTTGCGGTAACAAGTCAGAAGTTCAGTGCAAATTTTAATCATAAATATTTTTCAAACTACAGAACTTAGGACACCGTAATAAAAACAATTAAATAAAGAATCCTCTTGGAATGGTTCAAATAAGTCAATAAACCACCCACTGCTGAATGAAGGTCTCTCCAATCCACCATTCCTGTCTGTCTTGAGCAATCTGCATCCACATGACTCCACACATTCTTCTCAATTCATCAGCCCATCGTCCACTCGGTCTACCTTGTTTAATTTCACATCCTCTCGCATACAATTCCAGTATTTCACACGTTCCGCTAAATCTGCCACTTTGGTCATACTTCTTACCCGTGCATTCCTCTTACGATCTCTTCTTGTTATACAAAGCATACATATTGCTTCTCTGTGTGCACTGGATCTTACGTAGCATTCAAGTTTCTCATCCATACGTCATAACTGGCAGTACGCATTGGTCGTATGCCTTATTTTTTAAGCATAGCGGATGTTGGATTTAAAAACAATGTTCATTCTTCCAAAAGCACTCCATCCTAGTTTTATTTATTATTATTTACAACCAGTTATATTCACCAATTATCCTAGGTATAAATAACTATCTCTACAATATGATTATCTACAGTGACTACGTTGAAAAACAAATATGTCTGTCTTTACATGGAATCGTCTCCTTTGCGAGGAGTTACCCTTTAATACACTGGATTGAATATTGTAGAAATTGAACGACGATGACTCGGTCTACGTATTTAAATCGTTCGGTGATCCATCTTACTTGTAAAAAGTTGAGTCACTTTACTCGGGTTATCGCAGTAAATCTGCGTGGGTGGGCGTGGAGACGACTCACCTTTTGTGCTGAAGTGGAAGTGGGGCACTGAACGTTTTTGACATAACTCATAGTTGAGTTTCACAAAGTCGTTAAGTTCCGCCAGCCAAACCCCTCTCGACGCTGAGTTAAATTGGGAAAGGGGAGGAAAGGCAGACAAATCGGAAGGTCGGATTAAAAACAGCTAAACTTTTGGATTGATGAGCGCTGCACAGGTGCGAGAGAACAATGTACTCTCTCTATATATATATATATATATATATATATGTAAAGGTACGTATATTTTTACTTTTATTACCGGTAGTTTATTATGAGGGTGGGTCGTGGATGCATATAAGTTTCAGGGGCAGGTAGGTCTGCATGGTTTTAATCTAGTCTGCTGAAATAGCAAAAAAGAAAAGACACCCTTCTGTTCTGTCGGATGAAATGGTGAGTTATGATTAATCTGCCCGTACGATCGTCACGTAAAGTTTTTTCATGCAGAAGTAAGTATCCAGTAAGTTGTCTAATAAGACATGACTATTTCTAGAAAGTATTTAATATGAATCAAACCATAGTGAATTAAGGTGCACATGAATTTATGTACACATGATTTGAAATTAAACATATGGAAAACGCGTCGAAAAAGACAGTTGACAGAAAATCAGGTAAACCTGTCAGGTAAATAAAGTAAAATGACATAATTTGATGGTAAAATATTCTATTATATTTTATCTTTTAAAGATGTTTACCGCTGCTGGTGCAAATATAGTAGCTATTGGATTTTGCAAGTCGAAGTACAACTGGCACATACATACTATTATGATTATATTAATTAGCTTAATAATTAATTGATTATTGCTAATACAACAGTTAAGCAATTGTTGTATTAGTTTCTGATGGCGAAATATCCTAGTTTTATATCCAAATTGCAAGATTAATACGAGTTAAATACATCAAATTTAAAAGTGAAGGTAAATAAAGTATTTAAAGGTGTGCAAAATTATATAGTTAGACGTTAAATTTTCTATTATATTATCTTTTAAAGATGTTTACCGCTGCTGGTGCAAATATAGTAGCTATTGGATTTTGCAAGTCGAAGTACAACTGGCACATACATACTATTATGATTATATTAATTAGCTTAATAATTAATTGATTATTGCCAATACAACAGTTAAGCAAATGTTGTATTAGTTTCTGATGGCAAAAGATCCTAGTTTTATATCCAAAGTGCAAGATTAATACGAGTTAAATTATACATAAAATTTAAAAGTAAAGGTAAATAAAGTATTTAAAGGAATGGAAAATGATATAGTTTGACGTTAAATTTTCTATTGTATTATCTTTTAAAAATGTTTAGCAGTTAGACTATGGAGCTACTCACAGCTGCTGGTGTAAATATACATATGTACATATGTACATATGTATGTACATACATACATAGCTATTGAATGCTGTAAAGTCAAAGTTAATTGAAGCAACATGTCTAACGTACAACTGGCACATAATATTATGATTGTATTAATTAGCTTAGTAATTAATTGATTAATAGGTTGTTGTATTACCTTCTGATGGCAAAACAAAAGAAAATATTAATAAGAGCTAAATATGTACATACATCAAATTTAAAAATGATAGTATTTTAATGGAAAAATTGTGATTGAATTTTTCTGCATAATTTCAACTCTTATTATTACATCTCTTATTCGGAAAAAATAAAAAATAATGAGCGCAAAACGTTGACTTAAATAAAGAATAACGACGTTAATTATAAAAATAATCTAAAACTTGAGCAATTACATATTTTATAAGACGCGAAGTTTCCAAAGTTAAAATTGGCCATGGCGGCGCACGCTCTTTCTTGTATGTATTATTGTACTTTTTCTTTCGAAAGAGAAGAAAAATAACTTCACAGACCGTTAAAAAATTCACACAACTTTTTATATATATAATTTTGCTCCGCAATACTCAATATTTGCATTCGAAATCGCTTCGGCTATTTAGCATGTGCTGAAGATAAACAAATTTTCAATATACTGGCCCAATGCTACATATGTACATATTTGCTGTTAGCCGAGGGAAATAATTCAACCGCAAATCTATATTTGGCATAGTGCATTGATAGTGTGTACGAACGCTGGGTAAACAGTATATCGACATAGAATTTGATACACACATTTCTGTCAACACAATTTAAAAGTTTGATACTATTTGTCCTAAGTGAAGGAATTAAAGTATAAGTTGGATCTTTGGTGTACCGAACAAGAACAAAGAGTTGTAAGCAAATACTTTTTTTTGTACTTAAATTAAATTGTTAAGTGTTCACCGAATAAAAGCTTATGAGTGATTTAATCCGCCTCGAAAGGGAACAATGTTTGGCGCGTTGGAAAATTCGATGGAATTGTTCAACAATTTGCAAAAAAATTTCCCACAGAGTAATATTAATATTTTTTTCTACTGAATCATCTTTTTTAATATTCCTTAGAAATTAATACGCCGAAAAGTCTTTTGTGGATAATGAAAAAAGTGGTAATAGGAGGGCGAACAAAAGCACCCCTAAGACGGACCTACCCAAAAGTCATTATTATGTATAAAAAGTTTTTAATAAAGACGCACTGCATCGTTACCCCCTTCTACTAGTTACGACAGTGGACGCAGAATGAAAAAAAAAATGGAAGTAATACGACAAAAATTTCTCCATCATTTTTTCTTTCTAAGTAATTTCGCGAGTTACGTCGAAATAACAACGGGGAGGTCCTTTTTTTTTTTTTTGCGAAAAAGTTTTGAAAAGAAAAGGCTCCACTTTTGAACATTTGTATGGTGCAAGGATCTCAATATGTACTCTCGTCGCTTTAGAATGAAACTCCACCACCTTAAATTAATACTGAAGTATACAAAGTGGTCACAAAATCCTCGTGTATTCAAATCAAAAGTCATCTGTATGCTTGCCTACATTCTCATTTGATGGTTTGAAGTCTTTAAAGTCTTCATTAATATGTACTATTACGTATTCAACTGTGCGGTTGTGTTCATAAATTCTCTTGTACTTTATCTCAAAGTTGTTGTGTCTAGACATAAACCACATCGTATAAGAACCATATAAAGATACTAGTGTAAGCCCGTTGAACATCAACGGATATCTGTGTGGGTGAGTATATGTATGTATGTGTATTTAATAGTTTTTATAGTTGGTGCATAGATGGCGCGTTAAAATACAACAACGTAACAATTTAGCAAAGTAGCGAGTTTATTGACAATTAATTTAATATTGTCAAATCGTAGCAGGCTCGTCATCGCCTCGTTATGGTTTTTTAATTATTTACGTCGGCGAGCGTTATCAGCAGACAGACAGACAGACGGATTTGGGCTATTATAAATATAACTAGTGTAAGCGCGTTGAATATCAACAGAGCGGTTTCTCATGACCCGTCCTGAAAAATAATATTAAATTTAATAGTTTTTATAGTTGTTGTATGGATGGCGCTTTATAAAACAACAACGTAACAATTTAGCAAAGTCGCGAACACTTAAAGAATTAATATTGGCCAATTATAGCACATTCGTCATCGCCTTCGTTTGGTTGAATGCGTAAGCATCGAACTAGTGATATAGGGTTCAAATCCCACTCGCGCGACGTTCTGGTTTTTTTTTAATTATTTACGTTGGCAAGCGTTATCCGCAGACAGACACACACACAGACAGACAGACGGAATAGGGCTACTATATATATATGATGATTGTCCAACTCAAAAAGTACGTCAGCGTAAAGTCAGGTTGAAATAATACAAACAATGAGAAGTGTCCACAAACGAAAAATCATTATATGTAGGCACAAAACAGTCCATCAATTAGATCAAAATTCGTTTCAAAATTTGAATAGTCAAAATGTAGACACTGGTTGCTTCTGTGCAACAACATGCTAAAATTCACTTTGAGTCATTACGTACATAAAAATAGTTGAAATCTTATAAGTGGCCATCAGCCATTGCGTAAATGTCTTCAAACCATCAAAATGTGCAGAAAAACTTATAATGTACGGTAAATGAGCTCTAACTAGCACGCATAGAGACTTTGTAACTACCCTTTTAAAGTCGCTAAATTGCATCACAGTAAAAAACCAAAGGTGTGAATATGAACGAGACATATTTTTATAGTATATTATTTAAATTTTGGCAAGTTCAGTGTACGAAACCACCTCAGGGGTGACGAAGTGTTCCTGGGTCGGTCACGATACTTAAAGGGGTTGATGAATATCGTTGTTAACGAGGTGCACCTTGCCACACAGTTCCTAAATAATGGTAATCTATTCACGGTCGTTTTCATACAAACTCCAGCTCCAGCTACTGCCAAACCACCCAGTGGGAGTTGCATTATTTAGTCTACGAGGACCCGGCTAGATAGAGAGAGAATAATCTTCGAAGTGTCGTAGAATTTACAGCGACGCGAGACATATTATTATATAGCGCAGAACCGACGGTTAAAACGAACTGAACGTATGAAAGTATCACACATATGTACGTATGTACGTACGTACGAGTACATGGTACGAATTAAAATATTCCATTTGCGAAGCGTTATACAATATTTACATTGAATTAAGATACGTGTGGATAAGCGTCGAGTGTAACCTTCGCTCTCTCGTGTACGGTACAGATTAATGAGTGGAGTTCTGAAAGGATTAATATGTATTCTCGTTCCTCGGGCTATCTATGTACATACATATGTGTGTAATAATGTATAGGTAGACTTGTTAAAATTTTAGCATCAATTTGCCACGTGTATATTAACGTTAAGGCTCCCGCACACCGCTGCGAACAGGTAGGAAAATATCAAGGGTGGTATGGTGGGGAGTTGTATCGCATGGCCGCGATTTATTCAGCCATACAGAGCGCCCGACAGCAAAGTTGGCTTTAACCGCTAAATATTCGGGCATAACCACGTGGTGAAAACTTTAGTTTGTCTTGAAACGGGCTTAAGGGGTGTTAGCTGTTATAATAGATATATTTATTTATTTTATATAATATTAGCTAATTAGCTAATTTAACTTACATCCATTACATATTTATAACAACTACATAAATCTATTACACATTATACACTATACTTATACATAACTACTATCTCTCACAGAGGTGTCTCCTCACATTTTTCAAGAATACATCTATGGTCTTAGAAGACTTGACGCACTCCGGGAGGGCATTATACATTAATTCACCCCTGTGAAAAGTTACGTAAAGTAGTACAAAAACAATTGAAACAAATTCGCAATAAATTAAGTTAGATGCGCGTGTGTGGCATCAATGAGAGAATAGAATAACTGAATACGCGTCTACACCAAGAAGAATTTTCGGCGATTTCGATGACGTTTGTGGAAAAGTTGTATGTAAATAACTCTGACTTGAGAATCGTGATTGAAATATGTACAAACGTTCCGAATGCGAGGTGACAGATGGTAGTTTGATAGCTTTTGTCAGAGTGACAGAAATCGACGCTTGCGCAGGCCGGTAGACTTGCAAAATTCGCTTGGTTTGCCCAGTTAGGTTTTCATACGCGATTTCGTAGCGGTGTGCGGAAGCCTTTACACAGTTTTGCGGTGTGCACGGCGTGTTTGGGTATTACAATTTTTGTACAAAAGTCGTTCACTCTCTGCGTTTTCACTTTTTTTTTTTTATTACATTTTGCGAGGAAGATGCGAATCAACACCCCGAATAATGTCTGGTAATAAACCAGGCAAAGAAAAAATGAGGAAAAGAGAGTAATAGCCTTATGAAAGAGCGCGCCTCGCCATCGAGATTGCGCCCTTCTATTGTCGCTTATCTTCAAAAAATTTAGAAAGGGCGTAAAGATGCCGCTTTTACAGCATTTTTAAAACAACGTAATTTACACAGATTTTTTCTCTTACGTGCGAGGGAAAAAATAATGTTCGGCTTTACGACGCAACCGCGAGTATCTTATCTCAGTTTGAGCATAAGCATTTACGCGCGCAAATTGTGAACTTTAAAACAATAATTATTGTGGTGAAACATTGTAAATGTTAATTTAAAATATGGCATTTCGCTCGCTCTCAAGAGGCCTGTAAACGAGCAACATTTTTCAGCAATATTGCTCGTCAACCACCCAGCAACATTTTCAACATCACATGCGCAATATATATCGCAGAAATGTGTTGCTCAATAATTGCCGGCAAGTAGTTGCTGTTTTATTATTGACCAGATTTTGTATTTTCGTATACCGAGCGATATCATCGGCAATATGGCAATAATACTCGCCAACACACGGCCATATCAGCATATTGCAGTAATATTACCGGCACCTTTAGTATCCAATTTCAATCGAGTATGATATTATTTTCGGTAAGGTTAAGTTTAATTTAATATAATTTTATTAATCAACCAACACAAAATATTTAAGTACAAGCAATGTTGAATCAATTATTTTATAAAATCAATAGGCGGATTTTAATTTATTTTCAATTAAAATTCAACACCGTCTGATAAGAGTAATAAGTATTAAAAGGTTATTTCACAGTCGATAAGGTTTTATTTAAATGGAATTCATTAGCAACTATTTATTTGCATTGAAGAAGATTTCGATGAATGAATTAAATCTAATGAAAAAATAAATTTTGCTAGTAATTAAAATTAAGCTTTCAAAGCGAAAAGTATTTTAAGCTCACGAATTTTTTTTCCGAGCTTTTTCTGATACCAATTTCCTAGGGGAAAAATGTCTAATTAAAGAACTTGTTTATTGGACGAAGAAGGATGTCTATGAAATTGAATAATTATAAACGTTGATTTTTTGAAATTTGATCAATATCGTCTGAAAAACTAAATGCTTTTTCACTTAACAATTTTATATACACAATGTGAATATGAAAAATAAATATTAGGCCAAACACTTAAGTGGGCACAATAACATTTTTGGCTAGTGTCCCATATATCTGATCTGCGAGTGTATCTTGCTCGCAACATCTGCTCTGAACTTAATTGGCCAAATACACCCTCACGAATTCGCAGTGCGTAATTGAAGCCGGCAATTATTGCCATGGTACGAAACTGAACCCGCCCGAACACGTATCCTCGACATTTAATTAAATCCAAATTCAAAAATCTGACGAGGCCAACACGCGACTTTATCACGATCGGAGAAAGTAATAATTGGCATATACATATGTATGTAGCATGCCTAGCTGGCATATACATATGTACATACAGTTTTTTAAAGAATATTAAATTTGATTCGAGACGTTTGAAATGATAATTAACGATGTTGACTTATTGTCGTTTTGAGGAAATACAACGTGTGTGTTCATGTTTGTTACTGAAAATTTTCGGTAAATGTGTTTATCATTTTGATATTTTCGATTTACCTACATATATTGAATTTTGTGCTTCAATGTGCTTCTCAGAACATCAAAAATGATCAAAGCTTGTTTACGAGCATTTCCTTAAATTAGTATTAGAGCACAAAACTACGATTCTATGAACTAAACTACGATTCTATAAGTATGGAAATGTATGGAACATAGTCAATATTGTCAAACAACAAAAATATTCGATTGGCACCAAAATGTACATATGTATGTATCTCGCTATATTCTTAAGATTTTGTCAATTTTAAGACAGGATTTTTTCAATTTTAGTACATGACCATGAAGAGCTTAATTATTAATTTTTGGAAAGTATACTTGGTGTCCACATTGATATTTTTTCTTCGTCACCAGATCGCCTTTCATCTTTTCTTATGGATTTTAGATTTGAGTAACTTGATTCATATTCTTATTATTTTTTGATTTTTAATTGCATTATGTACGTATGTATTATGATTTTATTGTTTTTACTATGTGTATTATATGTGTATGTATGAACATATGTACCTATGTATATATTATTTTATAATTGATCCACCTTGCCGATTTGATTTTTAATTGCATTATGTATGTACTAGTGTAAGCCCGTTGAATATCAACGGAATGGTTTCTCATCACACGTACGTAACAATTTAGCGAAATCGCGAGCCTATTGAGAGATTAATATTGTCCAATTGTAGCAGGTCCACACACCTCAGTTTGGATCACAGCGTAAGCCCTCACTGTCCCGAACTGATGATCTCGGGTTCAAATCCAACTCGCGTGACGTTCTGGTTTTTTATTTATTTACCTCGGTGAGCGTTATCAGCAGACAGACACACAGAGAGACGAAATAGGGCTTATATATATTTTATTGTGTTTTTACTATGTGTATTATATGCGTATGTATGTATGTATACATATTTGTGTATTATTTTTATAATTTATCCACCTTGACGATTTCGTTAATTTGTTATGTCATGGTGGGTGTTTCTGTTAATAAATAAATAAATATACATTTCACGTTCAAAAACAGCTTATATATTGAGTAACTAAAATAATATTTATGAGGTATAAAAAAATGATTGCGAAGACGATTTAAATTTTTTATAATTTTCGTTGGAATTATTATTTCAAAACGTATATACGTACATACATACATACATCTGTTGAATATTCAATGGCGTTCAAATATCATCGCCAATGGTCCAAATCTAATATGCAAAATTCGAGAGAAAGCCGTCCAATTAATCTGATAATTGCTCCAATTTATTCCGGCCCGGTTCGACGATTCATTCCCGTCTAGAGTGTAAAAGAGAGCTTCCGAAGAAGATATGAACCATCGTAAGCGAAATCCAGCTCAAATAATACACCCAACGGGGAAATAAAACGAAAAAAAATAAAATCATCTATACATATATTATATACAATACAAAAAAAAAATGGCAGCTACAAGGACAGACGAAATTGGACGCCTCTATTTGATCTAGCGTCCGTTTAGCAATGCCAGAGTCCCTTCATTTTTTTTTCTTCGTCGAAGGAAGATAGAACGGGAAAGCCGCAAAAGAATGGAAGAACGGTGACCCGCATCTGCGAGTTCATCTTTCTTCGGGAGAGGATTTTGTATGGGAAAGTTATGGTGTGAGTTGAGCAAAAGAAGGACGAAACGCTTCGCGTAGTCGTTAATTAAAAGTTTGTCCCTTTTAATCTTTTCGATTCGGCGTCAGTCTAGTATGATAAAGCTCAAATTTTATATAATTTTATAATGTATATATCCGTCATAACTTTCGCTCACTATAGTCTGATATTTTAAACAAGAGAGTATGCAGTTTCAGTATCAGTTTTTTTTATAAACATATGAGAGAGAGAGACGAACGCCACAAGCTATTGATACATTTGGTGCCACTCGAATTTTTATACTCAAACTCAAACTGGACATTTGCTTAAAAAAACAGACTATTGTGTATATATGTATATAATAGCCGAAATCAGTCTATCTGCTGATAACGCTCGCTGGGGTAAATGATTAAAAAACGAGAACGTCGCGCGCGAGTGGGATTTGAACTCGTGATCACCAGATTGGAATGAGTCGTGCTAACACTATCATCCAACAGAGGCGATAACGAACCTGCTACGATTTGACAATATAATATCTCAATAGGCTCACGACATTGATAAATTGTTACATTGTTGTATTATAAAAATTAATTAAATTTAATATTATTTTTCAGTACGGGTGATGAGAAAGCGCTCCGTTGATATTCAACGGGCTTACACTAGTAATTTAACAACAGACGAAATGTTATAAGCCAGTTTTTTACGTACACTTTTGGCCGTTGCTATTGCTTAGAAAAGTTTTCGATATTTATTCAGCCGAGTTTGCTATGAAAGTTTTGCAATTTAAAGCCCGCAAGTTAATGAGATTGAAAATTCGCTGGAAAGATTTCATCCACTATGACTAAACTTCGTAATATGATAAGTTGTTTTTATAGTTTGAGTTTACTCAAAGCATATTGTATATTAAATAAAATGTGATGGAAACGCTCCGGGTGCGCGCCCGTAATATTCGCGACACGGCCATACATATGTATTAACATTCGCGAGATGTCACACACGCACAAACAACTACGTATATATGACGGTCATTTATGACCGTCAAATCAACTAACTACTTATAAATAAATGTCAATTAAATTAACAGACATTTGAGTTACACAATAAAATTAATTTGATTTGTAATTGAGATCAAAATGTATAAAGTACCTATACAATTAAATATTTAAAAATAGACTAATTCGATAATAAGACATTGATTTTATCGTAGGCGCAGCAGGTTAATTATATTAATTATTTCGTTACGTTGGGTTTATATTTACCTACCTATTACACAGTTATAAATACTCAATCTAAAAGTAAACCTTAATTGGAGATAAAAATATTGAATTGAAAATTTCCTCGTAAATACGATTATACAGAAATAAACTGACTTACACACGTGAATACTGGAAATAAAATAGACACTAAGTGCCAAAAACTTGATATAGAGTTATACGCATTTTTTAAAAAAAAAAATCAAAACTCATTATGAATACCTATGTATTTATTTTTAAAAATGAACTTAAATGGCAAAATGAATACTTTTATCAGCACGTAGATTGACACCCGTCGTCAACTGGCAACAAATTGGCAACTGTCACTTATATGTACATATATATGTTACTGCTATACTGCCGTCCTAAGCCTACTTAACGTAACTGACAAAAATTACGAAAATGAGTTAGATGTGTTTTAAGGGTTATGGGGGTATATTCTTGCGATTTTTCATATCAAAATTAATGTATCTTCATCCAAAAGTGACTTTTTTAAGCTATTAAATCTAACGTATCTGCATGCGTAGAGAAATAGTATCACCAATACTTAGCGAAATTAACGTATCCAATATTTACTTCCGTCACTACCTTATTATGATAGATTGAAAAGACTGAATCTCTCCACATTGGAGACGAGGAGATTAAGAGGTGATTTAATTGAAGTATTCAAAATAATAAATAATCATTATTCATGTGAAATGACCAACCTCATTACATATGTTCAATGAGAACCCTCATCTAAGAGGTCATACTCTTGGACTCCGAAAAGAAAAATCAAATAAGATTGTTAGAGATTCATTCTTTTCAAATAGAGTGGTTGAAGTTTGGAATAGTCATATGTATACATTAATAATGAATAATGAAGTGACGTAACTACTAAATTATTCTTTTTTTTTTAATTTTTCCTTAGAATTATCAAAACACAATAGAAAATAACCTCATGCACTAAAAAAAAAAGTTTAAATAAATCAGTTATTATGAAGAAAAACACTAATTTAGAATAAAACTTTCAAGTCCATTTATCTCGATATTGTTGTTTTGTCAGTTACGTTAAGTGGGCTTAGGACGGCAGTATATGTGTATACTGCGTATTTTAAAATTAAAGCTCATCGATTTACACTCAATGCGATCTTCAAGCGTATGCTGTAACTATGCAGCAACTAGTAACTAGGCCTTATTTAAGATAGAATCCAAATCTGCAAAAATCAGCAAAATTCTTTTTATGGCATTTATTGCCTATTTTATTACCAGTATTCATGTGTAAAAATGTTAGAAGCATCTGATGTTAATGGTGAAGTTTAAGTTCAAACCTACCTACGGTACCAAACTATGTATGTACACATGTAGAACGATAAAATATGCAGTGAGCACTTACCTGAAACAAAAAACAACAACGCATTATATACATACGTATAAAAAATATTTTCATATACGTTTCCGGCGACCATGCCACAGTTTCTCAACATTATTGCGATGCTTCACCCCTCATACCCCCCTTCAAATATATTTCATATGTAAACAAATAGGGGTAAAGTGTGTCTTGCCAGTAATAGGGACATACATTACGGAGCAACCCCCGAATAAAATCCGACTTATATACGGCAAAGGTGGAAGGGTTGGTTCGCATTTACATTTTATTGGTTCGAATAAAGTCGAAAGGAAAAAAAAAAAAAAAAGTGGTAGGATAGACGAAGCTCTAGGAGAGCAAGGCCAAAAATGGAAAATGGTAGGATGATCTATTTCGGGCTGAGGTTCGTTTAAATATTATTCACTTTCGCGGAAAGGCAAAAGCTTAGCGTACGTGTAGAGAGGTAGAGAGTGTGAGAAAGGGAGTGTGAGGTTCGGGAAAACAATTTACTTTCGGGGTAAAGAGTTATTTAATATGTGCTCGTGTGGTTTTCATTAGCAAACCGACACACGCCGCGGGGGTGGTTTCAACCCCGTCGACTTCTGAATATGTCAAAAATAAAACCGCGAATTTGCGAATTATTAAAGGTACGTTTTGCGGGCACTGTATACAAAGCGCGGTTTCTGTTCGTGTTAGTTTCGAAAAGTACCGGTTGCGGTTGTGGAAGCACTTGGTGAACTTTAATTGAAAAAGTGCTAATTAAAGGATGGAGCTATGTACATACATATGTAGAGCTGGATTGCAAGCCGACCGTGCAAATTTTCTTCGTCGGTCGCGTGTCTCAAAGCAGCTTTTCGGAAAACTGCATGAAAATGCATATTTTAATGTGCGCAAGTGGCCGCTGAGTGGTCGGAAAACTTTTTCAATGCACAAAGTTTCAAAGCGCCTTTGTAAAAATTTTGTCCTAAATGTACATACTTCTTTGAAGTATTGAAAATTTAGTCATATTTACATAGAAAATAGGAATAAAACATTTAATATTAGTATAATATGCCCGTTGAAAAATCAACGGTTGAATAAATTTAACATAAATTCGGCAGCCTATTACTAAATTCAATATAAAAAAAATAGACAAAAGAACGTTTGAATTTGACTTTGATATAATTGTGATACCATTTTTGTCAAGCAATTTACTATCTACCCACCTAGTGCATAAGGAAGAAAGTTGCTTAAGCGGAGGAAAACTTTGACGAACAGACATTACATTCTTCCGATTTTATATACATACATACATAGGTATACAAATGTTCGAAGATGAACACAAATTTTGCAATCTCACTGAAGTATCTATGTATGTATGTATGTATGTATGTATGTACATCAGTAGTCGGGAACCTTTTTCGAGCTAAACGCCAAATTAGGGAAAACCTTGCAAAATTGGTACGTTTGAGAGCCGCAACATGTTATTTTCGGATTATACATATATTAAAAATGAAATTAAATGTTGCTCATTTATGAAATGGATGGTAATAAATAAATTATCATCGTCATATTTTTTAATGTTTGACAGTTTAGTTACTAAAAAGCTAATCTGAAAAACGACTTTAAAGCTTTTTATACGTTGTGAAAGTGGGATTCATTTTGATCGTGTGTAAATTGTGTGTCAACATTTTGCATTTCGTGCAAAACTTTTGATGACAGCGATAGCCGCCGGTTCCCGACTAATGATTTACATACATAAGGTATATAAAGTCGACAGTACAGTACAATTAAAGATCATTTTCGTTTTAAATAAGACATAAATTCACCGTGCCATTAGATTTAGACAAAAACTCGAATATAATATAAATTTTACCAATTTTAAAACAGCATGGGTTGCGCTACTTTCCGAACAATCAACACAATAAATTCACATCAACATACAACGTGCATCAACCTTTAAACATAACTATACCAAACACATCATCATCATCATCATTTTTAGCCGTTCACCATCCACTGTTGTATTAAGGCATCACCAATCCTCTTCCATTCCTGTCTGTCTTGAGCAATCTGCAGGCCACTTGACTCCACACACATTCTTCTCAATTCATCAGCCCATCTTGCACTCGGTCTATCTTGCTTTCTTTCACATCCTTTCGGATACCATTGCAGTATTTCTCGCGTCCATCTGCCATCCATTCTTCTCGCTATGTGTCCAGCCCATTGCCACTTCAATTTTTTTTCCAAACACATTACACACATATGTGATGTAATAAGGTGTGAAAATTCGTTTTAAATCAATTCAACTTCAACAACAATTTAAGGTCTTATAAAAACAGCTCACGAGGACTGTTTTAACAACTTTTAACGATCACCATATAGATACTAAAAGTAGTCACTGCCTGTTGACAGTGTCATCACTCAATCTTATCACACATCAATTATTATCTTCATCCTCCCCATTCCCAGAATGATTAGATATTTATTTATTTATTTATTTATACATATACGGTCTTTTCAATAGACCATTTCAAAAATACACTTGATAGATAAAATAAAATAAAAAAAAAATTACAAAAAAAAATAAATGAATTACAAAAGGAAAATAATTACAAGAAGAAAAGAAATACAAGAGAAAATAAAGATACAAATTTTATGTGTAAAAAAAAAATGAAAATAAAAATTCCCTTATAAACAGCTTAGAATTATAAAAAAAATCAATTTCTCCAAAATCATTACCCAGTTTATGTATTCTGGGTATTAAAGAATATTTTAAGTAATTCGTAGTAGGATTGGGTAAAGCAAACAAATAGCTGTTCCTGGTAGATCTACTTGGGACATGCAGTGATATAAGTCCAACCAATTCACTGCAATCTATAACGCCATTGAGAATATTAAACAGACACATCAGATCACTAATTATTCTCCTATCATTGAGTTTTAATAAATTCAGCTCCTTATATATAGAAAAATTATTGCTCAGATTTATTTGTTTAAAGAATTTAAAATCAATGAACCTCAAGAATCTCAAGAATAGATATGGCAAAAACTATTCAGAATTTATTGATTTTTTTTAATATTGATCTTTCGTCTCCAAGACCGTAACGACTTATTATTTATTTTATTAATTCAACATAATTTATTTAATATATTATATACATAAATAAATTGCATAGGTATGTGCATGCCCATCATCATCATTTTCAGCCGTTCACCATCCACTGCCAGATGAAGACCACTCCAATCCTCTTCCATTCTTGTCTGTCTTGAGCAATCTGCAGGCCACTTGACTCCACACACATTCTTCTCAATTCATCAGCCCATCTTCTATACGGATACCATTACAGTATTTCTCGCGTCCATCTGCCGTCCATTCTTGTCGCTGTGTGTCCAGCCCATTGCGCACTTCAACTTTTTTTATCCAAACACATAACATCCTTAATACCGGACGTCAACGGTTGCGCAACTTTTCAAACACCCACTGCGATAAAAACATTTAAACACATAAAATCACCTCCGGTCTTTTATAGGCAATTAAAACATACGAAAGTGGCATTTTGACGACGTCGTAACTTTTACAAACGAAGAGTTGTATCTCAATCAATCGCACAACCACCACCACTGAACACTTCAAACGGTTATGCACAACTGGACATTGTTGCGAAACTATGAACGTCACATGTTCGTTTCACCTGTTTTCGTAGCACTTAATACAATTGGAGGGTTGAGTTAAAAGCTCTACGACTCTACGATGTCGTAGACCCTCGATCGGTTGCGGCTGTGGCGAAAAAAGACCCCAGCCGTTTGGTTAACGACCCGTAAGTAACGACCCCGACCCCTAGCGAGCGTCGCGTAAACATTTAAATGTTCGGCAATTTGCGTCGCTAACCCATTGCCCGCCGGCGGCTGAATTTCGCCATCGGGGAAGGAGGTGGAGGTGGGTAGCGAAGGGGTCGAACGGCGTGCGGTCGACAGATTTATCCCGTGCACAGTTTTTACGGCGAATTTACGACTGGGTTAATTCGGACCGATGGATAAGCTACGGCATGACGTTGCGAAACTTCTTGATTTAAGAATGTTAACATTTCTGTGTGTTGTATTTGTAGACCCTTTGCCATCGACCCCTCTAACAGTTAGACTATATACATATATGTATTTAGTGTGCAGCCGGGTTTTGCTAGTGTGAATAATTAAGTCACCTATGTTTGTACGGCAACATTTTGAATTGCAAATTGATGCAATATACTGCCGTCCTAAGCCCACTTAAAGTAACTGACAAAAATTACGAAAATGAGTTATATGTGTGTTAGGGGTTATGGGAGTGTATTGTATGTATGTGTCTTCATCCAAAAGTGACTTTTTTAAGCTGTCAAATCTAACGTATCCGCATGCGCAGAGAAATAGTATCACCAATACATTACTTCGGTCACTACCTTATCGCGAAAGGTTGAAAAGACTGAATCTCTCCACCATTGGAGACGAGGAGATTAAGAGGTGATTTAATTGAAGTATTCAAAATAATAAATAATCATTATTTGTGTGAAATGACCAATCTCATTATGTTCAATGAGAACCCTCATCTAAGAGGTCATACTCTTGGACTCCGAAAAGTATATATGACGGTCATTTATGACCGTCAAATCAACTAACTACTTATAAATAAATGTCAATTAAATTAACAGACATTTGAGTTACACAATAAAATTAATTTGATTTGTAATTGAGATCAAAATGTATAAAGTACCTATACAATTAAATATTTAAAAATAGACTAATTCGATAATAAGACATTGATTTTATCGTAGGCGCAGCAGGTTAATTATATTAATTATTTCGTTACGTTGGGTTTATATTTACCTACCTATTACACAGTTATAAATACTCAATCTAAAAGTAAACCTTAATTGGAGATAAAAATATTGAATTGAAAATTTCCTCGTAAATACGATTATACAGAAATAAACTGACTTACACACGTGAATACTGGAAATAAAATAGACACTAAGTGTCAAAAACTTGATATAGAGTTATACGCATTTTTCTAAAAAAAATCAAAACTCATTATGAATACCTATGTATTTATTTTTAAAAATGAACTTAAATGGCAAAATGAATACTTTTATCAGCACGTAGATTGACACCCGTCGTCAACTGGCAACAAATTGGCAACTGTCACTTATATGTACATATATATGTTACTGCTATACTGCCGTCCTAAGCCTACTTAACGTAACTGACAAAAATTACGAAAATGAGTTAGATGTGTTTTAAGGGTTATGGGGGTATATTCTTGCGATTTTTCATATCAAAATTAATGTATCTTCATCCAAAAGTGACTTTTTTAAGCTATTAAATCTAACGTATCTGCATGCGTAGAGAAATAGTATCACCAATACTTAGCGAAATTAACGTATCCAATATTTACTTCCGTCACTACCTTATTATGAAAGATTGAAAAGACTGAATCTCTCCACATTGGAGACGAGGAGATTAAGAGGTGATTTAATTGAAGTATTCAAAATAATAAATAATCATTATTCATGTGAAATGATGACCAACCTCATTATGATGTTCAATGAGAACCCTCATCTAAGAGGTCATACTCTTAGACTCCGAAAATAAAAATCAAATAAGATTGTTAGAGATTCATTCTTTTCAAATAGAGTGGTTGAAGTTTGGAATAGTCATATGTATACATTAATAATGAATAATGAAGTGACGTAACTACTAAAGTATTCTTTTTTTTTTTTTAATTTTTCCCTAGAATTATCAAAACACAATAGAAAATAACCTCATGCACTAAAAAAAAGTTTAAATAAATCAGTAATATATGAAGAAAAGTCCATTTATCTCGATATTGTTGTTTTGTCTGTTACGCTAAGTGGGCTTAGGACGGCAGTATAGTCTAGCTTTCAGTTGACTATAGTTTTATCTCAAACGGGTTAAAAAAATTGATTATAAAATTATAAAATGTTTAATTCATCACAATATTTCCTCATTTCAACATTTTTTCTGTGACAGAAAAAGAAAATTTCCCTTAGTCCGGTTATGTATGTACAAGTGTAAGCCCGTTGAATATCAAAGTGGCGAGCCATATTATATTCGGCTATAAATAGTCACGTTGAAGCCTGCCCTACACTATGTGATTTGGCTCACCGCGTAAGCGCGCTCTGTTCCGAATCAGTGGTACTGGGTTTAAATTCCACTCGTGCGACGTTCTGGTTTTTATTAATTATTTACCTCAGCGAACGTTATCAGCAGTCAGACAGACGGAAAGGGCTATTATATGTATACTAGTGTAAGCCCGTTGAGTATCAACGGAGCGTTTATCCAAATCCCGACACACAATTTGGCACATGTTTGCGAAACGGATGCAGCGAAAAACGTTCTTTTCTTTTAATGCACATGTTTCGAACGATATGTTTTTCTTAGTAATGCAAGTAACGAACGGTAATTTCTTGGGCAGAGATAAGTTGGGGTTGGTGGGAATATTCGGCAAAGGTTTGGCACTCGGAATGTCGGTTTTTTTTATAAGGCCTAAAAGCCGCCGCACCGCATGCCAGAAAGAGACAACGCCATACGTAAGACACGAAGTGACGAATTCACTTCAAAGTAACTTCTACTTTACTATTGTTGAATATCAATGTCGTAATCGTAATGTTGTAATGTTGAATATGAATATCAACGCCCGCTGAATTTTAAATTACGTAAAGCGCTTTTTTAATAGAGATTTTTTAATAGAGAAAAAACAAAAAAAAATAATTTTTTTTACTTTACTATTTATATTATAATTATTAATTATTTTATATAATAATATTCTGCTATTTTGTAAGTGAGTTGTAATAAAAAAAAAAAAACTTTATAAAGCGCCATCTAATTGATCCAACGGAAACGATAATTTCGATAATTTAATTAATACCCAGTTTTATTTTTATTATATTATAATTATTAATTATTATATATAATAATTATAATTATAATTTTGTAAGTAAAAAAAAAAAAAAATTATTATAGTTTTTATAGGTAGGTAGGTAGCAGGTAGCATTCCAGACCGCTTATATAGGTAACAAAGGTCTCTCTTACCAACCCGCCGTAGTCGATACGTTAGAATGCTAGACTACCAACTTCGACGTCGTGGTTTCGAATCCCGTAAAATCTGGTATTTTAATTATTTTTCCTTATTTCCTATTTATTGTAACTATAGGTAATGTTTTAAAGGAGTAAACCCGCCGACCGTGATAGCGTATAGCATTAGTGCGATGACTCTTGAGCCTAAGGTAGTGGGTTCGATCCCCCACTCGTTCTAGTGGTTTTTTAAATTATTTTTCCTCAGCGAGCGTTATCAGCAGACAGACAGACAGACGGATTTCGGCTATTATATATATAAAATATAATATCTCCTTCATCCCCCGTGTGTGGAGGATGGTCGAAGATGCAACATAACTCGACCTCGATGTTGGATTAAGATTAATTTAGAATTAAGTAGTTTTAAAATTTAGTCTGTTCGACTATTAATATATTACATGATCTGAGTTCAAACCGGTGTGTGCCAGGTTGGTTTCTATCTTTTATAAAATAAAATTTGTTATTGAAATTTATTGATCATGGAGTCAAGTTTAAATAATAATAGAGGAAACTAATACTCAGAATATAATTTTATTGGGGAAGAAAAATTGGTTTCCTTGGATTATTTTATTTTAACTTATCATTCTCTCTACCTATTTGATTCTCTTTAATATTTTTTGGATTAATTACATAATAAAACTGAAACAAATATTCTCTCATTTAATCCCCCAAGGTACCCCAACCTTCTTAATGCTATTCATAGTCTTAATTGAAACTATTATCAACTTAATCCGACCTGCGACATATGTATATTCTTGTTTATAGTGTTTATGTATGAGCTATGTGATGTGGCTCAAAATGATAGTCGATAGGTTGATAGTTGAAATTTCGTTTATTTATTTATAATTGAGAGTACAAGTGACGTGGCGTGTGTCTAGAGATGAGCTTTTCTTTACCTTAAATATTTTTTTTACAATATTTGGGGGAGGAGAAATTTTACTATTGATTGTATCAATTGATTGAATCACAGCTGCTGCATCTCCTAAAATGAATTGATTTGATTGGATTCTCAATTACGTGAACAGATACGGTCGATAAAACAACAGTGAGGAAAACATTGTCTATTCCTGTTGCTTAAATTACTCTCAGTCCTCAATTGATGATTATTTCCATGCTTTCGATGTTTAGCTATATGATCAGATATAGTTGAAAGAATAACAATGAAGGAAACGTGAACCATTACCGTTTACTTAAATTATTCAAACCACACATAGTGAATTATTTTAATCCTTTTGACTATTAGCTATGTGAATATACGCAAGTAATATAAACTAAAAATTGTAGAGATATAACAAGGTGCATATTGTAAAGTTCATTTGGTCGATTCGACTCTTAACTATTCAACTAATGTGAACTGAAAATGGTTAGAATATAACAGACCTGACCAAATTTCGATCACATTCACTTGGTTTGGTTTTGGTTTTCCGAAATTACCTGCAATAGTTAGCTAGTTTTTCTGTTTCGATACAAGCCGAATTACAACATTAATAACAGTAATATATTGAACAAAGATTTACTTTGCTATAATACATATAAGAATTTTATCATAAAAATGATTTATTTAACACTTGGAGCTCGAAGCTGTTTTCGGGAACGGTCAAGAAATTCTCAGCGAATGAAATTAATTAACGTTCACTTAGTATTCTTTCGGTATTTCAATATTTTCGTAATTAAACAGCGTTGTAAATTTAATTTTAATTTGTTCTTTGATATTAGTATTTTATACGTGGCATTACATACATTGAAATGTAATTAATTCTACAACCTTTTAAAGTTTTTGTCTGTAATGAAGTTATTTCTATATATATGCGTATCTCGGTAAATACGTATATAATAAAGAGAAATGTTTTTGCGTTGGATTAAAATGTAAATTCGAAAAATAAATAACACACAATAATAAGGCATCTCCAATAAATCAACGTAAAAAAATGAATGTAATAATCGAGTGTAAATCTTTTGTGAAACGTACATTTCGAAAACGTAGCCCCCGCTCACTCGAATTTCAATATCACATTTCCATGAGAAAATATTTCGCAATGCTCCCGTTTTGGCAGAAAAATGATTTATTATCAAAACAATGTTAAAAACGTAAGATAATAATATTGCAGGCGAAGGAAAATATTCGCATCTGTTTAACTTTAATATAAATGTTCGAGAGAACGAGCCGAAGACGGAGTAAAAAAACCGCGAAAAATACATTCGTACGACCGAAAAGAACCGAGATTCACTCGAGATAATCAAGCGAAGATTTACTTCGCTTTTTTTTTCATTATTTCTTCACTCGGATACTTCAGTTTTTCCTACCTCGCTAATGGATTTCTTGTGACACGTGTTCGATGAAAAAAATACCCCGCTCATTTTCCTCTCCCTTGACTGTGATACACAACACAACCGAAATACAATTTATTTGTTTCCCCGCAAACAATTATCGCGAAACGAAAAATAAAACTTATTCAAGTGCTAATTTTTGCATTAGTAATCATCTGTCTGCCAAAATCCATCATATTATTAAAAAGAAGACGATACGAATTTAAAATACATTTTTTTTCATCAGAGAAGCGTCATTATGTATGTAGATTCGGATATACACATTTTTGAAAATAGCATAGTTTTTTTAATGGCCATTATATATGTACATTTCTTTATAACATTATACATACACATTTGGCTCCGAATACAAATAAACCGTAGGAAACATAATACTGTACATAAAGAGTGAATAAGTCATACAGCATTATATTTAATTCCAATTTTGTATAGCTTTCATCCGTTGATCTCTCAAAGGGCATTCTTATAAAATAATAATATTTAAGTGCGATTAAGTAACGCTTTCGCGTATACGGTATCAAAGGCTTCAATCCGGCTCACATTAAAGTCGACTGAAATAGCGAAATCACTATACAGGATGTTTCGAGGAATAAGTACTTACGTACTAAGGTCGACAGTATTATAATTAGTTGATGTAATATTTGAAAAAAATTAACAGTGTATTATTTCTTACTCGGCGTGAGTTTTATCGACCTTTGTGCTTAGATACTTGTTTAGTGAGACATTTTGTATATGTATGTACATATGTATTTGGGGAATCGTTTAACGTGCAATGGGGGGGTTGGAAAATGCCGTAAAAATAAAATGATAATGTAGGCATCCTAATGTAGAATTGCTATCTGGCCGGCATTAGGTTAAAAGTACGTCGTAAAACTATATTAGCCATACAGGAATAACAGTCCGGTTAACCGGCGTTCGGTTAACGCTACATTAACCGGCTCGAAATACGTCGAGCATCACATACACACACGCATATACGTACATATATGCACAAAAAGTTATAAATTATGAAAAATAAACGCGTAAAACTATATAAAAACGAAAATTTTGCTCACCTGCCCGCTGCGAAATGTTACGTTACACTGAGAAAAAGGCGCACGTTTGTATTATGATGAAAAATTTTTAATGTCATGCAGGGCGCTCAAGTTACTTTATTTATTTATTTAAGTTACAAACAAACATTACATTAAAGCTAAAATTACAAAATAAACTTATTATCTAATTGTACTTGTACAGAGGTGCTGTTTTTAGGCTGCCAGGAATCTTTGAATTTTATTTATATTTCTGAGAACTTCTGGTGTTGTTGAAATATTCAACAACACCCCTGTACAAGATCCTGGATCTACTTAATTTTAAATTCTTAACTATTAACTTATTCTTACCCCTAATATTATGACTATGTACATGTACATATTATACACTCTTATTAAATATTGATCGAAATATTTTGGTAACAAATTACACTGTTCGACAAATGACGACTTTTTTTTTGCTTCAGATACGAGATATGACTTTTCTTATAGATATATGCCCGGTGAACACGAATCTGGTAATAAAAAATGTTGATTGGCTCGAGATTCGGAAATATATGTGTTTTTTTAAATTACACGATTTTTCTTTTTTTTGGTGTTGTTCGTTCGATGTCTCAAAATCTGTCAATTTCTTGTTCAAAATGAATATTGGAATCTATAGTCGGGTATTTTATCTTTCATTTGTAGTACTTTTCAGCTTTCAGATCTTTCTAAGTAGTCGTCCAGTTCAAATCAAAAGTCAAAAGTACGTATTTTCACTTGGGATTTTTTCCCACTGTTAATATTTTTTATATTGAGTATTTTCTATTGAAACATGTTTATTGGGATAGTGTCCTGGCCTAAAGTCATATCTCGTCTCTGAAGCATTTTTCGTGTCGAACAGTGTTATGACTAGAGCCCGGAAAGATACGGCGCGAACGTATTGACTGACCAGTGCGCGTGGGCAAAACCCAAGGCAAGGGCCGCATCGGAATTTTTTCATAATATTTAAGAGGTACTTAAATTATAATCCAATCATTGGAAGTTTGACTCAGCTGTACTTAAAAAGCTTTTCTTAGCTGCAGGTAAAAAAAAATGAGCTGTTTGAAATTGAAATTTTTTTAGTCGTGAGTGAGTCGTTGCTTCGAGTGTTCCGAATTACAACATTGGAGGCGAGCGGAAGGATTCAATTCAAATCCTTCGTCTATACATTTTATAACAGTACATATGGTATAACGTACTATAGAGTTTTATAGTCATATAAATAATGCCTCATAATTTAAAAAAAAAAACCTTTACTTAAATACTAGTACCTAAGTACTTAAATATTATGAAAAATTTCCGATGCGGCCCTTGCCTTGGGTTTTGCCCACGCGCACTGGTCAGTCAATACGTTCGCGCCGTATATTTCCGGGCTCTAGTTATGACAATGTATATTTATACCCTGTTTATCAAAATATTTTGATAATAAATTCTTATCTACATAATTTAAAAATATATACTAACATACACACCTTTAAGGTTTCATTTACATTCATTCAACATACATACATACGAGTACATACATATATCTTATACTAGTAAATCTTTTGAAATTTAAAATACTCCGCATAGCTCTATTTTGCAGTTTTTGCAACATATCTTTAATTACCCTATTCATTAAATTTAAAAATGAACCAATATATAAAATGAGGACGAAATATGTAAATAAATATAAAACATTTTTCTTTTGGATAGGTACGATACATAGTTTTAATTCGACGATTCCGGCTGATGTTGCGCAACGCCGTATACAAAAGTTAGTTTCGGAATAAAAATACGCGCGTAGATTGGACACGTGTGCCACTGTGCGGCGGATGAAACGCTCAGAACGCGCTGACAGTCGCCGAAATTTTCTCGTCGTACCATTCGAGTCGACGACGACGACGACGTATTCAATAGAAGTCATAAAGTTCCCAGTCGGAACATAGTTGTCTAGTGGGGTTGAGATTGTCTGTTGGGGCGGTTGACAGTAATAAGCGTCGGTGGGCCATCAGCGTCGCGACGCCCTGCGGCGATTACTGGCGCACGTGCTCGGGAATAACGCAAGACGCTTTGTACGCCCGGCACGTGAGCCAGACCCCATTCCTGGATGAAGAAAGGTGGGGATTTGGGCCCCCAACGGGGCCCACAACGGGGCCCCGTCGCCACCTTAATGCGGGTCCCGAAGCGGGCCTCAGCGACCCAGCAAGTCGTTTCACGGTTTCGGGGCTTGCGGTGTCATCATAATTGGATTGTGATTTTCCGAGGAAAAGCCGGGCGATGTTCGCGAAAAAAAAAAAGAACGCGCAGGCGGAAAATGCGCGGAAATATCGCGCTTTGTATTCAGGTGGGAAAATATGCGCGTACATGACGTGTAGATTAAGATGAGGTGGTCGCGTGACGGCTGATGACTTGTGCTGATCTTTATTTTATGTACACTAGTGTAAGCCCGTTGAATATCAACGCCCGCTGTATTTTAAATTACGTAAAGCGCTTTTTTAATAGAGATCCCCACTAATTGATCGCACGGTTGTAAGTGACAAAAAAAATAATAGTTTTTATAGCGCCATCTATGTATTATAGCAATCCCGTAGTATCGATTTTTTTTTTTACTTTACTATTTATATTACTATATATATAATAATTATAATTTTGTAAAAATCAAAAAACAATAAAAAATAATAGTTTTTATAGGGTCATCAATGTATTATTAGCAGTCACGATCCCTTGTATAGGTAATGTTAAAAAAAAAGGACCAAATCAACAACGGGCCGTGGCGTATGCGTTAGCGCGATAACTCCCGACCTGGCGTCCCGGGTTCGATCCCCACTCATTCTAGTTTTTATAGTCTAGTTTAATTATAGGTAATGTTTAAAAAAAAAAGGACTAAACTGACCAAGGGCGATAGAGTATAGCGTTAGCGTGATTACTCCCGAGCTTGCGGTCCTGGGTTCGATCCCCCACTCTTTCTGGTTTATTAAATTATTTTTCCTCAGCGAGCGTTATCAGCAGACAGACAAACAGACAGACGGATTTCGGCTATTATATATATAATGATTTTTTCCCGTATACCGTATTATTCTGTCAGAAAGTTTAAATTGAATACGCTTTTCTTTATGTTGAATAAAACTTACCTAAGCTAATTCAAACTACGCTTACTTTATTCACTAAGTTATAACCTAACTCAAACTAACGTTACAATATACTTTATGAAACTAACGTCATATGATATTCTTATTACTTTATTTTGTCGGGGGGAAAGTTGGCTAACGGGTTTAAAGCCTTGCACACACGTAGCGAAGCAGCCTCGCGAGGCAACATGGTACACAAATTGCGAGGCACGCCTCGCAACGCGTCTACAAGGCTTAAGAACACAAGGATCCAGACCCAATAACAGGTTAACATGGAAATAATAGATAGAAAGTGCCAATTTTTGGTGGAATCGTCTCACAACTGAGATATATTGGTAAATTCTAACAGAAGATGGCTGATCTGGATTTAGCAACATACAGATCTTGCCAATGACGATAACACTGTGCAACAAAAAAAAAACTACCGTAATTTTGACCCACTGAATCTAAATATGATAATGAAATTTGTTGGTTAGCTCTTGTTTATGCCAACCTAAGACACAATAACAAAAAAATATATTTCTGACGTTTAAAATTTGCTAGACGATTACGTATAGTATTTTAAAACTTTAAAATATCACAATTAATAGCAAAAACGTCTAACTATTGCTTCCAATACTCATTTTGAACACAAAAGTACTAAATTTTGAGTTACAGACCGCAAAGGTCAAAAAAATGTAAAAATTATCAATTTTTTTTAAAGGCTCAAATCTCATAAACGAGAGCTAACCAACAGATTTCATTATCATATTCGGATTCAGTGGGTTAGAATTAGTAATAATTTTAAAGAATAAGTAATAATTTAGTAATCTCCACTCTGGTAACTCAAAAACGTGATTTTTACATTTCGATTTACGGGGATCGAACCCCAGACCTTCGCTCGAGAGACTAACGCTCTTAACCTCTGAGCTATTTAACTTTAAGTGTGTTTGATAAATACATATGTACATAATTTCATTCATTATATTCATTTACTTACTCTTCTGCAAAGAGATTGTGATATTATAAGTAGGCAGTATAATATAATTAAATTAGCATATAAAATGTTAATAATTATTTGCCATAAACATTCTCTACTTAATAACCTTCGGGGCGAAATGATCAATTTAAATTTCACACACACAACATTTCAAAGGGAATATTAATCTTTCACGAAAAAGGGGCGCTAACGACGCTCCCTTAATATTATTTTTAAGTATATTATAATACATAATTTGAGAAAATACACACACACCCACAACATAATACCTACATGTGAAACATTAACATTTCCTGATAGGCCCATAAAGCAGGAGAGCGTATAATGTTAATTGCTTAAAAGGAATTGCCAACACGTGCCGAATACAAATTGACGTTTTAAACTCATTACCCTTCTCTCTCTCTCTCTCTACCGGAAAATTCTTACTACAGCGGAAAAACCTTCAAAATTCATACACTCGCAGTTTAAATTAAAATACAAACGCATTTTTCAACGGATTCCGCCAAAATTCAAGGAATCCAAAATTCTACGCCCAAGAAGACACACACCTTATTAATAAATTTATTGAATATTTAATAATAAACATGTAATTTAGTCGCTTGAAACAGACAGTGGGGGAGAGCAGTAGAGATTGGCGAATGGGATTAGCTTGGCGCTTATCGTGAAAAAAGGCGGGCTTTCCTGTCGGATAGCGCTCGTTTTACACAATGGAGATGTCGTGCCAACGTCATTCACGGTTAAATAAATTCAAAAAAAAAAAAAAAAAAAAAACGGGGTAAAAATACGTGCGTAGCGCGCAATCGTGCCGAGAATGCGAACGGATATCGTTCCGGAAAAGCCGAGATGGGGCGTGACGATACCGACGTGTGTGCGATTTTAATTTGAAAAATAAAAATATACGTAGATATGTTTGCGCGCGTCTTACGAGACAGCCTGTAGCGTGTGTTGGTGTTCAGTGTACATGTGAAAATGTTTAATTCGAGCACGCTCCATCTAGATTGTGAGAATCGTGATGTATTTTCAATGGGCGTTCAATGAATTTTCACCGTTCGATTTTTCTTTCGTCGCTCGCGTTCAATTGATATAAACTAGCTTCGTTCGCGACAAGATTTGCGAGCTGGAGTAATAAACCTTTTTATTTTTGCATTTTTCTAGAGACTAGCGAATGATAAATGTGCCCATATGAATCTGAAAAAATTACAGTCTACTGTATTTTTCTTTTCAATTTCATCTATGTAGTTTGATCAAAATGACATTTTTACATTATTAGCACTGAAATTTAACAAGAGTTTTGTTTATGTCGAGTTTGAAAATTTCTATCATTCTACTAATTTCAATTCTTTAATCTTCCATGAGAATTAGTTTGTATTAATATTTTATACTAGTGTAAGCCCGTTGAATATCAACGGAGCGCTTTCTCATCACTTAAAAATAATAGTTTTTATAGTTGTTGCATAGATGGTGCGTTATAATACAACAACGTAACAATTTGGAAAAGTCGCGAGCCTATTCAGAAATTATATTGTCAAATTGTAGCAGGCCCGTTATTACCTATTTTGGATCATAGCGTAAGCGTTCACTGTACCGAACCGGTGATCTCGGGTTCAAATCCCACTCGCGCGACGTTCTGGTTTTTTAATCATTAACCTCGGCGAGCGTTATCAGCAGACACACACAGAGAGACGGAATAGGGCTATTATATATACATATAATGGTTAAATGTAAAAATAAATAATACAAAACTAATGTAATATTTTTCAAAAATTGACAATGTTTTAAAATGTCAATGCTTAAAAAATTAGAATCGTATTATTTTAATTATTAACGTATTACTTAAACACTAATCAGAATATTTGAAAAAAACATCAACATTATCTTATTATAAAATAAATAAAATAAAACTCACAGTTATACATACACAATAATTTAATTAGAGTTTATTTGTGGAAAAAAAATATAAACAAGCACTAGTCCTTGAATTTAGCTTACTTAACAAAATTACCTTATTAAAAAAATCTAATCTAACCTAATTATTATGCATCACGCGTCTGACTGAATGACGTACGATCAAGATTGCGAGGGCTTTTATACCACCAACACACAATACACATCAAAATAAATTGAACGTCGTGTACTGCACTTTGACACAGCTTAATTAAAATTTCCTTCAAGAGAAAATTAATAATAATAACTAACGAGTTGTTTTTTTTTTTTTATAATTGCCCATACATTCGCTGCATCCTGCACGTTAACGTGCAAACGCGACGTAACATTAATTCATACAAAGCCTCGCGTGTTTATCCGTTTTATGTACAGACGACAAAGCCCGTCGGTTGACAATCCCTGAGATGACGGGGCAGACGTTTAAAACCCTCGGTGCACGATCCGTATTAGGCCGGGTGCACACTGGGTACGTATTCGTGTCGTACGTATGTTGTTGTCCCTCACACGTATCCGTATGGCACTGTCTCACGCCCAGAGAGAGACAACGCCATACGTGTGAGGGACAACACCATACGTACGATACGAATTCGTACGAATACGTACGAATACGTAACCAGTGTGCGCCGGGGCCTTAGTAGTTTAAACGCGTCGCTGACACCAATTGAGAAATTACACACGACTGCACAGCGAAACCCATTCATTCGCGGCACGTTTTAAAATTAGCGCGAACGTTTATTTGAAAACTTCTGGTGCTGCGCTATTTGAAACACGTCAAATATTTGAAATATGTTTCGAAACGACAAAGAGCGGAAACGAACGGTGAGACATAATTAAAACGATGATGCGCATTGATGCTGCCGTAGCTTCGCTCGGACGCGAAATTGTTTAGGACATACTTGCAGATTCGCTTATATTAAATTTCGTTCGCTATTGAATTTAACGAAATTACAACCTCCCATAGAGCGAGCAGGGGGTAGAATTTTGATGTTAATTCGATTCCACTCGGCGAAATATACGAATAATGCGACGGGAGTGAATGGAGCAATCGTAATTGGTATAATCGAGAGCGACGCGGTGTATTCGTTACAAAAACAATTTTAATAAAATTATATGGTTGATTTTTTTTATTTATTTCTGCGTTCACTTCGACGCACAGTGGTTTCCGGACATAATTGTTTTTAGCGTAAACTTCAGTCATGCATCGGCATTCTGTCACTGCTTTGGCGAAATTTGATTGCCTGCCAAATTGGGAGATCATCTTTACCTTATAGTCTGTTTTTTTTTTTTAACAAAAGAGTATGCAGTTTAAGTTTGAGCATATGTTTCATCTAGCTGTGTGTTTAAAAAGGGACAAAAATTCATTTATTTTTTAAAGAGAGGGATAAATTGTGCATTTACATACATAGTATATGTTTTTAAGTGAAATATACGGAGTATTTTAAATATAAATAGATTAACTAGTATAAGAAATATGTTAATGAATTGAATTAGATGAATGTAAGTGAAACGTTAAAAGTATACATGTTAGTTTATATTTTTAATATATTTAATATATTTAATAAGGTAATATAATATACATAGTCATAATACTAGGGGTGAGAATAAGTTAATAGTTAAGAATTTAAAATTGAGTAGATCTAGAAGAAATATCTTGTACAGGGGTGTTGCTGAATAAAATGGACTGCCAGAAGATCTTAGAAAAATATCTACGTAAGTTTATTATGTAATTTTAGATTTAAATTACTTTTTGTTCGTAACTAGCTTTTCAAGCTACTTTATTCAAATAAATAAAATACGTTTAATTTAGTTAGGAAAGATACTCGAATGGTTTCACGTTGCCTTTACGATAAAAATAAAGGATTTTATTTATTAAACGATTGTTTATGCAGTCTTTATTACTATATGTACATATGTATATAAAAGCGAAAAATTAAGTAGATCTAGGAGAAGTATCTTGTACAGGGGTGTTGTTGAATAAAATGGACTGCCAGAAGATCTTAGAAATATAAACAAAATTGATATATTCCATGCTACCTTAAAACAACACCTCTGTACAAGTGTTAATAGATCATCAAGTTTATTTTGTAATTTTAGCTATTTTAATTAAATAAATTTGGAAACACTTGAGTTTATATCCCTTTTAACACGTGCGGCTTTAATCAGATTGAACTTATTGAATGACAAACCTATAATATCCACTTGAATAACACACACTCAAAACTACAACTGAATGCTCTCAGTCATTCGACGTTTTTTCACTAATGAACTAACGAACGGTATCATGACATAATCATATTACTATGACTATTCGTAAAATAAACTTCAAAGTACTGAAGTCAACTGTGTCCAATTAAGACTGACACGTTCTACATACATATATAAATCGAACACTGTGCGGCATTTGGAAGGGTTGCGATAAGAGTTCTGCTCGATGTTCGTCGGATCACGTTCTAGCACTCGTATAGTATTAGGGGATGGTTCGCGCGATACTATCGCCGCATTTAAGTTTTATTTGAAAATATCTAGCATGGGAGGAGGGGGTTTTGGTTTTTGAAAAGGGGTTCGGTTCGTACGTGGAGACCGGAAGTGCGGAACTAGATAAGACCGGATATAAGGGACTCCGAAACGGCCACCGCGGGGAAGGAAATGGTCGCCAATAAAAACACGAAAATTGCCAAAAGTATGAGTTGTGGCACCCCCGCGGCTTAGTATAACGGCAAAAGTCCCATCATCATACATATACTACTACCGTTTCGTTGAAAAAACCGGAACGAATACAACACGCAAACAATGGAGTGAAAAAAAAATGCCAAAACTCGAAAGGTATTGTCGATATGATCAATTATTTCGCACGGTATGAAGCGTGGAACGCGTATACATACAGTGCGAATCGTTGAAATCGAATCACCGCTTTTTGATCTCGTTGTTATGTACATAGATAAATTGGAAAATTCCTACAAAAGACGGCTGACCTGGATTTGAACAACATTCAAATCTTGCCAACAGTTATAAACAAAACTTTAAATCATTCGGTTCTGTAAAAAATAAAATCCACAACCTTCGTTCGTTCAAACTGGTAATCTAATGCTGTAATTATTATAGTAAATTTCATAAAAAATATACTGATACAAACACAGCCCCATTTCAATGACCGCTACTGTATACACATTTGACAAATCGGGGTGGTGTGTTTGTGAGTAGCGTAAAAAATATATATCTTAAGAGGATTGATGTGGGGGAGTGAGTGTATTTCGAGATATTTCCAGAATAGATGTTGCCTCAAATGAAAAATTGAAAAGGCTCTTGCGGAATATCGACGTGCTAATATAATATTGGAAGCGTGTTAAAGAATACATCTTACAGATTTTTTTCAAACGTATTACATATGTATGAAATATAGTGAATATAATATTAATTCGCATGTGTATGATTTTGATACATGTTAATTAAATTTGGTATAAGAGACATGTACGTACAAAGAGCTGACAAGAACACTCGAATCGTTTACCCATTCGATCGATAAACTCAACAGTTAATAAAGAAAATGTGCACATTTGATACGAAAATAATATTAATATTATAGCGTAGATGAATTTATTACATATAACAAATACAAAAAGTCTTATTTATTTCAATATAAAGCTGATGTTCAGATACGGAAGACTGCGTGATCGATGTGTATGAAATTTATTGAAGAACATTTTTTTCCAATTTATTAAAATGACTTGAAAATCTGAATGAAAATTCAAAATTGATATAGATGGACGAAATTCCCTGAAGAAATAAATTGAATACGTAATTCAAATCTTTGATCTGACTCATCAATAATGCAAAATGAAAGCTAAAACGAAGGTATCCTTCAAATACTAATTCGCGGAATCACAATAGCAATATAAAAAGCATAAACAACGACGAATATTATTATGTACATTTTAAAATGTTGCTCAATAGTATTAAAAAGTATTTGGGTTTGGGTTTGAGGAATATAAAGAGTAACCAAACACTGAAAAAGTCGAAAAACCGTGTACAAAGAAAAATAACAGGATTTTTTACTTCTTTACAAGAAAAAAAATCCCACTTCCGATTGAGCGATTTTGATGATTTTTTTTTTTTCACAGATTGTAATTAGCATAATGATTATAGTTTTAGAATATTATGAAGATTTTAAATATTTAAAAGGCCGAAAAAAATAAATAACGAAATCTCGTTCAAGAGTAAACTGCCACTTCCGGTTAGCAGATATTGACCAAAATCATAATATCTCTTACACCTTACGTGAAAATAATAGATATGAAATTTCAGCTTGATAGACTTGACAGTTTCGGAGAAAAAGTTAAAGTTAAAAGTACACCGACACACCGACACACATACACACAGACATACAGACATTTTCCAGAAATCATGAAAACGAGATTAGGGGATGATACCTGATACAAATCAGTCAAAATCTCGAAGTCGAATTTTCGCACGATCACAATACTTTATCCGATTAGAATAAGTAAAAATGAACAATAGTTGTAAAATTGTGTAGATTAATTAAATGTGAGTTAAGAATTAGGAATTGGAAAAATGTTTGAGTATAGAAATTTTATATGTTGACTATAAACACATTGAAATTCAGTATAACAATGTAATGCCGGGATTCCAAATAACAAATATTAACCATCAATTAAATCACGATGACGATATAAAAGCGATTCATACACGTTTATAATGAAAATTTCCCATATACATACATACGTACATATATACAAGTGAATGGATTGCTGTAACAGCTGATCAAATGAACGATTCAATGAATCGAGGCACACTAAAAGCGCAATATCCATTTAAAAGATTGTTTCCAATAAAACGTAGCCGAAATCGAGATGGGAAGACCCTCGATAAATCTTCACAACAACCTGTTCAATTAATTTTGCGGAAAGCCCAATTAGACGAGGTACTGAAATATTCAGTGCGCAACGTTTAATATAATGCGTTCTATCTGGAGCCAGCGGTCGGGAACCGGCGGCCCCCGAGCCGCATGTGGCTCTTTGTACGAAAACCTGCGGCTCTCGCTGTCATCCAAAGTTTTACCTAAAACACAACGTTGATACACAATTTACACAAAATCAAAATTCATGACTATAAAAAGCTTTAAATCGTTTTTCAGATTAAACTTTATAATACTTTTTAATAATAAACTGTCAGACATTAAGAAATGTCATGAAGAAAACTTTTTTCTTACAGCTGTTCATTTCGTAAATGAGCAACATTTAATTTAATTTTGAATGTCATCATCGTCATTTTCAGCCGTTCACCATCTACTGCTGGATGAAGGCATCTCCAATCCTTTCCGGTTTTTGTCTGTCTTGAGTAATGTGCATCCACTTGACTCCACACATTCTTCCACTCGGTCTAACTTGCTTACTTTCACATCCTCTCGGATACTATTCCAGTATTTCTCCGTCTTCTTCCATACTTCTTACCCATATATTCCTCGTACGATATCTTCTTGTTATACCAAGCATACATATTAACATTGCTTCTCAGTGTGCACTGGATTTTATGTAAAATTTTTGAATTAAGCATTCACGTTTCACATCCGTACGTCATAACTGGCAGTACGCATTAGTTGTTTGCCTTATTTTTTAAGCATAGCGGAATGTTCATGTTCATCCCAGTTTCATTCTTCGTTGTATCACATATCATCTGAAAATAATATATTGCGGCTCCTAAACTTAAACAATTATGCAAGGTTTTGCCTAATTTGGCTCTTAGCTCGAAAAAGGTTCCCGACCACCGATCTAGACTTTTAAGAGCGAAGCGAGTTTTATTTTCGCGAGGGGAATTTCGAAAATTCAACGTGGAGAATCTCGTGGGCGTTGGCGAAGGTTCAAAGTTGGCATTTTTCATTCTAAAGTAATTACAATTAAGGTAGACGACGACTATGACGACGGACGAGTGAACGGAGAGATGGATTCATTGTAAGGCTGGAGAGAAGGTTAAAGAGGAAAGCACGCCCGTTCTGATAAATAGAGGTTGATTAGAGGGTTAAATTATGCCAAGGCACGAAAAAGCGTTGTCGACCCTCGAAAGAAACGCTCAAGAGAAAAATACCAACCCTTAGCGGAAACGAATCGCCTACAAATTCGACCATAAAGAATTCCTTTTTTTTTTTTTTTTTTTAATTTTTTTCCCCCATTCTTTTTTTTTTCATTTCGACGGTATTTTTTTCACGACGTCTTAATTTTTTTCCAATACCACTTAACCGAGATCGTAAGTTGTTGTAATAAAATCACGAACAACAAACAACGTAATAAACCGTTAATAATATCGTCCTAATTGTATTCAATGCGAGTTTATCGAACGAACGCTCGCTCTGAAAAGGTAATCAGTAATAATGAAAGTTTTCACGTATGGTACGTTCAGCGCCGTAGGGGCGCACAACTTTTAATTACTTCGTTTCCAATATAAGTTTTTCTATTAATAAATATAAAGGTAGGTACAATACATCACATATACAATATATTATTTTCCTTGCCGGTATAGATATCGCACAACTAATGGGATTTGTTGGTGGGGAGGTTCGCATTGAGGTGTTCGACCTCCAGCTTATAATCCTATTAAATTTCTGTGCAAAGTTTACAACAATAAGCCTCGGGTTGCGTATAATTGGCACTTCATTATGAATTTAACAAAGTTTAGCACGTGTTTGATCTGACATTCGCCTAAAAAATATTTGATCTGCCATTGACAAGTGACTGTCGACTTTCAACAATTTTACAAGTATATTTCAATCTTTGTCGATGCGAAGAAACTACGCTGTACGAGTGAATGTAAAATTATATATAAAAAAAAAATGTATAGAAAGATTTGCACAGTGAGCTTACAGAATAAGTTGATAAATTGTAATAAATCATACTTTCCTAACAAGCACGTACGCTTACTTCGTTATGTTGTGAATGAAATATGATTTTCATATTTGTTTTGTACATACATATTATGAAGAGTGAAACTAGGATAAATAAAACTTTTGCAAGAATGAAAATAGTTAAATAAATCTAACATTCCGCTAGGCTTAAAAAAGAAGGCATGCCATACCCAATGTGTACTGCCAGTTATGACGTATGGATGTAAAACTTGGATGATAAATTCAAGAATGCTACGTAAGATCCAGTGCACACAGAGAATGTATGCTTGGTATAACAAGAAGAGATCGTAAAAGGAATTAATAAGTCAAGTGGATGCAGATTGTTCAAGACAGACAGGAATGAAAGGGGATGTGAGAGGCCTTCATCCAGCAGTGGATGGTGAACGACTGAAAATGTATTTTAACTAGTGTAAGCCCGTTGAATATCAACGCCTGCTGAATTTTAAAGCCGACACGAATACGTACCCAGTGACTTTGGACGGGAAGTAAAAAAAAAAAAAAAAATTTATAGTTTTTATAGGTAGGTAGGTAGGTATGTAGGTATACATAGGTAATGTTTAAAATAAAAAGGAGCCTTTTAGCAATAGGCCGTGGCTGATGCGTTAGCGTTCATAACTACCGACCTGTCGTCCCGAGTTCGAACCCCACTCATTCTGGTATTTTAATTATTTTTCCTCATTTCCTATTTATTTTAACTATAGGTAATGTTTAAAAAAAAAGGACAAAATCGAAAACGGGCAATAGCGAATAGCATCAGTGCGAGTAACTCGAGCCTGGGTTCATGGTCATGGGTTCGATCCCCACTCGTTCTGCCAAGTTTTTTCCCAATTTTTCCTCAGCGAGCGTTATCAGCAGACAGACAGACAAACAGACGGATTTCGGACTATTATATATATAATATACCCTGTAAAATGAATGAAAGCCTTACAGAAAAACTTACATTGAATCATTTGGAACTGGTTTTAGTAATGATTCGAGCATTTGTTCATGAAAATGATTCAATATTCAAATTACAGTGGATCGCTAGTCGTTTCAAAATCAGCTTACACCACTTCTTATTATTATTAATACGTTTTCAACGGTTATAAATAAAAGTTTTTAACGACACTCCCTTAACGACAGTTTTAAATATTTCGTCTACGTTCAAAAACGCGCTATATATATTTTTACGACTGTCGTCGTCTGGAAAATCTCGCAGCGGCGCTTGGAGTTTTGAACACTCGATACAGTCGAAGAAATACGTAAAATATAATTTATACGCGATTCGAATAGACTTAAGAGGGAAAGGGGGAAGTAAGCAGTGTAGACTTGCGAATTTCCCTCGAAAATGTGACCGGCTTAACGTCCCTCGTGTAAATATTCAAAGTCGTTGAATAAAATTAAAGCATTATAAACGTTCGCGGTCTCTCACTCACACTCTCTCTCTATACTAGAGAGCTTTTCCCCGGGCCGGTAATGAGCGAAAATATGCAGATGAACGAAATCGAACGGCATAAAGCCTTTGTTTTGAACATTGAAATTATTATGATCGCGTCGGATAAACGGATCAACTAGATTTTCAATTAAGCCCTCGCCCCGCGACCGGGATTTCCTTTTCAAAACGCATAATCCGCACAGAGTTCGGAGCTCGTGGGACAATTTTCCGGTAGATTCGATCGAAAATTCCCCTTTAACTAGATCGGAAACGCTGCCACGTGTAAGATTGGCCATTCTTAACGGTACGACTGGGAGAGGGGAGAGGGGTGTGGCCAAACGTTCGTTTCAGCACTTTTGCAATCGTATTATACGCCAAGTTTGCCGAATGCCGCTGAAGTGTTGCAGTGTGCGACGAAAAGTTTCCGATTGAAACTACGTATGTAGATTCTGAGGAGAAAAGCGTGTGTGCCTGCATATGCCAATTTTAATGTAGCTCAATTGAACGGGACCGTGTAAATAGTAAAAACTCAAGTTGCAAATAAATATATTGAATGTTAGAAGCTTTGTACTAGATCAGGGATTCCCAACCCCGTGCCCGCGGGCACCATGGCGCCCGCTGACCGATTTGTGTGCGCCCGCCACTATTCGACCACGACAGAATTTTTTAAACTTGGAGTTGTAGGGAAAAGACAAACATGTAGCTAAAATGATAGACTCTGTAAACTCATTTAAAGCCAAACTGTTTTTGTGGATATCACATCTGCAGATGAAGTCTCTCGTGCATTTCCCAAATATGAAGAAAATGGCAGGTAACAGTGAATTCAACGTGTCATTATTTGTTAAGCACCTTCAAGTGCTTCAAGAAGAGTTTGAAAAGAGATTTCAACAGTTTACTATCATCGAGCCAATGGTCTCCTTTTTTATCAATCCTTTTACTTGACAAATAAATATAATGGAAATAGCTGCGTACATTGCAGAGCTTGTTCAAGTGAAGGACCTTCAGAATGATATTATGCTAAAATCCTTAATATCAGATAAGGACTTCTGGAATACAGTGGACAGAAAAGAGTTTTCATTCTGAAATTTTTTGTGTATTATTTATTACCTAAATATGTATGTATGTTCAACTATAAATTTGCTTTGAAAAAATAGGTGGTGCCCGCCGCCCTACCAATATTTTAAAATGTGCTCTAGGGTACAATAAGGTTGGGAGCCCCTGTACTGCCGCGTACTCATTAGCGAACGTGAGCGTGTAATGCAACAAAGTTTGTAAATGTGTACGCGTTCGCGAGCATACTTTGCAACGTTCGTGGCGATCCACTCGGTGTCGGTTTTTGGCGCGAACACAAAGGTCGTTCGCGGTTGGTTGCACGGCGAGTGTGTACATGGCGTCCACATTAGCGAGCATTACATTGCACGCTCGTGTTCGCTAATGAGTACGCGGCTTCAAATGCCAAATTGTTGATGCTAATTGACGGGAAATGAAAAATATCTAACCAACCCTAATTTATTGTATTTGTATTCCTTTGCATAGAACCACATATTAAATTTTCATTTGTAAAAACATTAACATTGCCATTGAAGGTAAACGTGCGTTTATTATTGACACATGAGTGGTATATATGTATGTATGTACATATAACAGTAATTCGAATTTTAAATGAACACAAAAGAGGTGTGTCGAGCGTTTATACTCCTGAAGCGATTTTAATACAATTTCTAACGGACAGATAGACAGATGGATAGACATTAGCTCTTTATGTATGTATAATATATACTACATTGCCTGTCGAAGATCAATGTCCGTTTATTTACTATTGGCTACGGGAAAACAATTAGATTTCTAGAAATAAGTTTTATTATTAGTGTTTATTATGTTTATTACATAGTAATGGTACCTGTGGTTTAGATTTCAAAACTGCGTTTTAACGGTCCAACGAACGTTGGTTGAATCAGCAAACAGGTTTAAGCTCTTTATACATATGTAGTACTAGTTTAAGCCCGTTGAATTTAAGCCCGATCAACGGACGTGTTTGACGTAATTGATTACGTAACAATTTAGCAAAGTCGCGAACCTACTAAGGATTAATATTTTCAAATTATAGGAAGGCTCCCATCACCGGTGCTGGGTGAACGCGTTAGCGCTAACTCACCCAACCTGGTGATCACGTGTTCAAATCCCACTCGCGACGTTCGTGTTTTTTCAATTAAATTTGCAGCATTATCAGCAGACGGACCGACATAAATACAAACGGAATTGGGCTATTATATATATAATAATGTGTAGTTTAGCCTTTCAGAAGCCAAACCGACTGTCAATTACCGATCATCAACAACATAGCCAAACTTAGCCTAAACTAACCTACATAGTTTAATATTACCTAATAGAATCTAACATATTTTTATTCATTTGAAGTTAAATCAAAGATTTGATACAGAATTTATAAGGCAACCGTGCTTGAGCGATAGAAAGTCGTAATAATTTTATTGTATGCGGCTGCACGCTGTTATTGTATATAGCATTTTATTTTCAGATGCGATAAGTCCGCAATGTGTCCTTATAAAAATGTGCACGTTTTGAAGGAATTGCAAACACTTTTCAGCTCGTATATCACGTGAAAATTTCCTCATATTCGCTCCAGCGCGATTATCCCGGAAGCGCAACTCGACTGCATTAAAGTGAAATATATGTATGTATATATCGTGGACGTGTCATTTTTCCGGGAATTTTCATGATGCACACAATGGACATAAGGTATGTGTAAATATGTGCACTTCACGGTGGAAACATTATTAAATTACAGTACTGAAAATTCGAAAAAATTCAAACGATACGTCAGTTAATAGAATTATGTACATTGTATGTACATATGTATGTACACAGTGGTTGCTTTCAGAAATTTATATCTTCGAAACTAATAATGCTCCAAAATTGAAACAACAACAATTTAAATTTCAAGTCATCCTCTTTCTAACGATTTGGTTATTGTTTCCAAACAGATTATTATAAATTCCAATATTAGCGCTTGGAAAAAAATAATGAAAAACCGCATTTTATAATGAAATTGCAAACAATTAATGATGTATGTACATATATATGTACAGTTGATTTTTTTTCACACTTCAAAACTGTAGAGTAAATCAGGGCCATATGAAACCATTCATGTTTCTATAAACTATTACCTAAGCTGATTGTTAACATTTTAAACTGTTATGTATAGGTGTGTATGTACATACAATGAAATTCCCTTATTACAAAATGCGTTTTTCTGTATTTTTATTTCAAGGGCTAATTTTGGAATTAATTATCATCTGTTTGTCAAAAACTACTTTATCTATTAAAAACTATTTACAATAGTATTGACGCATAAATAACTCAATATGGGCCCCGATTCGCTCTACAATTTTGAAATGTAAAATAAACCAAAAGAAAAATTCAAATGTAATTGTTCCTCTCCAATTCTCTTCCATTCCTGTCTGTCTTGGGCAATCTGCATCCACTTGAATTCACACATTCAATTAATCAGCCCATCGTCCACTCTGTCTACCTTGCTTTCTTTCACATCCTCTCGGATACCATTCCAATATTTCTTGCGTCCATCTGCCATCCATTCTTCTCGCTATGTGTCTACTTCAACTTAACTTAACACGTTTCTGCATCTGCCACTTTGGTCATACTTCTTACCCATGCATTCCTCTTACGATCTCTTCTCATTATACCGAGCATACATCTTTCCATGCTTCTCTGTGTGCACTGGATCTTGCGTAACATTCTTGAATTTAGCATCCACGTTTCACATCCATACGTCATAACTCGCAGTACGCATTTGTCCCATACCTTTTTAAAAACTATGTACATACATATGTTCATTCTTCCAAAAGCACCCCATCCTAGTTTCATTCTTCGTTTAATTTCTTCGTTCATTCAGTCATGTTATGTCAATATGTAATAAAAAATACATAATAATAATGTCTATGAACGAGTTCACATTTATGTACACATTTGCACACGTGAGAAGTCATTGAACACAAATACAAAAATAAAGCAATTCCTTTGTGCATATTATTATTCACCGAATTGAGTATGCTTCAAAGGACCACGAGTACTTAAACGCCTAGTCCAATAGTACGCATTTTGTCGTATGCCTTCTTTTTTTAGGCATAGCGGAATGATGGATTTAAAAACAATGTTCATTCTTCCAAAACCACTCCATTTTATTTATTCTTCTTTACAATCATTATCATCTGTTTGGCAAAAACTATCACACCATTAAAAAGTAGACAGTGTGAACTTTAAAATGCTTTTTTCTCCATTGCCGTAGCACTATTAGTTTCGAAGATATAATTTTTTGTAAAGGACACCATTTTTTTTTAATGGCCACTGTGTATATAAATGCTACCATGTTTACAAGAAGTCGTAGCATTATTTAGTTCGATTCGAATTGAATTGGTGAGCCCACCTGAGCGGGCAACTTAAGTAGTCACCTGTTGCTGAAAAAGCTTTCGCGCACCGTATGAAATATACCGTTCGGGAGCGTTAACACGCGAGACATATGAGGCTGTGCGGCACTAAACGGATGAAAAACTGAAGAAAATCGAGAAAAATTCATTACAGAGAGATCTCGTGAATAATTCAAGATTTAAATTTAATTCGTAGAGGTGTGTCGGTGGTGTGAAAAATACATTTGTCCCTGCGAGGCCCGTGAACGCATTTTTCGAGTGGTTGGTCGTACACGCACCCTCTCCACGGCGAGTGGCCGTAAGTAATGCAAATGAAATTTTAATTTAATCGTTTGCTCCCACCCCCCATAAGTCCCACCCCTGTAGCTGCGATATGACTATAAATAATTTTCGCGTGCTTTGAAAATTCGAATTTATCGGAATTTTTAACGGGTCTGAATATTCATGTATGAATCAATTGTTTTTATATTAATTAAACTTTTGTCCCTTTTACTTAACTGGCAATGGTCATATATGTATATCAACAAAACAGAATTGTATATAGTAACTAACTGATAGTTACTATATACACAGTAGGACAATCGTTCTGTCTCTAATGGAAAGGTCAACAAAGGGGGAGGGGTGGCCTCATATGAGAATCGTGTCTCATCTAAGGTTGAAAGTGTCAGATGTTTTAATCTTACTATAAACATGGTTAAGTTTGTGAAATTCCCTAATTGTATAAAATACTTATTCATTTTATACAATGAAATAAATAAACTGTGCAATCTGAATTCCAATCATATCAGATAATTCTGAAGTACAATTTTTTTCTATTTAAATCCAACATTCCGCTATGATTAAATTTTGCACGCAAAACATAGTCACAGTAGATAACCATATTTTAGAGATAGTTGATGGTTATTTATACTTGAGGCAATCGGTCAACATGACTGGATGTAAAGAAGAAGGAATGGAGCGCTTTTGGAAGAATGAAAATAGTTTTTAAATACAACATCCCGCTATGCTTAAAAAAGAAGGCACACGACCAGTTATGACGTATGGATGTGAAACGTGGATGCTAAATTCAAGAATGTTACGCAATATCCAGTGCACACCACAGAGAAGCATGGAAAGGTGTATGCTCGGTATAGCGAGAAGAGATCGTAAGAGGAATACATGGGTAAGAAGTATGACCAAAGTGGCAGATATAGCGGAATGTGTGAAAAACGTGACAGGGACATACATATAGTGAGAAGAATGGATGGCAGATGTACGTGAGAAATACTGGAATGGTATCCGAGAGGATGTGAAAGAAAGCAAGGTAGGCCGAGTGGACGATGGGCTGATGAATTGAGAAGAATGTGTGCGAGTCAAGTGGATGCAGATTGCTCAAGACAGACAGGAATGGAAGAGGAATGGATAGGCCTGGATGCAGCAGTGGATGGTGAACGACTGAAAATGATGATGATAACTTATTATACATTATAGGTATAACAAGAAGAGATCATAAGTGGAATACATGGGTGAGAAGTATGACCGAAGTGGCGTATATAGCAGAACGTGTGAAAAACGTGCCTAGGACACATAGAGCGAGAAGAATGGATGGCAGATGGGCGCGAGAAATACTGGAATAGTATCCGAGAGGATGTGAAAGAAAGCAAGGTAGGCCGAGTGGACGATTGGCTGATGAATTGAGAAGAATGTGTGCGAGTCAAATGGATGCAGATTGCTCAAGACAGACAGGAATGGAAGAGGAATGGATAGGCATGGATGCAGCAGTAGATGGTGAACGACTGAAAATGATGATTATAAATTATAGGTATAACGAGAAGAGATCATAAGAGGAATGCATGGGTAAGAAGTATGACCAAGGTGGCAGACGGACGCGAGAAATACTGAAATGGTATCCGAGAGGATGTGAAAGAAAGCAAGGTAGACCGAGTGGACGATAGACTGATGAATTGAAGTGCTCAAGACAGACAGGAATGGAATAGGATTGGACAAGCCTTCATCCAGCAGTGAACGTTGAACGGCTGAAAATGACGATGATGACGTGCTTTCATTTTATGAAACGTAGTACATTTCGCACTTTTCCTGGCCGTTTTATTTAATTACACATATGTATGTACGCACTTTCAAAAATCCTAATACATACATACATATAGACAAACAACGCTTCGTACACGAGTGAACCACGGTCAAATATTATTTTTTTTTACACAAAAGTTGATACAACATTGTGGAATACGTTTAGGAGGCACTCGGCGGAAAAACCGGATGCGCCGACATCGCGTTTCATAAAGCCGACATCCGGTTTTTAAAACCTATAGGCCGCCTACTCATCCTCTGGAAGAGGTGGAAGAGGGTTGTAGGGGGTAGAGGGATTTCCCGTCAGGTATCAGTTTGAATTACATGCTCCGCCACCCCTGAACTACCCCCTATAACCATCCTCCTTAGCCTACCCTCTATCTCTTCTCGCGCTACTACCGTTCACCCCGAGGATATTTTCCCCGAGTACAATATCAATGAAATTTGAATATCTTACGTGAGGGCGTGTGCGGTTTGTAAAATACACACGACGAGCAACAGACGTGGTAAACTAAAGCGGGCGAACGAACAGTGGGTGGTTGGGGGTTGTCCAAACAATTTAAATTACGGCCGTATTATACAGGCCCGTGCGCGAAGTCGAGCAGTGTGCAAAATTCAATAATTGCTCTCGGACATTGTACATACATATGTATGTATATATATATGTGTACATTAGGGTGGAGTGACATTGCAAAAATTAAAAATTGGCATTGTAATACCTACCAAAAGTTTCATTGTATCATTCGCATTCTCATGTCTTCGGGCCTCTACCTGAAGGTAGATGATAATATGCCTATTAATTTCGAAATCTGAACACGGAATACAAATTTTTAGATAACATGCTCATAAAATTACCCTAACTTTATTGAACGCTAGTGTAAGCCCGTTGAATATCAACGCCCGCTTAATTTTAAATTACGTAAAGCGCTTTTTAATTAGAGATTAATTGATCGCACGGTTGTAAGTCACAAAAAAAATAGTAGTTTTACAGTGCCATCTTTGCCCCCACCAATTGATCCAACGGTATCCATTTAATTAATAACCAGGTCGATAATTTTTTTTTTATACCTTACTATTTATATAATAATTATTAATTATTATTTGTAAGTTATAATTCATAATTTTATTAGTGATTTTGTAAAAATCAAAAAAAAAAAAAAAAATAATAGTTTTTATAGCGTCATCTATGTATTATTAACACGATCCCTTTTGTAGGTAATGTTTAAAAAAAAAAAAAGGACTAAATTGACCAAGGGTGATAGCGAATAGCATTAGTGCGAGTTCTCTCGAGCCTGGGGTCCTGGGTTCGATCCCCCACTCTTTCTGGTTTTTTAATTATTTTTCCTCAGCGAGCGTTATCAGCAGACAGACGGATTTCGGCTATTATATATATAATTATAAGTACTTTTTGTAAAAATCTAATTTATTTACGTATTTCTTGAATTATTTAAATAAGTGTGAATTTGTGAACGCGGTGGAGGGAGGCATACGAGTAAATATATGTAAGTATATACGAGTAAAGTAAATAATAATTTTCAATTAAAATTGCTATTTATAGAGATTGGAAATTTTCATTTCAAAAGTGTTAAAATAAAAGTGCTGGTAGAGACCAGAAAAACTTTTTAATTAAGCATTTTTTTTTTAGACAGAAGAGGTATGATGTAGAGGCAACTTTTTACAACTATTTCAAAACGAATATCCCAAAAAAAAAAGTTCCATACATTGACGTTCCACAAAAATGTACATATTTACGTATGTACCTATGTATGTACATATGTGCAAGCGAATAAATATTAACTGCGAGCGAGTTGATATTAACATTAGCCCGATCGAGGAATTTTCTAATTAAGTTGATCCAGATTTTACGTACCACTTGTGAAACTATGCATTTATGTACATCAACTCAATTTATGTGGTATATGTAATAAATTATTTTAAGAGAAAAATTAAAATTAAATTAAATTAAATTAATTACATAACTATCGAATGAACAATTTTTTTTTTTTTTTTTTTTTATTAGGTTCACTTCGTCTAATCGCGTTAATTAATCGTCTCGTTTGGAACGATGATCGCAACGCTCAACTCTTACCATCCACTTCTACCCCTCTACCACTCACCCCCTTTAACCCTTAATTACACCACACACTTAAATGAATTTAAACTCGACGCAGTTAAACTTGCGTAATCAAAATGTTCAAGAATTCGCACCGGGTCGAACGTTGCGTTGTGCGCGCGTATACGGAAATTTCAGCAAAAGCTCGCCCACCCCAACCATCCCTACTAATAATAACCCTTACGCGAAACTTTCGTCGGGCGGAACCTTTTAAATTAAAATTATTGCGTGTTTTGCTTACATTTCGAGCAATGTGTGTTTCCTCGAAATGGAATAAAGGATGAAGGATTCGCACCCGTGCCGCATACATCATCGTTCGCCGCAAAAAGTTCACAGAAATTTTTGACTCATATATGTACATATGTATGTACGTGTATTTTATTTTTATTTTTCAGTATGAATAAATGACACGTTTGCGATTAAAAATAAACGTTCGATGTACGACCTATCGGTTATCATTCGGAATTGGAATTGCGTACATCTGTTTGTGACTTGGCTTTAATCAAAAACTAACAAGAATCGCAACGAGCTGAAAAAATATATATAAAGTTCATTTTTAAATTAGTAAATAGGGTAATTAAAAAATTGGTTACAAAAACTACTAAATAGAGCTATGCGGAGTATTTTAAATGTCAATAGATTAACTATGTAGTATAAGATTGTATGTTGAATGAATTGAATTGGATGACTGTAAATGAAAACTTAAAGGTGTGCATGTTACTATATATTTTTAAATTATGTAGATAAGAATTTATTACCAAAATATTTTGATTAACAGGGTATAATATACACAGTCATAATTATTAGGGGTAAGAATAAGTTAATAATTAAGAATTTAAATAAAGTAGATCCAGGAGAAGTATCTTGTACGGGGGGGGGGGGTGTTGTTGAATATACATAATGGCCTGTTAGAAGTTGTCAGAAATATAAATATAATTGATAGATTCCTGGCAGCCTTAAAACAGCACCTCTGCACAAGTGCTTGTAATGTTTTGCTCTAAGTAATATTTGTTTGTAATTAATGTAAACTATCGCCTGTTAATTGTACGAAAAAAAAAAAATGTCCCTACTTTTTAACTAACTTTCATCGTGATCAAATTTTTTCATACAGTGTGGCGAAACATTCTTCGTTCGGTGAAAAAATGCTCTCATAGTGTATTAAACGACAATTAAATAAGAATAATAAGCATAGGGCTGAAGGAAACTAACTTTTTGATACTATATATCAATAAATAATAAATTTGCATGGCTTGTACGCATGAAACTTGTGATTTTTCACTCGCATCACGTTTTCCGATCTTCCACGATTGAAAAAAAATCAATACAATTAAAACTGCGACATTTTGAATGTCATTTAAATCAAAATTATATAAGTGATTGGTTGTGTGAAAATAAATTAAAACTAAATGTGAATAAAACAAAAATTATGTAGTTGAATAGTAAAAATTTGTTGAAAGAAATTAGGATTAATGATACAATTATTGAAATAGTTGATAATTTAACATATTTGGGAATTTATATAGACTCTAAACTGAGCTTTAAGGTACATGCTGAATATATAATTTAAAAAAATGGCTAGAAAATTTGGTGTTTTATGTACATACATACATATGTAGGTTAAGAAATATTTTAAGTAGAAAAAGTAAGGTTTTAGTCTATAATACAATTGTCTCACCACACGTGGTATATTGTGCCACTGTACTTAATGTGTTCAGTGGCCAAGATTTAGATAAAATGCAAAGGTTATAAAATAGAGCTATGAGAGGTATTTTGAATGTTGGTAGGCTAAAAAGTAATGGAAGTATGTTAGATGAATTGAGATGGGTGAGTATTAGATTTTTTTTAAAGTTAAGCACATTATCTTTTGTTTATAAGTTAGATCATAAGTTATTTCCAAATTATTTTAAGAATTATATCATTAGAAATAGTGATATCCACAATTATTGTACTAGAAATAAGAACCATTTAGTTGTAGGTAGAGTAAGGAAAACGAAGACAGTTGGTGTTGTTTTTCACAGGGGGGTGTTAATGTATAATGCCCTTCTTGAGTGCGTCAGGTCTTCTAAGACCATATATGCATTCTTGCAAAGTGTAAGGAGACACCTCTGTGAGGGATAGTAGAGATGTATAAGTATAGTGTATAATGTGTACTACTATAGGTACATAGATTTATGTAGTTCTTATAAATATGTAGTTAAGTTAGATAATAATATGTTACAATCATATTTTAGTAAATTTATTGTGAGAGGAATAGATGTACATATGTAAATATAATTTAAGGAATAAAAATAGTTTAATTATAAAAAATGTTAAAATAAATAGAAATAGGAGAAGCATCTTGTACAGAGGTGTTTTGGAGTATAATAGACTGCCAGATGGAATTAGAAGCTCAAAACTATTGAAAAATAACTAGCAGTCTTAGAAAAACATCTCTGTACAGGTGCTTAGTTAAGGATTATAATTAATTAACTTAAGCTACTGTATTATATAAATAAATAAATAGATGTAAGTAAAATTAGCTCATTAGGTAATCTATATATACATACATATATATAAAAATCAATGTCTGTCTGTTTGTCTCTTATAGGCTCCTAAACCACTCAACCATTCGCGATGAAGCTTTCAGGACTTATTGCGATCATGCCGGGCATGGTTCATGTGAAAAAAAATCGGGAAAAAACGGGAACGGGCCTGCTCACGCGTCAGATAACGTACTAGGAACGGAAACGGGAACGGGATCGAGAACGGGATCAAGATCGGGAACGGGACCGGGATCTGGAATCGGGAAAAAACGGGAACGGGATCGGAACCGGGAATCGGGAACAGGAACGGGAACGGGCCTGCTCACGCGTCAGAAAACGTACTAGGAACGGGAACGGTATCGGGCATTGCAAAGCATGCCGGGTCAGCTAGTATTATATAAAATAAATAAATAATCCCCACCACTGAGCCAATATACTGTTTTATAATCGAATGAAGAATGGGTTGATAGTTTCATTACTTTATATTCTAAAGTGTCCTTAACTGGGGAGCCGTTAAGCGATATTGTTCCCGCATAAAAATAACTTTATTCGTTCAAATATGAAACTTTAGACTAGGAAGCTTTGACGACGCCCCAATTTTTGACAGTCATCTTGCAAACCTTCTGAATGACCAAGCTTCAAAATTCAAGTACACGCCACCACCCTTCTGATTAGCGAGCAAGAAGTTGCCGTCGACCCTTGACCGTTTCAATTAATGAACTCCAGAGATTAATTGAGTAACTCGCAGCGAGGCGTAACGTTAGCCGGACGTTGGCCAAACTAATTTGCGTAAGACTGAAGAATTCCTGAGGCGCTTACATACATACATACATACATATGTAGGTACCCAACCTTATATATAAACTATCCCATTTCTAAGAATCGTGTCCGAGGCCCGAGCTGAGTTTCACCAAAACTAATAACACACAGCATCTGTTGATAGAGCCTTTGTGCTTTCGCCGCGCATAGTTTGCGCGTTTGCGACGAGCAGCAATGTTGAAAAATAAAGCGAGCAACTATTCGTTGGTCGGGGAATTTTTAATTAATTCCGTTGTTTGAATGTTGGGAGCTTTGTTCGTGAAAAATCGCGCACACAAAGGGAACTCACGGCAATTCAATATCGTACAGTGAATCAAGTACAGTGTCGATTTGACAAAAATGTGTAAACAGGGTAGTTTCGATGTTCCAAACAAAATAGACGATTTTATGCTTATGTACATAAGTCTGGCAACATGCATCCACCTGACTCCACACATTCTTCTCAATTCATCAGCCCGTCGTCCACTCGGTCTACCTTGCTTCCTTTCACATCCTCTCGGATACCATTCCAGTATTTCTCGCGTCCAGCCCATTGCCACTTCAACTTTTTCACACGTTCTGCTATATCTGCCACTTTGGTCATACTTCTTACAATCTCTCCTTGTCATACCAAGCATACAACTTTCCACGCTTCTCTGTGTGCACTGGATCTTGCGTAACATTCTTGAATTTAGCATCCACGTTTCACATCCATACGTCATAACTGGCAGTACGCATTGGTACTGTATCTATGGCAACGAATTAATCGGTCAGTATTTACTTCAATAAACGGCAAGTAACTGTTCAATGAAATGGTCAGTATTATATTTAAAAAAGGATTAGTAAAAATAATAAATGATCGGTAAAAAATAAAATTTTGTTAAGTAACTTTTTCACAAACGGTGAGTAAATACTTTAAACGCCGACCGTTTATTGTTAATTACTGACCATTTATATACACGTAAATGCTGTGCAATGTGTACTGATCGCTTAAAAAAACTTTTTATTAAAATTACCCACCATTTGGTTCAAGTAACTAAGTTACTGACACGATAAATAAAGGCATCTATTATCATGAATCATTGTTTTACTATTTTTTTTTTTTTTATTAGTAGCACTATGAACTAACTGTGTTTTTACGAAAGTTGCGTGTGTGTGCAAAGATATTCTTCTTTATATATGTACATATATTTGAAATATTTAAAGAAGATTAGGTTTAACTGTTTTTATTTGCAAAGTCCTAAGTTTTTTTTTAATTTGAAAGATTTTTGGTTGAAATTGATACTGAAAAACACGACCTCCAGTTGTACGTGTTACGATTTTGTTTTCTTAAATTTCTTGCGGTCAAAACAATCTTATAAGAGTTTATAATTGCGTTGAAAGGTACACACGGTGTAGCTAAATTTGTATTCACAACAAAAGCGTTAAAATTTTCTTTCAAACATTAGGTGTATGACGTAATCTTCCCCTATACTAAAAATTATGATAATTTCGCCACCAAAAACCATCCATATATTGTCAATACACTAGTACTGTTATAATATTCCACGTAACGTATACCCGATTTGAGGTTCACATCCCCATCTAGGATTTCTCCTTTCCTGTAACCTGTAGAAGGTACAGAGATATACGTAAATACCCAGGGGATGGAGATCTCGGGTTCGAATTCGCACCTCGGGTACATTTGCATCGGGATACGAGAGTCAGATACCTTATACCCCAAAGGTGGCTGCGGTGCTGCCTTAAATCGAATGTCAACTCGTGTTTTCTTTACGTAAGACGTGGAAAAACACGACTCGGTGAAGAAAATCTCGACGCTAATACAATTCAGAGGACTGTTGAGCTTTCTGGGTATGGGTAAGTATAGTGAATTGACAGTAGTAACGCAACGCAACGTTCCAAAAGTGTCTTATCAGTTCGTAGCAGATGCGTATAAAAAGCAAAGGAATAAAATTAATTGTAATTTATGGAGGATAATGTGTACTCACCGGTCATAAAAAGGGGCCACCAGCCCCAAGGTAACCTCATTGCTTGGTCATGATCATCTGTAACAAAAATAGCACACTCGTTAATATTATACTTGAATTACATCCAATTAAAAACTGCGTTCTGGCTCTAAAATAATACCCTCAACTTTTATACTAAAAATATTCAGTTTACCGATATTGTTACACAATATACATATAAGTGCATAAACTACATGCTCATCGTTACTATAACGACCGTTAAAAAATTAACTGCCGGTTATGAGTAAACAGTTTGGACCAAATTGTTTGACCAATGTTTCGCCCGAACAAAAAATTGGTGGCCTACGAGAATGCAGCAAGCCGTAGTAAATAATATATAACGGTTAATTCATATCGTTTCAGCTCGTGAACTTTTTGATAATAATAAATATTTCATTACTAGTGTAAGCCCGTTGAATATCAACGGAGCGGTTTTTCATCAACCGTACTGTATGAGTATACATATGTATGTATATAAGCGAGCGATCCACGGCTATCCAGCCAGACAGACACTTGCGCTACTATATGTACATACATACATATATAATACTGAGCTTAGAAAAAAAATAATATTAAATGTAATAGCTTTTATAGTTTTTGCATAGATGGCGCGTTATAATACAACAACGTAACAATTTGGCAAAGTCGCGAACCTTTTGAGGATTAATATTGTCAAATTGTAGCAGGTCCGTCATTTCTTAGTTTGGATGAGTGCGTAATTCCTCTTTCGAACTGGTGATCTCGGGTTCAAATCCCACTCTCGCGCGGACGGTTCGTGTATTTTAATTATTTACCGAGGCGAGCGTAATCAACAGACAGACGGAATAGGGCTATTATACATATACAAATATGTATGATGATCATCAAGGCCTCTACAATCCTCTTTCATTCCTGTCTGTCTTGAGCAATCTGCATCGAGTTGACTCCACACATTCTTCTCAATTCATCAGCTCATCGTCCACTCAGTCTACCTTGCTTTCTTTCACATCCTCTCGGATACCATTCCAGTATTTCTCGCCTCCATCCGCCACCAATATTGTTCTCGCTATGTGCCCAGTCCAACTTTTTCACACGTTCAGCAATATCTGCCAATTTGGTCATACTTCTTATACGTGTATTCCTCTTACGATCTATTCTTGTTATACCAAGCATACATATTTCCATGAGTGTGAATAAATATTTATATCAATTTAATCACGTTATTACAGTTAAAACAAACAATTGTAAATATAAAATTGTCTCATATGCGTATTCTTTCATTCGAAAAGAATTGAAATATGAATAATATAAGTACAATGTATACAACGTGTACAAAGATATAAAGGTCGCGAATGTAAAGCAATTCGCGCCATATGAACAAAGGATATTCAATCGACATTTTGTTATCATTACAAATTCAATTCAAAATGATTTTAAATTAATTTTAAAACAATTTTACCTACTAACGTCTGGCTGTCCCTATGCGTTTTAATGCTCTGCGTCCTAACCAATCAAAGCAATAATAGTTCAAAATAAATCATTTTCAAAAATCATTTATAACACGCCTGGATATACTAACCTAAAATCCACTGTACAATTCCCAGTCGACATCCCACATTCTTCTCAATTCATCAGCCCATCGTCCACTCGGTCTACCAGTTGATTTATGATAGAATTACCAGATACCATACCAACAAATTCGTGTCCATCTGTCATCAATTGATTATAGCAAGATGTCTTCCAACTTTTTTAACTTTTTAAACACAAATTACCCAAACATCCTCTTACGATTCGTCTCGTTCGCCGACTCTAAAAAATGTACATATTTAATTTAATTATGTAAAATATATTATAAACATTTGATAAGAATTGTAAATAATTTTTGCATTGGTCTTTGCCTTATTATTCTTTAAACACTAACATTAAAATAAATTCTTCATTTTAAATACTAACAAAATGAACAATGTGTAAAATAGATAATGGTCACTGGACCAGTAGCTATTAAAATAGAATTAAGATGTATTGTGAACATAGTATAAGAACAATAAAAAGCTTTTTTAAAATAAATAAATAAATAAATTCGAAAAGAATTGAAATATGAATAAAATACAAGTACAATGTATACAACGTGTACAAAGATATAAAGGTCGCGAATGTAAATCGCGATGTACAATTGAACAAAGGACGATCGTCCTTTTTTGTTACCCGCATTACAAATTCAATTCACAATGATTTTAAATTAATTTTAAAACAATTTTACCTACGCACGTCTGGCTGTCCCTAAAGGCGTTTTAATCTGCGTCCTAACTTCAAAGCAATAATATTTCATCACCATCATCGTCATCATTTTCAGCCGTTCACCATCCACTGCTGGACGAAAGCCTCTCCAATCCACTGTCTTGAGCAATCTGCATCGAGTCGACTCCACACATTCTTCTCAATTCATCAGCCCATCGTCCACTCGGTCTACCTTGCTTTCTTTCACATCCTCTCAGATACCATACCAGTATTTCTCGCGTCCATCTGCCATCAATTGTTCTCGCTATGTGCCCAGTCCAACTTTTTAACTTTTTGGTCATACTTCTTACCCATGTATTCCTCTTACGATCTCGTCTCGTTATACCAAGCATATGTACATATTTCCATGCTTCTCTGTGTACACTGGATTCTTGAATTTAGCATCCACGTTTCAATCCACACGTCATAACTGGCAGTACGCATTGGTCGTATGCCTTGTTCGCATTCTTCCGAAAGCACCCCATCCTAGTTTCATTCTTCATTTTATTTCTTCTTCATTACAACCAGTTACATATATGAACTAACTATCCTAGATATAATATAATATAAAATAACTATCAACCATCTCTACAATATGATTATCTACAGTGACTGCATACATTTTGTGTGCAAAATTCATTAACATAAACATAGTCCGCTATATCTACCACCTTGGTCATGCTTCTTACATATGAATTCCTCTTACGATCTCTTCTGTACGCATTGGTACAGAAGAGATAGTAAGATTTTTTTTAAGCATAGCGCAACGTTCATTCTTCCACAAGCACCTCATCCTAGTTTCATTCTTCGTTTTATTTCTTCTTCCTTACAACCAGTCCTATTCACCAATTGTCCTAAGTATAAATAACTATCAACTGTCTCTACAATATAATTATCTACAGTCTACAGTGACTACATTTTGCGGAAACATAATTTTAGTTTTATTAAAATTAATTTATTAATCCTACTTTCATACTTTTGTTGCTTAATTGTATTAATCTATTTTGTAAATTTACCGAGTCGCATGCAACTATGACTACGTCGTCAGCGAATCTTACATAGCTCAAGTGCTTTCCGTTAATCAAAAACATTTATAATTGACAAATGTTACTCTCACGAGGTTACTCTTTGACAACACTGCTTATCGGTAACGTGCCATTATAAAATGACATTCCGATTCCGTCATACGTACGTACATAGTTGGCGATGTATAAAATACGCGATAATTCATCGGCAGCTCTCGGATTAGGCGTTAGTGTCGCGATGTCGTAATATACGGGCTTTAATTAATATTCGCCGAGATTAATTTCGCTAAAAGCTCGCTTCACCTGTTTGCTCACAATAGGGCCGAGCGAGGCAGCTCTTTATTTCCGCTCATCCATCTCTCCCTGTACCCCTTTTGTTACTCATTCCCTTCACCTTTTCCACACCCCTTCTCATCCCCTAAATGATACTGCCACTGATGCTGGAGACTCTGCCCTCACCGCCTGTCAAACAACGGGCAAAGCACTGAAGAGACATGGCGGGTGAAAAGTCACATCTGGTGCCTGTATGTATTATTACAACGTATGAGTAATAGACAATTGAGGATTTTAAGCTCACATGTGTGTATGGTGAAATGTATACGGGTGGAAAAAGCTTCCCAAATTCAAAAGTCGAGCGGATAGCTCAGTGGTTAAAACGTCTCTTTGGCGAAAGTCCACGGTTCGTTTGTCGCATTTTGAATGATTTTCTCGACGATTTTTGACCTTATATGTACATCGTCATTGGCAAGATCTACCACATATTTTCCACATAGTTGCATGCGACTCGGTAGATTCACAAAATAGATTAATACAATTAAGCAACGAAAGTATGAAAGTAGGCTTATAAATTAATTTTGATAAAACTAAAATTATGTTTCCGCAAAACGTAGTCACTGTAGATCAGGGATTCCCAACCCCGTGCCCGCGGGCACCATGGCGCCCGCTGACCGATTTGTGTGCGCCCGCCACTATTCGACCACGACAGAATTTTTTAAACTTGGAGTTGTAGGGAAAAGACAAACATGTAGCTAAAATGATAGACTCTGTAAACTCATTTAAAGCCAAACTGTTTTTGTGGATATCACATCTGCAGATGAAGTCTCTCGTGCATTTCCCAAATATGAAGAAAATGGCAGGTAACAGTGAATTCAACGTGTCATTATTTGTTAAGCACCTTCAAGTGCTTCAAGAAGAGTATGAAAAGAGATTTCAACAGTTTACTATCATCGAACTATCAACGGTCTCCTTTTTTTATCAATCCTTTTACTTGCTAAATAAATATGTATAATGGAAATAGCTGCATACATTGCAGAGCTTGTTCAAGTGAAGGACCTTCAGAATGATATTATGCTAAAATCCTTAATATCAGATAAGGACTTCTGGAATACAGTGAACAGAATTATTTTTTTGTGTATTATTTATTACCTACATATGTATATGTATGTATGTTCAACTATAAATTTGCTTTGAAAAAATAGGTGGTGCCCGCCGCCCTACCAATATTTTAAAATGTGCTCTAGGGTACAAAAAGGTTGGGAACCCCTGCTGTAGATAATCATATTGTAGAGATAGTTGATAGTTATTTATACCTAGGACAATTGGTGAATATGACTGGTTGTAAGGAAGAAGAAATAAAACGAAGAATGAAACTGGGATGGATATTGTTTTTAAATCCAACATTCCGCTATGCTTGAAAAAAAGGCATACGCCTAATGCGTACTGCCAGTTATGACGTGTGGATGTGAAACGTGGATGCTAAATTCAAAAATGTTACGCAAGATCCAGTGCACACAGAGAAGCATGAAAAGATGTAGGTATGCTCGGTATAACAAAAAGAGATTGTAAGAGGAATACATGGGTAAGAAGTATGACCAAAGTGTCAAATATAGCGGAACGCGTGAAAAAATTGGACTGGGCACATAGCGAGAATGGAATGGCAGATGGATGCGAGAAATACTGGAATGGTATTCGAGAGGATGTGAAAGAAAGGAAGGTAGACAGAGTGGACGATGGGCTGATGAATTGAAAAGAATGTTTGGAGTCAAGTAAATGCAGATTGCCCAAGGCAGACAGGAATGGAAGAGGGTTGGAGAGGCCTTCATCCAGCAGCTTGATTAATAAAATTGAATAAAAGATTCAGCGGAATCTAAAGGACTCTAAAGCTGTGGTGCCCACTTATTTTGTCATGAGATTTACTTCTCTAATGCAAACCTAACTGCGATATACTTTTGTAAAGTGGTACAAGTGTATAGTAATAATGTTAATAGTAAGATAATCTAATTTGAAAAAAAATTCGGGTGTAGCCAACCCATGACTTTATCCATATATTTGAGGAATACAAAGAGTAACGAAATTATTTTTTTAAGTACGTAAGTAAATAAAACGCATACACCACCACCACACCAATCAAAATACATATGTACATACATATCATGAAATTACTGTGTTGAGTGCGCGCGCGTATATAAAATACGATCTTCGGCATATATTCAAATAAGAAAAACTACCACTTCCGGTCGGCGGATTTTAATCAAAACCTTATCAACTCTTAAATTTTATATGATAATTATAAATATAAATTTTCGACTTGATCAATAGGGCAGTTTCTGAAATATTCTGTGGTAAACTTTTCGACAAAAAAAAAACCCTACTTCCGGTTGACTGATTTTAATGATTATTTTTTTCGTAACTAGCAATTTTAATCAGGAGTACAACATTATAATATTGTGACGATAATACATATTTAAAAGGCCGAAAAAAATAAAAAAAAAAAAATCGTTCAAGAGTAAACTGCCATTTCCGGTAGTCAGATGTTGACCAAAATCACAGTATCTCTTAAGGCTAACGTGAAAACTATAGATATGAAATTTCGACGAAATCGCCGGTGCAGTTTCGGAAATATTCTGCGGTAAACTTTTCGACAAAAAAAAAAACCTACTTCCGGTTGACTAATTTTAATAATTTATTTTTTTTTTAAATAGAAATTTTTATGAGAATTACAATATTACAATATGGTGACGATACTACATATTTAAAAGGCCGAAAAAATAAAAAAAAAAAAAATCGTTCAAGAGTAAACTGCCACTTCTGTCAGACGGATTTTGACCAAAATCACAGTATCTCTTAAGGCTAACGTGAAAACTATAGATATGAAATTTCAACTTGATCGATGGGGCAGATTCGGAAATATTTTGCGGTAAACTTTTCAACAAAAAAAAAAACCTACTTCTGGTTGACTAATTTTATTAATTTTTTTTTTTTTTAAATATAAATTTCTCTCAAAATTACAACAATACAATATTGTGACGATACCACATATTTAAAAGGTCGAAAAAAAAAAAAAAAAAAAAAATCGTTCAAGAGTAAACTGCCATTTCCGGTAGTCAGAAGTTGACTAAAATCACAGTATCTCTTAAGGCTAATGTGAAAACTATAGATATGAAATTTGGAGAAAATTCCCGGTGCAGTTTCGGAAATATGATTTTTTTACCGGATTTTTTGAATTTTCTGCACGAAAAAAAACCCTACTTCCGGTTGACTGATGTTGACCAAATTCCTTATGGCTTTTAAACTTTACGTGAAAATAATAGATATGAAATTTCAGCTTGATAGACTTGATAGTTTCGGAGAAAACACACAGACATACACACACACACATAGTACACAGACATACAGACATACAGACATTTTTTTAGAAATCATGAAAACGTGATCAGGGGATGATACCTGATACAAATCAGTCAAAATCTCGAGGTCGAATTTTCGCACGATCACAATACTTTATCCGATTAGGATAAAGTAATAATCATCACTTCGACCAAAAGCAATGTCGACGAACTGCTACAATACCCTAATATTGCTGGGGCTCCATCTGAAGTCAATGTTTCATGCTTATAAATAGGCAACTGAATACTATTCGCAAACTTTATAAAGTTGGAAAAAATGTCCTCCCCTCGAGTTTCTCCTTTCAGAAGAAAAATTGTTTGTAGCTCCTCCTTAGAGGAAAAGTTTTTGAAAACCATTCGAATGCATATGATTATTTGAGATATATTAACCACGTCAGTGGATTCATCTTATAAATAAAAAGCTGAACAATCTTCAAGATCTTTCATTCACTGCTCTTTTAAATCTGAACTAGTTTCGTCCACTCGTTGTGTAACAGTGTTTCTCGATAACTACATACATGTCATCGATGACAGAAACTATCCTTATTTTCAAAACCACAAAAAAAAAAATCAGCAGCCTTCAAAAATGCGTTTTTAAAAATAATTCCATCACTAAACGACTTTTTTTTTTTAGCAAGAATGTGACACACTCGAAAAGATGCGAATGATTGCTTCTTTTGAATTTAATGTCTGTTTTTGCAAAAATTGACTGCTGAGCTCTTTTATTAACTTTTTGTAGTTCTATTTCAAGAATAGTTAATCTCAATAATTATTGTCTCTCCAGATTTCCTTCCTTTGGTAATGAAATTTAATAAATCTATTATTTCATCTTGACATAATATTTCAAATTGTGCGAGCCATCACTTATTTCAAAGTGTATCTATTTATTTTAGTTCTTAAATTGACAAAATATTTAAACATATTCACTGGCGATCGATATATTAAGCTTAATGCGTTAATGTAGAAAGTATGTACATTTGACATTTAAATATGTCAATTCGCTTAAAATTAAATGTTGACTCTTTTAGAAACAAATCACAGATTAAAATTTGTATCAGACTAATGACATTCAGTATCAAAGCACAAGTTTTATATAAATTCATATACGAAAAATACACAATATCAAAATGTTAATTTTAGTCAATTTGTGTGAAAATTTTATGCAATGTAAGCCTATACCAAATTTACATGTAGTTTTCCATAAAATAATGAGAAATTAAATTTCACACGTTAATAACGTTTTAGTACGAAACGTGCGTTAACATAACAACATACGTTTCAATGCTTAATCACAATGTCAAAAAAAAAAATTGTCAAGCACTTGTTAATTGGAATCCGACAATTTCGCTGAAAAATTTTCAGTCGCTTGTTTCATTTTTTTTACAGCACCAATTAAAACGTCGCTTTCGAACTACAATAAAAATAAAATAAAAATTGGGGTTTAATTGGCGAAAATAAATTTAGGCTCGAGGTGACAAGTGTTAATCGTGCGACACAGACGTAACTATGCCACAATTACCTACCGAGTGCGAAAGAGAACATACATAAAATTCTATTCAACACCAGTGCGCCCGTCGATTTTTATTATATATTTTTTTTCATTATAATTTAATTCGTATGCGAAAAAAATATATATCGCAATAGTAAATTCGATACGATGCGCGTCGAACAGATGTTCCTTATTGAATTCTGAAAAAAAAAATACTCACACATATGTATGTAAACGAAGATAGACGTTACAGATTCCGTCGTAAAAAGAGATATATGCAAAAATCGTATATCGCATAAGCGCAGATGTACAAAAATGCGTATCTATCAATTGGAATATATGTATAAGGTCGTTGACGGTGATGGGCCATTTGCTCGAATGCGAATATCATTCGGATACCACTCTGTATGTATGTATGTATGTATGTATATTATTTTGCTGAGATATCCTTCCTTATTTTGCGCGACAGACGTAACAGTATTTTGAATAGTTTGTGGTTAAAAAAAAAAGTGTACCAAAATAATATTGAAGTATCGGTTGGAATTTCAAAGCGTACTCTAGTAGCTTTCCAGTTCTATTCATACAAAGTTGAAGCTATCGACTACATAAATAAACGCAGTATATAAAATATTTGTGTTCGATAATTTATTTAGATTTATGTATCTGAATATTTTAATTTTTGCTTTTTTTATGAGTGTACTATATGTAGTGTAAGCCCGTTGAATATCAACGGAGCGTTCTCATCACCCGAACTGTAAAATAATATTAAATTTAATAGTTTTTATAGTTGTTGCACCTATGCAACAATGCGCCATCTATGGCGCGTTATAATACAACAACGTAACAATTTAGCTAAGTTGCGAGGGTATTTTTTCTTATATAAATAGTCACGTTGAAGCCTGCCTATTATCACCTGGTTTGGCTCACCGCGTAAGCGCTCTGTTCCGAATCAGTGATACCGTGTTCAAATCCCACTCGTCCGACGTTCTGGTTTTTTTAATTATTTACCGATGTGAGCGTTATCAGCAGACAGACAGACACACAGAATAGGGCTATTATATATGTACATATATGTATAATATTTTCACAATGAATAACAAATTCATATAAATTATTCTGTATATGAATTATAGCATCAAAAACTAGTGATATACTTCTAAAGAGAATTTACATACATAGAATCTCGAATCAAAATTTTACTACTTCTAAGCGCATTTCATAACAAAAAGTCTAATGTTAAAATCAAACTCACTTAATAATATAGGTACAATCTGACGGCAAATCAGATTAAAGCCAGATTAACCCAATTATTCTTAGGTTTAAAACTCCCGAAATAGTCGAATCGGCTCTATAGTCTATACATTCACATAAAAGACGATCCTAAACCTTATACGTATACGCCTTAAGACCCACTCGACACACTTGAATAGCACTAAACCTACATACATACATACATACCTAGAAACAAATTCCATTTACGCGTTGAAAAAATTAAATTAAACCCTTAAGCTAACCTTCCGAAGGTCAACAAGGACACAACCTCCACACATAATATATTTATAAAATAAATTAACAACGTATTTAAAAAGTTCACGACTGATCGAACGCAAACGCGTGAAATTCACTGAGCAGCCAAATACGCACACCGTCTCGAATCACTCTCTCGACAGCGGCAGACAAAGGGTTAATCTCGTATACGCGCGCACATACTAATATGCAATATCAACGATGAAAATTTTAGAAATTCTCCATTTTGTTGTATGTATATATGTACATACTTGCGTTGTATAGTTATATAGCGCGTTTGCGGTTCTCTTTTCGGAATGAATAAAATTTCGGATAATTTATACGGTGTTTTGAATGAGAGCCCGCCTGCGCAATTATCACGTCTCATTAACCAGCGGGCAAATTTGACTAACAAACTGTTAAAACGACCGAATAAAGATTAAGCGGTCTCCGGTTCAAAATCCGAACCCGTAGAGTACAAGACGAGGGCGAGGGAGAGATTTCGAGCACTTGTGAAAAATAAATAATAAATAAAAATAAACACTGGAACGAGAAAAACCACTGCAAAGTTTTTTTTTTATCCAAAGCCCACCTGTTTCTAACCGGAATTAATTCTACACTTTCGGCTGGGGATCTGTTATGCCGTGCATGAATTTATAATGATTCGAGTTCAGATTAGCGTGTGAGTTTTCGCATTTGCGCGCAATTTTCATTAGGTTATTACTTTCGGAAACACACGGTGAGTTTTTTGGTGTGCGTCAAACCCTTGTAAAGTGAACAAGTCGACCGTAAACAAACTTACTTACTTTACTCCTCCTCCTCCCCGTAGCTAGTATGCCCATTAGTTAACTGATCTTTTGTTTGAACGATTATTATAATACGTGCAGGTAGGTGGGACCATAAATTTTTCATCGCGTGTAATGTAAACGTGTGCCCAGAAATTAAATTGAATTTATGATTAGTGTGTGTGTGTTGTGCGCTGTGCGCAAAATGTGCGCGTTCATAAATATTCATTTTAAAATGTTCAGAGCAAATGTTGGGGAAAAGTTCAAAGCGATCAAAATTAAATCACTCCAAACGCCTAGCTTTAAGTATTCGTCAAAAACTGTAAGAATTCGTTTGACTTATTTAAATAATTAATAGTCTGTCTGCTTAAATTCCAAATGAATTTTTCACATAATATATATTACTTTTCCTAACTATGTATGAATGTACATACATACATATGAGTCGCCTAGTTCCAAATCCCGATAAGTCCACAATATATAAAAAACAAGGATAAAATATTTTCTGGTTCTAAGAATGTTTTCAAACGATGCCTTATACTTGAATTATTCCAAATACCGCCAAGTGCGCCGTAAAAAAATATTGAAAATCAGTGTTAGTTCCAAAAACTGACAATTGCACTATGATAAAAGCTGATAAAAGCCATATTTAGAAACAAACAACGATAAGTCCATGTTTCTAATCTCAATATTTTGTTTAATATCAACAAAATTAAGTTTAAATGAGTTTAAACGCCATCAAGCAAATAAGTCAGTAACAGAAAAACCGCGTTTGCGAACAAGTGAATTTTAGCGACTCATATATCCAATGAAGCTCAACCTGACATAATTTAACATCTAAACAAAAATGATGTATTTAACTCGTATTAATCTTGCACTTTTGATATAAAACTAAGATCTTTTGCCATCAGAAGCTAATACAACAATTGCTAAACTGTTGTATTACCAACAATCAATTAATTATAAAGCTAATTAATATAATCATAATAGTATGTGCCAGTTGTACTTTGACTTGCAAAATCCAATAGCTATATTTACACCAGCAGCGGTGATTAGCTCCATAGTCTGATTGCTAAACATCATTAAAAGATAATACAATAGAAAATGTACCATCAAACTATGTCATTTTATTTTTTTTACCTGTTATCTAGTAATCTAGTCTTTTTCTTACGTCTTTCATATGTTTAATTTAAAATCATGTGTACGCCCTTTGTATATATGTAAATACACATATGAATCTTAATTCATTATAATTTGATCAATATTAAACACTTACTACAAATAGTCACGTCTTATTAGACAAGTAAATGGATTATTTACATGAAAAAGCTTTACGTGACGATCACACCGTTTTTGGCGGGGTTTTATTCAAAGGACTTAATTTTAGAAGTTGTTTTATTATCCAATTTAAATTTAATGGTTTCTTTTTTTGTGACGATCACACCGGCAGATTAAAAATAATATCATCCTACATCCTTTTCCATAAAACGATATCATTTAGCTTTATATACATACATACATAGATAGGCAACCAATTAATCGGTCAGTATTTAAATCAATAAACGGCCAGTAACTTACTTACCATTTATTAAAATAACTGACCGAAAATCGGAAAAGTTACTAACCCAATAAATACAGACCTTACTTTGACTCATTTAATAAATAATCTTTCTCTAATTCCAAATAAATTTTCCAACTAAACCATATTTTTCATGGTTGGGCTAATTTTCAAAATACTTGGATATCTACTGTCTAGAAATCAGTATTAGAAAACCTAATCTAACCCTACTTATACAGTTTGATTTTTAACAAGACAGTATCCATATGTGTTTGTTCTAACCGCGATTTCACTCGAGTTTTGTCCCGTTTTAGCAGACGTGCTTAGATACTTAAACAAAAAAAAAACAGACCATAACCTAACTTAACTTAACCGTAAGATCAGAAAAATTTATATCTCAAACGGTGATCATTATAAATGTTATTCATATAAACGTTTACAAAATGAATGCCAGCTGCAGTGAAACTATGCAAATTGAAAGAACAAAAGCACCGTATTTTCAGCACCGATGAAAAAGTTTGAGATGCACTGGTACCGCTTGAATAATTGCAGTGCTCTATTCTAGTAGACTATTTGAGACAGTGCCGTCAAATCTTTCCAGTCCCGTGGGTGTCAATGGGAACTCATTTAGTAATTCCTGCTACAGCTTTTTTCTTTCCCCATTCACATTGTGCAGACTCGAAAGTAATGCACTAGCGAAAATTTAAAAATTAATTCCAAAAATATAATACAACTTCGGCGCGCACGACGTATTTACATTTGACTGATGTATCTCCACTGGAAAAAATCGGGAACGTAAGAAAGAGAATTTCTGCTTTGGAGATTACGTTTTTTTTTTTATTATTTTTGTTTGCACTCAACGTAGACGTAAATCGTAAATCCGTATAAGCGTTCGCTTACGACTTTTTATTATAAGAATACATACATTGTACATACATAGGTAGATAGAGGCACGGGAAAAAGTTAGCAAATAAGGCAGCTGTGTGAAAAAAAAAAAAGCCTATTTTAAAATATATCTCGGAGTGAGTAATGGAGGCAGGGAAAAAATGTGTCGTTCGTGCGCGACAGTGGCGCCCTCTTTCGCAATGGCGAATTATGCGAAGTTTAATAATATTTCGGCACTGATAAATGTAAGGTTTAATTTACTCGAAATTTTATGGGTGTGTGTGCGAGAGAGCGAGCAAATTTAGCAAAATTTTTTTTTTGTTCCTTCTATCCAGTTGTTTCAGCGCTGAAACAACTTTCTTATACACACTACATGTGAAACTCGCTGACTTGACGCAACCCTCGTCAAAAGATGAGTTTCGATAGAGGAAAGACGGGACATGTTCCCTTGGAGAAATATGCTAATTTACCTCCCTCCTCCTCCACAATCTTCTTCCTTTTTATTCGTCCCCTTATTCTATCCTACATTGAAAAAAAAGACAAGAGAGTGTATCAAAAACGAGCTTGAAAATCTTCTTTCAATTTCTTCACAGCGTTAACCATATATGTATATCCTAGGTCACAATTAAATCATAGAGCGCATACGTAAATTCCGGTACAAAAAGACGATTTCCGATTTGTTTTTAGGAATTGTTCATTTGCCTCGGAATATATACATTTGCCTCGCATACATTATATATATAATAGCCGAAATCCGTCTGTCTGTCTGTCTGCTGATAACGCTCGCCGAGCTAAATGATTAAAAGACACGAACCGTCACACGCGAGTGGGATTTGAACCCGTGATCACCAGGTTGGGATGAATCGTGCTAACACTATCAATTCAACGTAGGCGATGACGAGCCTGCTACGGTTTGGCAATATAATATCTTGATAGGCTCGCGACTTTGCTGAATTGTTACGTGTTGTATTATAAATAATATTATTTTTCAGTACGGGTGATGAGAAACCACTCCGTTGATATTCAACGGGCTTACACTAGTATGTATATAATAGCCGAAATCCGTCTGTCTGTCTGTCTGCTGATGCGTAAATAATTAAAAAACCAGAACGTCGCGCGAGTGCGATTTGAACCCGGTATCACTAATTCGGAACAGAGCGCTTGCGCGGTGAGCCAAACCAGATAATAATGGGCTGGCTTCAACTTGACTATTTATATAATAAAAAATAGGCTCGCGACTTTGCAACAATTATAAAAACGATTAAATTTAATATTATTTTTCAGTACGGGTGATGAGAAAGCGCTTCGTTGATATTCAACGGGCTTACACTAGTTATATATACATATAAGCGCCCTATTCCGTCTGTCTGTCTGTGTGTGTGTCTGTCTGCTGATAACGCTCGTTATCAGCAGACAGACTTTCCTTAGTAGGATCGCGACTTTGCTAAATTGGTACGTTGTTGCATTATAACGCGCCATCTATGCAACAACTATTAAATACACAAAAATACGGGCTTACACTACATATAATAATAGCGAAATTTGGGTACTCAACATGAGCGAGCTAGTGCGCAACGTTAGCCGTGTCTGCGAGAGAGAGAGCTGCAACCCATCTTTCTAACTTTCGCTAGTTCAATGTGAATATGCAATTTATTTTAGAAAATGGTGAATGTACTTCAATGTGTTTCATTTGTACATACATAAATAAAAATAGCATATTTTTGTATCCTTGGTCACACAACCTCAACATCGATTTATTACAAATGACAAAAAGATACTTAAAAGGAAATTCGATGTCAGCAACTTTCAAAATTGCTCTCGAGTGGATTAAATTCAGAAGAAACGTGCGAAAAGAGACAGCACATGCACTCTAAGATATTTGTTATGCGGAAACTATTCCTCACATTCAACTTACAAGGCATATATTATATGTCAAATGCTTATACTACATATGTACAAATTCCGTGTTGTAATGAAAACTATTATATTAGCTTTAGTTTTAAGTATTGAGATTGAAGATAGTCAGTCTGGATGCTTTTTGTACATTCGCGTATACAGATTCAAAAAGGGTAAGATGTAAAACAGGCGGAAAAGGAGACGGAAAGCGACAGGAAAAAAATCTTCAGTCGCAAAACAAAATGAAAGGTAATTTCCGGTCAATTTTCATTTATGTCTTTTTCACCTTCTGCTTCGACAATTTCCATCGAGATTTTCATCCGTATTCCAGATGTCAATTATTGAAATATCACAATCGAACACAAATTACCTATATATAGAAAAAAAAAAAGGTTTCCCTGCCAAACTCGGAAATGAATATTGATGTAGCTGAGTATAAATTGACAGCGCAATATACAATACGTAGATAGCACATCAACTATGTACATACATACCAACAATGCTAATAATATTGCGTACCGATACATCATCGGCGCCATTACGCGAAATTGACGTTGCGAAATTCGCATTTTAATCGGAAATTTTCGAAACGTATTTACGTAACTTTACGCGTTATGCCTTTTCCAGGCAGCGAGGCGTTCAATTTAATCATTTTTACGCGCGGATAAAAGATGAAAATCGTTCTGAGGGTACGACCGAATCCGGTCCGGCATCCAAAGGGTTAACTCAGATGGGCGAACGTTGATAATTTCGTATGTGTAATGTAATGCGGGTTTTCGGCGTCGTTTTGGCTCAGGTTACCTAGAGAGGATATTTAAAAATCGCATGATTTATGATCCTTAAGCGATTCCAATATATACCCGACCACGTAAACACGTGCTGAAAGCTCGTTTAGTATTTATAATGCGAAGAGATATCGAATGGAACGTACATACATCTATATAAATATAACATACATACATATGTATACAAACGAAAATGACCCATCCTGGGCAAAGTCTCCATGTGAAATATAAATTTTATGTGAATCGCAATAAATAATTACATAAAAACTTACCTACGCGTAAATCAAACTAAGCCATTTTCATTTCTTTTTAAACCAATATTATGTAGAAAGTTGCCACCAAATCCCTTTAGATACTATTTAGACGCTATTTGTATACTCCTATTAATATTAGGCCCGAGCCTCACCGGGCAACTAATCTGCCGACTAGTCTGCAGACTAGTCGGCCTTAGTCGTCGTGTCGTCAAAATGTTAGCGTTTAGACGGAGCGGACCTCACCAGGCAACTCAGTCTCCGCAACTATGGACGACTACCGAAGACTACATGCCGTCATAGCAACTCTGGGAGACTCACGATTTTCACGACCCGAAAAGACGTTTATATAGGCATGGAAATCCAAAACCGACTTCAAATATGGGTTTCTTAGACAATTTTGTACGGGTAACACGAAAAAAAAATAGTTTTTTTTTTAAAAAAAAACGAAAAACGAAAAAAAAAAGACGAATTTTTCATACTACGAGATAAACACTACACACAGATGGCGATTTCCAAAGAAAGTTTCACCCCAGATCCTTATTTTTCTTCTTATTTGCAAATCTTCAAATTCTTCCCATCATAGCATACAAACATCTCCATAAAATTGTATAGCTCTGTAAGAGGCCAAAATCGACGAGAATATAATTTGATTATTAGGCAATATTATATAAGAAACATGAAAAAAAAAAAATAAGTATTTTTACTTTTTTGAGATTTGTCTATTTTGAAAGTTACGTAAATAAATCATACAGAGGTGATGCACTCGCCGTTGTCTCGCTCGCGCTCTATTTGCGTGAGAGAGAGACGTTGCTCTGTAAGAAACGGATACTACGTCATACATGAACAGCTGTACAACAACATAATGAACAGCTGGATTCGGACAAAGGAAAAAAGACGAATTTTTCATAACTTTTTTTTCGACTTTTATTTATAGAATTGTCTAAGAAACCGATTCTGCGGGTCAGTTTTGAATTTCCATAATAATTAAAGATAATCAAAATCGCAATGTGAGCAACTGAGTCGGCGGAGCAAATTGCTCAATGCAACTCGCCGCAGACTAGTCTGCAGACTAGTCGGCAGACTAGTTGCCCGGTGAGGCCCGGGCCTTATTGTGTTGATAGTTTTAAGTTTAATACTTTGCGATTCATTGATCCACATTATAAGCTTAAAAATATAGTATCATCAATAATTTTTTACACTGCTGCTAACATTTTATACAAACTGTTTTTTTTATCTCAACACGTTTAATAGGATTGTGTCCTTTTCAAACTATTTTTGATTTTTATGTAATGGCAATAGGAAATAATTTATTCTCCACATAACAACAATTAAATACTTAAAATGTGTATCAGGAACTGCTTTAATGGTTTCAAACCATCAAAATAATGAAGAAGAGTGTGCATATAATTTCTAATATTCATATTCATATTATTTTCAGATTATATATTCAAAATTAAATTAAATTTTACTCATTTACATATGAAATAAGTTATCATTATGATATTTCTTAATATTTGACAGTTTATTACTAAAAAGTTAATCTGAAAAACGACTTTATAGCCATGACGTTGTGGAAATGGGATTCATTTTGATCTTGTGTAAATTGTGTGTCAACATTTTGCATTTCGGGCAAAACGTTTGATGGCAGCGAGAGCCGCAGCTTTTCATACAAAGAGCCGCATGCGGCTCCGTAGCCGCCGGTTCCCGACTACTGTTCTAAACACTCTTATAATAATAAAATAAGAAAATTCTGACATAAACTCAACATAAGTACAAAAAACGTGTCGAAAACGATAGCTCCAGAATTAATCGTACTACCGAATTGACCTTTTATTCTATTTTGCACATCGGATTTAAGACCGAATAAAAGATTTCACCAATTCGTAAAGTTTTCTCGAGCCAGTAAAATTTACACGAGTTTCGAGTCAATTAACATAAAACAGTCGTGTTGCGGCAGCAACGTTGTGAAAAACGTTCGGAAACTGCGCGAAGAGAAAACCGTCACGTTTACTTGTTGCTAAAAGTTTACACTTTAGCGGTCCGCGAAACTTTTCCCATATCTGCCTATTGTGTACACAACGCGGAAAATATATTTTTCAATTAAACTTAATTCGGAAATTTGATAGATAATGGGCGCGCGAATGCGATATCGTTCGCTAAAGTTGTTCGTGTCGCACAAACTCGAACGCTTACGTAAATTCCCATTTCGCATATTATAATATCTCGTGTATTTGTATAATACCAGTATGCCAAAAGTGATTATTTATTCCATTAATATTTTTGTTATACATAAAGGAAACATAATGGTAGTATTGAATTAAAAATTGTTCAAAAAAGGAGTTAAAATAAAGTGAAGAATAGAGTATCGCTAATTGTGTAAAATCTCGTAATTTGTCAGACAATGGAGCTGTCCTTTGAGACGAGCTTTAATTAAAACTTTGCAAATAATTTTCTATTGAGGCTTCACGTTCATTAAATCAATCTTTTTGTGTTGTTGATAATATAACACGTATAGGTATATAACTAGGTGCAAAATTATGAAACAACGAAACTGAAATATCCTTTAATGTGAAAATGGAACCGTCGTCTAATTTCGCGTTTTAATGCAAAAAAGAAGGAAAAAAAAAGTGAAATGAAATATGTATTGTCGACGAAAAAATGGGGAGCGAATAGGAAAATAAATAAGCTTTGAGGTAATTTGAATTCGCGACGAAAAAGAAAAATGGAAATTGTGTTATGTCACACATGGGTTCACGGGGACCATTCAAAAAGTCACCAGACGTATTTTACGGTTATTGTTTCTAGAGCTTGTATGGGGAGGTTTCTTATGGCAACAATCGAACGAGCGAAATGTCACTCCCATATGTGCTTTATATTCTAACTTACTGCCGAATATAATAGATAAATTGCACATTGGTTTTGGCTTTAAATAAATTAACATAAATCAATTTTACTACATTTTTTATATACCTATACAAGTATACATGGTGGGTTTTTAAAGACCGATACTGTTTTCAAAAATATATGTCTCCGAAACTATGTAATAGCGCTACGGTGATGAAAAAAAAATCATTTTAAAGTTCATCATCTTTGTAATTATATTATGACTTTAGCTACAGGGATAATAATTGATTACAAAATTAGCGAATTAAAATAAAATAATACAATAAAACGCATTTCATACAATAATATTCAAATTATTCTATTGTTTTTTTTTTACATTTAAAAATTGTAGACCAAATTAATAAAAACCATGTAGTATAATTTATGGGTTATTAAAAACTCTAAAGCGTCAAAAGCAGTGGTCGGGAACCTTTTTCGAGTTACGAGCCAAATCAGGGAAAACCTTGCAAAATTGGTAAGTTTGAGAGCCGCAACGTGTTATCTTCGGATTATACATTCAAAATTAATTTGAATCTTACTCATTTATGAAATGGGTAGCAGTTAGAAAAAAAGCTTTTTAATGTTCGACAGTTTATTACTAAAAAGTATTATTGAAAAACGATTTAATGAAATGTAGAAATCGGATTCATTTTGATTTTGTGTAAATTGTGTTTCGCACAAAACGTTGGATGACAGCGAGAGCCGCAGGTTTTCATACAGAGAGCCGCATGAGGCTCCAGAGCCACCGGTTCTTGAACACTGGTCTAAAGCGTCAAAAATATTAAATGGGTCTTTGCTGAAAATTTTTCCCAATGATAAATAATTATCTTTTTGGCAAAATCTAACATATGTATTATTAGAAACAGTATAATCTTTTTTTTCATTACCGTAGCGTTATCATGTATGTACGTACATACTATATAGTTTCGGAGATGTAAATTTTTGATGACCACTCTGTAAAACAAAAAGTCCTTTCACAGAGCATATTTTATCGAGAGCTCGAGAGTTACATAAAAGAAATTTTATACCTAATACTTTTTTTTATGATATACCAATCGCGCAGATCATCATCCAATTTTCCTTATATTGCAATAAGAGAGCTTTCGTCGCGTTGAAAGCTGTGATTCGATTCAATTTTGACACTTGCACGTGTTCGGATTTCATCTCGCCATCGAGTAAGTAAGTATCACCTCGACTATATTCGATTATCCGGCCTTTCGGATTATCCGCATCGCACTCTAGAAACATCGCAAGAGATAATAAAGCTGTTAGAAGATTTATGGACGCCAATATATTTCGCGTTAGACACTTTTACCATGCCGCGCCGTCGCGTTAGTTTTATATTTTTAATAAGCGGAAAAAATGAATGATGACGAACGTTCAGTTAACCCTGTATATATATTTATGTATGTACATATATATGTACGTGCAATCACGTACACGTTAATGACTAATTCTGCTATAGCGACCATCAATCATCGATTGAAACAGAGGTTGAAACCGACCAACCCTATTTTCCTCACTCCATTGAAATTCGCACGCCCCATTTCAACCCTTTCTTTCTGTCGTTAATAATTGAATTTTAATGTCTGGGAAAATGGGCGTTTTTTCGCTGTATCGGTATCGTTGTGTAAGAAACGAATTCGTCGTGGAAAAAATTCGCGATCCGATCACGCGATGATGATTATATGTTTGCTGTTGTTTTTTTTTTTTTTTTAATGTATCGCGAAAGCTTTGAAAAATTGTTTTACGGCGTAATTTTACGTCCGGCTACATTCAGATATTATACATTTCAAACAAAAACTAAATACAAATAAGGCAACGGATACTTTTATGGTTTTCTCACTCCACTTTATAAAAGTGTCGCCTTTTGTGCCGACTTCGAACAATTGTATAAACTCGGGCAACGCCTGGTACTTGCAACTAATTGACCGCATGATTATAATTTATAATATCACGTGCGATGCACTACCATTTAAAATTTTGATTTCGACTCAATTTCCACAACCGCAAATTATATCCACTGTCGACGTATCAAATCAAATGTTTGCAAAATTGAAACGGAACAAACAACAGCGTAGTTATGTAATTTATGGTAAAATACCATAGATTAAATAATAATTCCGCATTGTTTTAAATGCCTAGGAATTTTATACAATGCCCAAAATAGTCATGCAACCGTACGCTTCATACATTGAAATACATAGAAATAGCGTGTATGAAAAACTGTTGGGAATAAAATGGTTCAAATTTGTCTTCGTGATTAGTTGGTGATATAATAATTTCATACTTTGCCCAAAGCGTTTAGACATTTTATACGATTCGTGGATTTCACACTTTGTCTGTTATATACAATGTACTAGTGTAAGCCCGTTGAATATCAACGGAGCGGTTTCTCATCACTCGTACTGAAAAATAATAATAGTTTTTATAGTTGTTGCATAGATGGTGCGTTATAATACAACAACGTAACAATTTAGCAAAGTTGCGAGCCTATTAATAATTTATATTGTCAAATTGAAGCAGGCCCGTTATTATCTAGTTTGGATCACAGCGTAAGCGCTCACAGTCCCGAACCAGTGATACCGGGTTCAAATCCCACTTGCGCGACGTTCTGGTTTTTTATTTAATTATTTACTGAGGCGAGCGTTATCAACAGACAGACACACATACAGACAGACGGAATAGGGCTATTTTATATATGATAATATAATTATAATCAAAATGGTTCAAATCAACATTTTGTATAGTTGAGTGCTGTAGTAAAAATGATATAAACAGTTTACGATGGAAAATCTGAGCATCGAGATGGCAGTTTCGGCTCGTCAGTTTTCCGGATTTTCCCCAAACGATCCGTCCGAAATGGCCGACGACTGCTCAAAGGGTCGTTTTTCACCTGATCACGTCTGGCTGAAGGGATGATTACTTCCGCTATCAACGTGGAACAGGTAATCTGATTATCAGCAGGGGTGGCCAACTCACACCCGAAACTCGACCGTAGGAGACACACGCGAGAAAATCCCTGATTTTTTTTTTAGTTTGGTGGGTTTTTTTTATTATTTGGGAACTTGGGGCTTACTCTTTCGCACCAGACGTGTCCTAATTGTGTCTGAGGCTGTATTCTTTGATCACGCCATTACACACTTATGAAACTAGGGCTTAAAGTGAACTAAGTCTTAAAAGAGCATCGTTTACAATATATCAAAAAATAAATATAATTAAATAATTGTTTTGGATGAACTTTTTAATATTTTCCTAAATATCGAAAAATCTAGACAATATTTAAAATTATTGTAAGTTTTGGTGATATTTTATGATTTTCACTAACAACTAGGCACTAGCTATAAAAACTTCATTAAATCAATTTTACATAAGTTTTAATTTATTTAACACAGTGGTCGGGAACTGGCGGCTCTCGCTGTCATCCAACGTTTTGCGCGAAACACAATTTACACAAAATCAAAATGAATCCCAATTCTATGTACATTCATGGCTATAAAAGGCTTTAAATCGTTTTTCAATATTACTTTTTAGTAATAAACTGTCGAACATTAAAAAGCTTATTTCTTACTGCTATCCATTTTATAAATGAGTAACATTTAATTTCATTTTCATTTAATCCAAAGATAATATGTTGCGGCTTCCACACTTACCAATTTCGCAAGGTTTTCCCTAATTTGACTCTCGGCTTGAAAAAGGTTCCCGACCACTGGTTTAACACATAAAATAAATATGATGTAGAAATATGTACATACATAACGGATATACATATGTATATAATATATAATGAACGGTAAAGATTGCACTACCCTCCTTGCCGTCTGGAATAAACAGTATTATTATTATATTAAGTGCCAAAGCAGCCCAATCCACATAAATAAGTCGTTCTATGTATGTACATACATATATTCAAAGTAGTAAAATAATAAACACAAAAAAATCTAAATTGACAGTAAATAATTGAACTTTTCAGCAAACCGGCCGGCGTGCACGTTGAGGTTATGCAAAATGCACGCAAGTGCAATCGATGAATGAAAGTGCATACACACATGTGCACAAATACATACTTACTCAGAATGCACAGCGAAAGATCGACGAACAGCAACAACAACAAAACAACAACAACAACAACAACTAACAACGCACTGCAAATTTTTTTTTTTGGTTTATTTAGAGATAAAAATTTTAAATGATGAAAATCGTAATTTCGAAAGAATCGCGCGCGTACGAGGGGGGGGGAGAGAGAGAGGATACTACGGCGGGGGCGTGCACGTGTACCGTGAACGTGCGTGCGAGTGTGAACGTGGAGAGTTTAGCCCGCGTAAACACGGAAGTGAGACGCGAAATTGGTGGCAGAAGTGAGCTCGTCGCGCTGCGAATTAACGGCGCGCGAATTAGTGCGCGCGCGTGCCACGCGCATGTCACACACGCGACACGCGACACGCGTGTGGCACGCGGCACGAGCGCGCGCGCGCGACACCACCTGTCGCCGCCGAGTTTCGGCCGCACTAATCAGTAATCGTTGTCAGAACAGGCCGCCGCCGGCGAGAGGCTGCGCCCCACACTGAGCCCCCTTTCGCCCCCTTTCGCCCCCTTTTGCCCCTTTCGCCCCCGAGCCCCCCTCTTCCTATTCCAAAGCACGCCGTTCTCAACCCCACCTCCAGGCCGCTTCACTGGCGACCTCCTCCCCCTGGCGATGTACTTCGTTCAGGGTTGCCGCTTGGCTACATCTTGTGTATTTCATTTTAAATCTCAATAGCTTGCTAAGAATTAAGTAAACTCTTCCTCCTGAACTTCACCACCCTTTAGACCTGTAACGCACTAGGCAGCCTGGCTGTGGCAGCCATGGCTACCCAGCCACAACGATGTTAGAATATGTATGTGGCTGCCTGTTTGCTAACATACTAGGCAGCCAGGAAACTTTGGCTGCGGCAGCCACAAGTACGGGCTCCGATACATGTGAGCAATAAAATTGTATGAGTAAAGAATTAAGGATTGGAAAAATGTTTCAGTATAGAAATTTTAAAAATAGTCATGCAACCGTACGCTTCATACATAGAAATAGCGTGTATGAAAAATTGACGATTGAAAAAACTGTTGAAAAAAAAATGGTTCAAATTTGTCTTCGTGATCAGTTGGTGATATAACAATTTCATACTTTGCCCAAAGCGCTTAGACATTTTATACGATTCGTGGATTTCACACTTTGTCTGTTATATACAATGTACTAGTGTAAGCCTGTTGAATATCAACGGAGCGGTTTCTCATCACCCGTACTGAAAAATAATATTAAATTTAATAGTTTTTATAGTTGTTGCATAGATGGCGCGTTATAATACAACAACGTAACAATTTAGCAAAGTTGCGAGCCTATTAATAATTTATATTGTCAAATTGAAGCAGAACCGTTATTATCTATGTAGTTTGGATCACAGCGTAAGCGCTCAACGTCCCGAACCGGTGATACCGGATTCAAATCCCACTCGCGCGACGTTCTGGTTTTTTATTTAATTATTTACCGAGGCGAGCGTTATCACACACACACACACACACACACACAGACAGACGGAATAGGGCTATTTTATATATGATAATATAATTATAATCAAAATGGTTCAAATCAACATTTTGTATAGTTGAGTGCTGTAGTAAAAATGATATAAACAGTTTACGATGGAAAATCTGAGCATCGAGATGGCAATTAAGGATTGGAAAAATGTTTCAGTATAGAAATTTTAAATATTGGGAGGCTGGAAGACAATATATCAATAGAGTTAGGAAGTTTGTTAAAAGTTTTGCATGCTCTACAGTTAAATGAATTGTTGGAGAAGTTTAAAATAGAGGACTTTAGGTGAAACAGGTTAGGATTACAAAGCGTTCTAAACTATATATGTACATCAACAACCAAATTGACCATATTCAAATTTAATCGTTTTCAAATCTTACCAGCAACGATAGCAATGCTCACTAAGCGGGACATGGAAAATCGTAAAAGTAATGAATTCTATGTCTGACAATCATAAAATCTCCGAACGTTTATCTCTTTAATACGGAACAATGAACATTTACAAAGAAATAAAATTTTCCGGTAGTACCACACTGCACAATTAATTAAGGCTCAACAAAACAGATGGCTCAATTACACTTGTTAATAAATACCAAAATGTCACTGTGATTATTTTTCATCGATGAATGTCAAATACACTGAAAAATCAAACTGGACCCCATCAATTAATTGTACATGCATTGCGTTGCACATCACCTGGCGAATCAATTAGTGCAACACCATGGTTCAACCCTGCTTTTCAACCCTGTTGTGGGCAGATGTGCGCAAGTCCACGCAAACACAATACAACGAAGCCCTTCCCACATCAGGTCCCTCACAGTCACGACTGAGAGAGGACCACCACTAGATGAAACCCAGAACTTGATAGAAAGACCCTACACTATGTACCACCACCCCTAGCCCACTATCTCGAATCTATTTCAACGATGAATATAGTTGAATAAAACATCAACCCGCACCCCATAATAACATTCACGCTTAATAGAAACAACCCCCTCATGAGGATGTGAGGTGGATGGGTGCACCACCCCATTCCCAATGGTGGTGGTGCTCTTCTTCTTCTGCACGATGAATCGCGGTCCCGTAAAAACAGGGTGTCGTCAATTTTACGGTGGGATTACCGTCATGGCACTTTCAAATTGGCCGTTAAATTGATCGAGCGTTCGTTCGTTACACGACACTGTCCAAAATGAGCGTGAAAAAATAAAATGAACAAAGAAACGGTTAAATTAGAGGATGTATATTGTATGAGCGTTGAGGGGGATGGTAAATGGGAGTAAGGGATGGACGACCCAATTAAAACGTACTATTGAATGAAATATTCAAATTTTTAAAGGGCTCTCAATTGATTTTGGGCGACACCCGATGAAATTTTCAATTGCCGTATGAAAATAGAATGGCACAATCAATTAAATTGTCGAGTTGTATTTTTGGATATATGTATGTATGTACTTGTTAAAAATCGATGATTTTTAATTGGCGCCTGTATCAATATAGAGTACCCAATTCCGGAAAATATTCACATAAACACTGTATTGAATTAAATTATATAAAAAAAATCATTTTTCATTTTTGCATGATGTAATCATTTTGGATTGAAATTATTGTTATAAAGAACTATGTAGCTGACCCGGCATGCGTTGCAATGCCCGATCCCGTTCCCGTTTCCGTTATCTGACGCGTGATCAGGCCCGTTCCCGTTTTATCCCGATTTTTTTTTCACAGGAACCATCCCCGGCATGATCACAATAAGTCCTGAAAGTTTCATCGCGATCGGTCGAGTGGTTTAGGAGCCCATAAGAGACAAACAAACAAACAAACAAACAGACAAACAGACAGACAGACATTCATTTATATATGTATATATGTGAATTGCCCGGCGTTGCTCGGGCGGGTGAAATTTTGTATATGGAGGCCCGTCGACCCCCTGATCCGACCCCTACCAAAACCCACCTACGGTCTGAGTTAGGGTATCATGAGGTAGTATACCAAGTTTGGCGGTTCTACATAAGTTGAAAACTGTAGATTTGCATAGCCGAACGATAAACACAGAAAGAAACAAACATTGAATTTTATATAGTAGATTGGATAACTATCGACAATTTCTAACTTCCATTAATATAATATATAATAGCTTAATAGCCCTATAGCGTCTGTCTGTCTGTCTGCTGATAACGCTCGCTGAGGTAAATGATTAAAAGATGCGAACCGTCGCGCGCGAGTGGGATTTGAACCCGAGATCACCAGGTCGGAAGAGGGTGCGCTAACGCATTCATTCAAACTAGGTACTGACGAGCCTGCTAAATTTTTGACAATGCTAATCCTCAGTAGGTTCGCGACATTGCTAAATTGTTACATTGTTGAATTATAACGCGCCATCTATGCAAAAACTATAAAAACTATTAAATTTAATATTATTATTATAAATAAATACTAAGCTCAGTACTTTATTCATTTGTCAAGTTTGAAGTATGCATTACTATATATACATAGTAGCGTAAGGATCTGCCTGGCTGGATAACCGCGGATCGCTCGCATACTTACTGCACGTAAACATATACTCACCCACACAAACACTCACAGTACGGGTGATGAGAAACCGCTCCGTTGTTATTCAACGGGCTTACACTCGTTAAGAATATTTTCCAATTGCATCCAATTGCAGAGATCAAAAAAAACCAATATTCTTTTTGTTTTTATTGACCGTTGAACTTTTACATATATACCTATGTATATTATACTTAATATTATAATAGCCCAATTCCGTCTGTCTGTCTGTCTGTCTGTCTGTCCGTCCGTCTCCTGATAACGCTTGCCTTGGTAAAGGAAAAACACGAATGTCGCGAGTGGGATTTGAACCCGCAAATCACCAGGTTGGGTGAGTTAGCGTTAACGCGTTCACCCAACATCGTTGACGGGATGCCTCCTATAATTTGAAAATATTAATCCTTAGTAGGTTCGCGACATCGCTAAATTGTTACGTAATCAATTACGTCAAAAACTCAACATATTCAACGGACTTACACTATAATTTTTTTAATTTTTTGCTTGTATGCAAGCAATAAAATATGAAAAAATGATTTTTTTCAACCAATCACAAAGATATCGGCACTCTCTATTTTATTTTTGGATTATGATCAGGATTAATCGGATCTTCTCTCAGAATAATTAATTAATCAATTTATTCTTCTACTTCCGACTTATATACCCTATTTTTATATTAAATAGAATTTCAATAGTACTGTGTGTACATATGTATGTATATAAATGCGAACGCTTGAAATCTGAAAAAAAAATGGTATCGTGAGCACAGTATGCATGAAGAGGTCAGTTTTCTGGCTGCCATCTACTAGAGTGGGTGTGTTTTTATCAATTTTATATCAATAATAAACACTTGTGCAAATTGTCAACGTGAAATTCACCACTGCTTAAGTCAAGATTCTCTTTCTCTTTTACGTCTCAAATTACGAAATTGTATACGAGGTATAAAACATACCTTTATCTGGAATTCTTTCAAAAGGTTAATAGGAAATCTTTGAAAGCTACAAACACACACAAATGTATGACAAATCAAAAATTTCACGCATCACGTTCACACAGCTATTTCGCATTTGAGTTTTCGCTGCTACTAAACGTATCCTTCAAACAAACAAATAATAAAAGTTCGCTTGCGTGCGCGAACACACATCTGATTTCCCATCGAACATCAAAGGACGTGTATTCCTTATTTTCAATATCAACAGTCGGCGAAAGGACTCGTGCAATATAAATTTTGCATTTGACTAGCTTGAATTTATTAAGTGGATCGATATTGCATCATATCATAGTACAAAATGTCTACTACATACATATACATATACTAAGAATATATCTAGTTGTATGTAGTTTGCGTTTATTTCCTTTTGATGCGGAACAAACTGACACGTCCATTGAGAAGAATGTGCGCAATCAGCTGGCGTAACTAGATTTGCATTTTGTATGTGAACTTTACGAGGAACACGTTCCGGTGCAACAACTAAGAAAATGTGCAATTATACCGTATTCTTGCGAGTTTGTTTCGTTCAACATTTACATAGGTACTAGAAAAGTGCAAAATCCATGACGTATGCTGAAACAAAATGAATTATAGTATAAGAGAAGTTCACATAAGACACGTAACATTTGAAGAAAATGTTTACACTACATATATACAAGATATTCTGAATTCAAGAATGTTACCTAATATGTAAGAGGAATAGATCGGTAAGAATTTAATTCAAGAGATTGTAAGAGGAATACATGGGTGAGAAGTGGTAGATATAGCGGAACGTGTGAAAAAGTTGAATTGGCAAATGGGCTGAAAACATAGCGAGAATGGAATGGCAGATGGATGCGAGAAATACTGAAATGGTATCCGAGAGGATGTTAAAGAAACGAAGGTACATAGACAGAGTGGACGATGGGCTGATGAATTGAAAAGAATGTTTGGAGTCAAGTGAATGCAGATTGCTCAATACAGAAAGGAATGGAAGAGGATTGGAGAGGCCTTCGTCCAATAGTGTATGATGAATGGCTGAAAATTATGATGACACAAGATATACACCTAGTGGATATCTTTATTATAATCGTAAGCACTTCTAATTGCTCTATATTAATTGTATAAAGAATGTAACGAACGGTTACTTTGATGGCCAAAAAATTAAGGAAACTAAAATGCATATGACTTAACTGAATATATTTTTAATTAAAAAAACTTCGGGAATTGTAATCAAATACAGTTAAGCACCTAATCATTTTTAAATGATTAAAATCGATCAAAAAATCGTCATATTCAAAGTGAAGTTTTCTTATCTTTACCAAACACGCAAATTTCACAAAAATTCAATAAAAAACAAATTTTCAGACTCTCAATGTACCAAATTTAAATTAAGTTAGCTATAGTATGAAAATACAATAGAACACTGTGGCAATATTTTAATAATACATAAAACGCAATTTGAATGAAAAACAAATATGTAGTCAAAATACACAAATAGTCCATATTGTATGTACAAATAGTCAAAATTTTTCTTCCGCAACAAAAATATACATACATACACACACACATACATACATAGGCTATTTTTTGCAAAAGTTATAATCTCTTTCGTGCAGTGCTTTTGTAGATAGAATTCGACGTTGGATTTTTTGGTCGCAAATTATATTTGCTTAGCGGCCATGTAATGAAAATAAAATATTTACGCGTCGCGATGGTATGTATAAAAACATCGCTAATCTCCACAACGCAAATAACGCTCAAATCGCGCGTGTAATTGCTATTTCACCAAGCAAAATATTATGTAGATATTCCACTCTTTCGTCCTTTTGTAGACGCATATTTTAAGGTGCGTTACCAAAATGGTATAAATTACTAGCTGTAAATTATCCAGCGTTGACCGAATGCATTTAAGAATGCAATTATAAATAATAAATAATTATACCCTTATATCGGCGTCACTGTGTTATTTAAACGTTGAAGATTGAATAGAATTATATTCATACTAATTAATTTTTAAATAATTTATTATATTTTTAAATCGAGACAATTATATTGAACTGTGCATTTTCGACCGATAAAAAAATTTTAAAGCTCAGTTCTAACGAATAGCAGAATTTATACAGCACTACGTGAGAATACGCCGGAAAGATTCGAATGGTAATTTTTATCAAAAAGAACAAGTAAAATGTAAAATTTCCCAGGAGTGCCGAAGGTTTGTTGAAACCAATTATACCTTTTGCCATAAATTAACCAGTACGCTAAACCGGAATTGAGTACACAGTTGATTTTTCATCGAATTGTTATTTCTATAGACTTGTTATTTTATTTGCGCAAAAATTAAAACTAAAACCTTGAAGTTACATCAAATTTTTCCTCAAAGGTCCAATGTCAAAATATAATATGTTTTACAAAGTACCGAGAAATCAGGCTTATAAATATTTTTACCCAAGCAGTTCCAAAGATATTATTTTAACCATCCTTATTTCAAACGCAGTTTCGAAAAATTCATATGTTCATACTTAAGAAACAAAACATATAACACATTATATGTACATAAATATAATACCCCAATTCCGTATGTCTGTCCGTCTGTTCATTTCATATACATAGTGTACGTTTAGTGTTCTGTGCGTTGATATTCAACGGGCTTACACTAGTATTATGTACATACATATGTACATATATTTATTTATTTAAAATACATGTGCAAGCGGCATAGCCGATGGAGCCCAGGAGTCTGTTATAATTTGTACATACAATTTTTAATTGTTTATATTTGAAGGATTACAAAAATCCATTTATGTTCAAAAACTTATCGAGATGATTTTTAAAGAGATTTGTAATTTCAGAAGTTACTAGCTGATTTGGCAAGCGGTTCCAAACTTTGACCACTCTATTTGAAAAGAATGAGTCTGTGAAAATTTTGTTCGATTTGTCTTTTAGGAGTCTCAGTGTATATATATATCTATGTATGTATGTATGCTATTTTGAGATAGCTCACATCAAAGTTATATCTAGGAAGATGTAACTACCAAAAATGACAATAGAAAGCAGTGCTATAATTGCAATGTCAATTTATTTTAATACTGGCTGATTTGATCCTTATAAATAGTGTTATCCAATTCGAATTTTCTCGTGTGAACAAAAGATTCCCAGGAGATTCGCCTCCACCACACACCGCTTCTCCTCTGTAGTGCCCAAAAGAGGTCACTCTAACGGAGAAGGCTCTTGCAAGTAATTATTTTTTAACGTGCACGAGGATCGTGGGTCTCAACCACTCGTGATGGCTGAACGGCAGCACAAAAAAAATGTTAATGAGGTTACCCGGAGGGAGTCCAGTCTGAAGGGGTGACATTCAGAGTGGAGGCCCTCCAGTCACGGGTTATTAGTAGGCATAGTCCAAACATTTGATATTAACCATTGTAAATCAAATACGAAAGGTTCGGGATATAACAGGACGTTATTGTGTGGAGCGGTCCACAATAACAATTCACCTTCGCCCTTCGTCGTTCGCCGTTCGGTTCGTCGGTGTGGACGCAGCATAATGCATAGTGTGACAGCGACGGTGATCTAAGCCTACACGTCTACTATCAAACAACATCACAGCACCTGACTTAGAGCGTGTTCAAAGCCTCTTAAGACGTAGTGTACTGCCGTCCTAAGACCACTTAACGTAACTGACAAAACAACTATATCGAGATAAATGGACTTGAAAGTTTTATTCTAAATTTGTGTTTATCTTCATATATTACTGATTTATTTAAACTTTTTTTTTAGTGCATGAGGTTATTTTCTATTGTGTTTTGATAATTCTAAGGAAAAATTTAAAAAAAAAACATGAATACTTTAGTAGTTACGTCACTTCATTATTCATTATTAATGTATACATATGACTATTCCAAACTTCAACCACTCTATTTGAAAATAATGAATCTCTAACAATCTTATTTGATTTTTATTTTCGGAGTCTAAGAGTATGACCTCTTAGATGAGGGTTCTCATTGAACATCATAATGAGGTTGGTCATCATTTCACATGAATAATGATTATTTATTATTTTGAATACTTCAATTAAATTACCTCTTAATCTCCTCGTCTCCAATGTGGAGAGATTCGGTCTTTTCAATCTTTCATGATAAGGTAGTGACCGAAGTAAATATTGGATACGTTATTTTCGCTAAATATTGGTGATACTATTTCTCCGCGCATGCAGATACGTTAGATTTAATAGCTTAAAAAAGTCACTTTTGGATGAAGATACATTAATTTTGATATGAAAAATCGCAAGAATACACATCTAACTCATTTTCGTAAGTTTTTGTCAGTTACGTTAAGTGGGCTTAGGACGGCAGTATATCAAAACTTTTCTTGACATTTGAATAGTATCGTAACCGTGCCAGTAATGTACGTGGAAATATAGACGATCGCTGAAAGTTTGAAGACAGCTGGTGCAACTAATGTAGGCGCAACATAGCATGGGATGGGTCGATTTGGAGATAGACTGGAGGGGGGGCAGTGGGGTAAAGGGTGAGACCAGTAGTTGGGTAGACACCGGAAGTCAGGGGTAGAACGGAACCGGAAATGTGATGGACCAGTCGTCTACAGGACCCTGGGTGCCTATCACCCCACCCACCCAACGTCAAACATTAATCACATACATATGTACATACACATACCCGAAAACGATTGTTTCGCAATATACAAATTGTATTGAAGACGACTTTGGCATGTTTGAAATGCTGCGGAATTTCAAACCGGATGTAATAAATTATCGGAGTTTTGCCAGTGCGAGTTTTGAACATTGCGAAATTCAGTACAGGTACTAACTTCATCGATCGTGCCTCTTCTATGTACGTGCACGGCACAAAAATACACAAAGGGATGTTCGAAATTTGTTTATCTGATCTGCATTTTGTAGAGGAACGTTTCGGTGAAAATTTATTTAGACTACAACACTACTATATATACAGCAACGGGTAAGGAATGGTACTCCCATTACGTAGATGCAATAAAATACCCGTGAAACGGAAAAGAAAATTGTTGTAAAATACTGGCGCTTGTACTAAGCTAACGACTAAATGAGTTTCATTGTAAATATAATATATAAAATCATATTTTATATTGAACAAGTCTTATTACATATGTAATATGAATTTCTTACTCGATAGAATACGTAGTCAATAGAAAGTCGACCATTCAAAGTTGTTAAGCAAATGTTGATTTAACTATGAAATACTTCTATAGTACTGATTTTCAGAAATTTATAATTAATTTCGTTTCATATAAAGAATATAAATATACTCAGAAGCTACTGTATCTTAAAATATATTACAATTTTCTCTTTGACATTGGCTCAAAGTAATTTTTTAAAATTATTTTACTATACTACGAGATGTATTTTAAATGCGAATAAGTAATGCTAGTATAAAAAAGATGAAGATTGAATGTGAATGATACTTTGAGAATTTGTATGTTCGTATTTATATTTAAGTTAGATAATAATATATTACGGTCATATTTTAGTCAATTTATTGTGAGAGGAATGGTTGTATGTGAATATAATTTAAGGAATAAACATAATTTAATTATAAAAAAAATGTTAGAATAAATAGAAATAGGAGAAGCGTCTTGTACAGAGGTGTTTTGGAGTTTATAATAGACTGCCGGATGGAATTAGAAGTGCCAAAACTATTGATAAATTCCTGGCAGTCGTGAAAAAACATCTCTGTACAGGTGCTTAGTTACGGATTATATAACACTGTTCGACACGAGAAATGTTTCCGAGACGAGATATGACTTTTCTTATAGATCTATGCCCAGTGAACACGAATCTGGTAATAAAAAATGTTGATTGGCTCGATATTCGGAGATATATGTATGTGTTTTTTAAATCACGCGATTTTTCTATTTCTTGGTGTTGTTCGTTCGATGTCTCAAAATCGGTCAATTTTGTGTTCAAAATGAATATTGAAATCTATAGTTGGGTATTTTATCTTTCATTTGTAGTACTTTTCAGCTTTCAGATCTTTCTAAGTAGTCGTCCAGTTCAAATCAAAAGTCAAAAGTATGTATTTTCACTTGGGATTTTTTCCCACTGTTAATACTATTTTATATTGAGTATTTTCTATTGAAACACGTTTATTGGGATAGTGTTCTGGTCCCACTATTTTTTGTTTTCGTTTAAAAGGGTTAATTGGAAGTGTGCTGAACGAACAACACCAAGAAATAGAAAAATCGCGTGATTTAAAAAACACATATGTATATCTCCGAATCTCGAGCCAATCAACATTTTTTATTACCAGATTCATGTTCACTGGGCATAGATCTATAAGAAAAGTTATATCTCGTCTCGGAAACATTTTAAAACTCATCATTGGTCGAACAGTGTAATTAGCTTTAGATGCTGTATTATATAAATAAATATACTTTAGGTTGCTGCTAATGAAAATTTAAAATTAAACATCAGCTATTTGATACATACATACAATATATGTATGTACATAGGTATAAATTATATTTTTAAAATGACAAGTAAATTCGATTCTTAGTTCAATTTCTTTCACTATCTCCTCGCTTGTCCCATTGAATTGCATCGTTCCAGTGAAAGTCGTAGATTTACGCGCTGGCGCCTCTTTTTCTTTGCTCGTCGTCGACAAACACTGCTAGGAAAACTTTCGACGCTTTTCCGAACGTAAATTTAAATTTCGACCGCACGTTTATAAATTTCCACGAGCTTTTCCCACGCGAACTTTCGCCGCAGGCATAGTGCACTTTTCCATTGTCCAACTTGTTTATATAACGAGCTTGAATTTCACTCGTTCGCACACACACACACAAATATTACGCTTAAACGGGTTGTTAAATTAAGTTATCTATGACGGACTACGTCGAATGGCTTCCTAAAGTTTTAGTACACTTACACATATACATAACAATATTTACTTCTTGTAAATAAAAACTAGGTGTGTGTGTGTACACGGCGTCGTTCTCACTTCGTTCGTTGTAGGTAGAGTAAGGAAAACAAAGACAGCTGGTGGTGTTTTTCACAGGGGTGTATTAATGTATAATGCCCTCCCGGAGTGCATCAAGTCTTCTAAGACAATAGATCCATTCTTGAAAAGTGTGAGGAGACACCTCTGTGAGAGATAGTAGTTATGTATAAGTATAGTGTATAATGTGTAATTGATTTATGTAGTTGTTATAAATATGTACATAATAGATGTAAGTTAAATTAGCTAATTAGCTAATATTATATAAAATAAATAAATAAAATATGTAGCTATGTACGTGTGTGACAGTTAATAAATGCCTGCACGTATGTGACGTTTCATGGGTTGTTTACATTTTTCGCTTTTATGTATATATTATATGTACATAAGCCTATTGAATATCCACGGATGTTTGTGTGGGTGAGTATATGTGTGTTTAATAGTTTTTATGGTTGTTGCATGGATGGCGCGTTATAATACAACAACGTGACAATTTAGCAAAGTCGCGAGCCTATTGAGAATTTATATTGTCAAATTGCAGCATGCTTGTCATCGCCTCCGTTTGGATCATAGCGTAAGCGCTCACTGTCCCAAACTGGTGATTTCTGGTTCAAATCCCACTCGCGTGACGTTCTGGTTTTTTAATTATTTAAATTGACGAGCGTTATCAGCAGACAGACACACACACAGACGGATTTGGGCTATTATATATATAATAATAGTAATAAAGACTATAAACAATCGTTTAATAAATAAAATTCTTTATTTCCATTCTAAAGGCAACGTGAAACCATTCGAGTATCTTTTCTAACTAAATTAAACTTATTTGAATAAAGTAGCTTGAAAAGCTAATTACGAACAAAAAAGTAACTTAAATTTAAAATTACACAAAAAAACTTCGATATCCATTAGCACTTACAGTTCTTTTTATTCAACAACACCCCTGTACAAGATACATATTTCTTCTAGATCTACTCAATTTTAAATTCCTAACTACATATGTATTACCTTATTCTTACCCCTAGTATTATGACTATATATATATAAATATATTATAACCTTTTATTAAATACTTATCGGAATACTTTGGTAACAAATTATTATCTGACTTAAAAATATAAGCTAACATGCACACTTTTAACGTTTCACTTACATTCATCTAATTCAATTCATTCAACCTATTTCATATACTAGTTAATCTGTTTACATTTAAAACACTCGGCATAATTATAATTTGCAATTTTTACATCCTATCATTTTGGGGGGTATTTAAGTCAAATATGTAAACACTATCCTGTTAACACAAGCGTAAAAATGCTAAAAGCTCAAACACACATACATACTCCTATCGCACATACATACTTATCAATCACTAATTAGAATTGATACACTTTGCATTAAATCTTTTATATGTAATATAATCATCCAAAAACCCTATTACTCTAAAGCTGAACATTATTTGGCGTAACAAGCATCACAAAAATAAACTGCCACTTCTGCAAGAGAGATTTTGACAAAAATCACAGTATATCTTACGGCTAACGTGAAAACTATAGATATGAAATTTCGACGAGATCGCAGGTGCAGTTTCGGAAATATTTTGTGGTAAACTTTTCGACAAAAAAAAAACCCTACTTCCGGTTGACTGATTTTAATGATTTATTTAAAACCGCCGTAGTAAACCGCCACTTTCGCTCGTCAGATGTTGACCAAAATCACAGTATCTTTTACGACCAGCGTGAAACTATAGATATGAAATTTCGACAGTTTCGGAAATATTCTGTGGTAACAATATTTTAGAATTTTCGACAAGAAAAAAACCCTACTTCCGGTTGAATGATGTTGACCAAATTCCCTATGTCTCTTAAATTTCAGCTTGATAGACTTGATAGTTTCGGAGAAAACACACATACAGATACACACACACATAAGTACAGAGCATTACATACAGACATTTTCCAGAAATCATGAAAACGTGATCAGGGGATGATACTTGATACAAACCAGTCAAAATCTCGAGGTAAAATTTTCGCACGATCACAATACTTTATCCGATTAGGATAAAGTTAAAATTACAATGCGCACCTAAATTTACAACACAACGATGTAGGTACATTTTTCAAACTTCGTTATCCACAGATTTTATTTTTGCCAAAAAAGCTTAATCCAAGGGTCTGGTCAATTTTTAAAGCAGGCCGCATGCTGACGTGCTACCACATATTCGGACCCAGTAATTACGCGCATTAATTCAATACGCCATTTTGCCCGGTTCGCACACGGAGAGACGTGTCGGGAATATTAAATTATCTGACGATCATTGCTAACATTACGTTATAGCACCTGTCTATCGTGTTAAAGCTGGCCACACTAGCACACAGCCTACTGGAAACGTTCATCAAATCATGAAGCATTCAGGCGGCCATTAAACTGCGTCTAGACGAAATTTAGCATAGATGTGTCGGATATTTATTTATTTTATATAATAATTGCTAAATAGATAATTTAACTACATCTATTACATATTTCAAAACACTAAATCAAAAACACATTATACACTATACTTATACATTACTACTATTTCTCACAGAGGTGTCTCCTCACACTTTTCAAGAATGCATCTATTGTCTTAGAAGACTTGATGCACTCCGGGAGGGCATTATACATTAAAACACCCCTGTGAAAAACACCACCAGCTGTCTTTGATTTCCTTACTCTACCTACAACTAATTGGTTCTTATTTCTAGTATAATAACTATGAATATCACTATTTCTAATGATATAGTTCTTAAAATAACTTGGCAATAACTTATGATCTAACTTATAAACAAAAGACAATGTGCTTAATTTTAAACAATTTCTAATACTCATCCATCCCAATTCATCTAACATACTTCTAATACTTTTTAGCCTACCAACATTCAAAATACCTCTCATAGCTCTATTTTGCAACCTTTGAATTTTATCTAAATCTTGGCCACTGAACATATTAAGTACAGTGACACAATAAACCAGGTGTGGCAAGACAATTGTATTATAGACTAAAACCTTACTTTTCCTACTTAAAATATTTCTTAACCTACATAAAACACCAACTTTTCTAGCCATTTTTTTAATTATATATTCAGCATGTACCTTAAAGTTCAGTTTAGAGTCTATAATATAGTACAGGTATAGTTAGTTTATTTTAGAACGACAAGGCTCGTGTGTGAACACCACCACTGAATACACTTTTACGATCTTGCACCTTTACACTAACCTTGTTAGACGTAGCCTTAGATGGTGCTAAAGTATATGTCTAACTTACAAAACAGGATCGTAGTGGCAGTGCGTTACCAACAAGAGATCTCTCTGAAATCGTAGCACACCTCTTGGGACCGCTCTTGCATTACTTCAAGAGGTAGCCGGTCCTACATACTTGGTTTTACCGTACTTCCCCCCCATCTTCCTCGAAGATTTGAGGTTCAGGACCCTTCGTTGCTCCCTTTCTTGTTGTTTTTTTTACTCTCATCACAATATTCTCATTCCGGGTCTCCACTTTCTTCTGCAGTACCTCAGTTAGGTTGTTGGCAGATAGTCTTCTTCCAAGTGATTTTTCTGTCTTAAACCCATTCGGGACATGCGAACATTGTATGCTCTGCACTATCGTCCATGACACTACATTGATAACATGCAGGGGTATTTTCATTCCCTATAGTGTAGAATTCAGGGGTCGGTAAGAGGTGTCCCATGAAGCGTTTTGAAATGTCTCGCAACCCGATTTCTCTTATATAGCAAAATCTTCGTAAATTACGATCCAGTTAAATGTTGTTTAATTTTTAATTTTTAAAAACTTTTATTTATTCATAGAATGTTCATAATACTTCTTATTTACTAAAAAACGTATCCTAATGGTTCCTGGTCAAGTGGCCATCATCCATTTTACAATAAATGTGTCTTAGTAGTAATAGGTAAATAATCTTACTTTATCTTTAGTGTTTGTTTAAGTTAAAGAAACCTATTTACAAATTTTTTTTTTTTAAATACAATACATAATAAATAGGGTATGCATGCAGATACATTAAATTCTTATTTCTAGTGACTTACTGTAATCGGAGGTTTAAAACAGATTATGTTTCGGGAGCCTATGTTTATACCTGAAAGGTAATGACACCCTAAAATGTTGTTTAAAAATGTCTCATTAAAAGCATGATATGGAATTCTAAATATTTCGTAAATAGGATGTTCTTTACCTGCTATGTCCAGCGCCAAGCTAGCTTAGCACTGGTCTAATCTAAAGCAGATGTTTTACTTTATTTATCCTTATCCACTCTTACAATAAATTGGTGCTGTTATGTAGTTAGCGTTAAACGTTAAACTTTATTATTATTAACTTTTATTATTTTATGCTACTATGTATATATTTAATGCTGCTGTTTGTAGTATAAAAGAAAGAACTACGGGCGAAGATTTTTATTTTTATTTTTAAGCCTAAGTAATAAGTTCGTTGGGGTTAAAGTGGGAGAGTTTAAAAAGTACTTATTACAACCGATGGTGGATTGATTATGAGTGGTCAAAAAATCGGGTGTATCTGCTCGGATTTCACAAAAAATGCTAGAATTGAGTTATGTACGTACAATTACTTTTCACTGCATTATTCACCAACAAGCTTTGCGTATGAAAATTTTAATCCTGGATGGATTTATGGATGTTATTGTACCAATAATAAATATCATCAAAAGACACGGTTTAAACCACCGCCAGTTTCAGGAATTTCTTATCGATATTGAAGCGCAATATGAGGATATTATAAATTACACAGATGTTAGGTGGCACAGTAAAGGAAATGTGATAAAAAGGCAAAGAAATACCAGGATTCGTAAATTCGAAATGGCTTATTCAACTGGCGTTTTTGGTAGAAATCACATCTCTAATGAACGATTAGAATTTAAAACTCCAATTGAAAGGAAAACTAATTCATGAAACGTTTTCAGAGGTGAAAGCATTTGAAATTAAACTCAAATTATTAAAAACTAACATAATAGAAAAAAAACTTCATAATTTTCCATTTTGCAAGTTACTTTTTGAAAAAGATAAAAACACTTTATAAAGTATTTTTAACATCTTCAAAATGAATTTTCGAGGCGATTTTCAGACTTCCATAAACACATTCTTTCGCTCCCAAGATTGAAGATGTTGATTATTTACAACTGGAAGTATGTAATTAATTTACAAACCAATGACGTATTAAAAGACACTTTTAAAGTGACGCAGTTAACATTTTTCCATACTGAACTTTCAACTTCTTTATTTCCTGCTCTGAAGAAATTTTCAGCTGGAATGATAACTATATTTACCAGCACATACATATATTTGTGAACAAACCTTTTCTCGAATGAATTATATAAAAAATAAACATCGGACTAGAATTATTACAAATGGTCATTTACGTTCGTTGCTTCGAGCGAGTCCAGATTAAAAGTAAACAGTGCGTGCTTTCATTCTAATGTCACTTTATATACGTTCCATTTACTATCTCAACACGTTTTTTACAATAATTACCACTGATTTTTTTCGTGCAAAATTTAAATTAACTTCCAACATAATCATACGGTAATTCCAAACGATTACAACGGATAATTGTATAGAGTTGAACCATAGCTGGAATCCGCCCAAGGGCTGGCGCTTTCTTTGAATCCCTCTCAGTCTCCATTCACACACACACACTACTATTAGTATAGAAAAGGCATTTCGCGGCTTCGAGCTGAGGTCTGAGCCCTGAATGTTTGCCGGTTGAGGTTTGAGCCCCCAACATGTGAGGCATTAATTACGGAACTCGCGGTCGACAGCGTATGGCGGATATTGCCCGCTTCGGCTCTCTACTCCACCATAAAATCACACATACAGATTCACACACAGCTTATATTCTGTATTGTATATATGTGTGTGGACCCCTTCACAGCTTATAGTAATTTTATTATGAGTGCACGCCCGTTCGTAAATAAATTAAGCGCGTACATACATACGTACATACATAAGGTATACTAGTGAAATTTGCGCGCACTCGGGCCAAACGGCCATAATAATTAGGAAACTTCGGATTGGTTTCTCGGTGGGTTTAGGGGTGTAGCACTTGCGGTTCGCGGGCTGCGGACGAAACGTTTGGTAACCCCTGCCTAACGATACCGACGCTAATTAAACCCTTATAATTCGACTTCGATATAGCGTGCGAATATTCATATACGAGTTTAGCGTATGAGTTTGCAGTTATTGTATCGATGCAGTTCAAATTTTACCCCCTCCCCACTCCTCTGAGTCCTTTTAACTCTCAAAAAGTCGTTTATGTAAATAGGGGATGATTTCATTTCGTGTCTGGCAAAAAAAAAACTTTCACAATCTGAGCGTTAAAGCAATATTACATTGAGCAACAAAACCAACACCAGATTTTTTTTGGCGGTGGCGAGCATCTTATTACATTGCGCCACTTTTCAAGCTACCAGCTACCTGCTCATCTCATAATCTTCATACAAAAAAAAATACTATACGAAACTAGGTACTCTATGTAGACGTAGAAAATATATAAAATTCAACCTCTCGTATTTCTTTCTGAATTTCATTGTTTTCGAAACAATTGCGTTGACGTTGCGTTGTGTTGACAATTGAGTACGACGATGCAAAAAAAAGGTCAGAAAAGGGTTTTTGGTGAAGATTTTTTTCGGCGAACATTGACTTCCAAGAAATTTTCAAGCAACCCAGAATCGCATCGTGTAATACATCGTAATACTTACCATTGAAACCTGTATATCTATCTGGTCGCCGAGGTTCAAAAAAAACCTGGTGTCCCGTTTTGTTGCTGAATGTAATATCAGCCTTAGAGCGATATTACACTTGGGCCCTTCACCAACAACCAGATTTTTTTTGACGGTGGCGAGCATCTTATTACATTGCACCACTTTTACTTCACCAGCTACCTGCTCATCTCATAATCTTCATACAAAAAAAAATAGGTCTAGGAAGCTATACGAAAACTAGGTACTCTATGTTGTAGTATGTAGACGTAGAAAATATATAAAATTCAACCTCTCATATTTCTTTCTGAATTTCATTTGAGAATCGCATCGTGTAATGCGTAGCATCTAAACCTGTATATCTATCTGGTCGTCGAGGTTCAAAAAAAACCTGGTGTCCCGTTTTGTTGCTCAGTGTAATATCACCCTTAGGGTAGCCCAGAGCTGACAGATTTCAGAACGCTATCTTCCTTGATAAATGGATATTTAAAGGTTATGTTGAATAATATAAGGCTTAATGCCATTTTAATTAAAGGTATAATAAAAATAAATTATCCACTATAAATAGACAAAACGTGCGTTATTTGATTCATGAAATTCTTTGACTTTGGACCGTGACGGTTGATTATAGCGCAAGTTGACACAGAAAGCAATTCTGTGCTTCATTACGAATTGCTTCCAGCAAATGACTAATGCAGTGGTCGGCAACCTTTTTCGAGCGAAGAGCCAAATTAGGGAAAACCTTGCAAAATTGGTAAGCTTGAGAGCCGCAACATATTATCTCCGGATTATACAACATATTCAAAATTAAATTAAATGTTACAAGAAATAGACTATATTCGTGATATTTCCTAATATTCGACAGTTTGCTACTAAATATATTATTAAAAAACGATTCATTTTGATTTTGTGTATATTATTATTATTTTTTTTTTTTATTTAAAAAGCTTTTTATTTTTCATATACTATGTTCACAATACATCTTAAATTTATTTTAATAGCTACTGGTCCAGTGACCATTATCTATTTTACACATTGTTCATTTTGTTAGTATTTATAAAGATTCTTTTATTTTAACGTTAGTGTTTAAAGCATAATAGGAGAAAGAGCTCAAAAAACTATTTACAATTCTTATCAAATGTTTATAATATATTTTACATAATTAAATACTTTTTAGAGTCAGCGATCTAAAGAAAATTATGTTTAGGTCATTTGTGTTTATACCTGAAGGGTAAAGACATCTTGCTATTATCACCGAGACCTTTCACTAATTTGTTAGTGTGGTTATTGGTAATTATATCTTAAGAATCTACTGGTTGATCTGTTAGTGACATCTACGACTAATGGGATGTTATACTGGGAATGCAGTCTTTTTAGGATAGTACATATGTAGATGGGCATGCTATAAATTATTTATTTTGGACTACCTTTGTGTAAATTGTGTTTCGTGCAAAACGTTGGATGACAGCGAGAGCCGCAGGTTTTCACACAAAGAGCCACATGAGGCTCCAGAGCCGCCGATTTCCGACCACTGTACTAATGTATAAAATAATTACATATCCTGGCAATTCCGACTAACTCGAAGCAATTACAAATTCATGAACCAAACACGCAAGGTTCAATATTTACACTATTTATACAATATTAGTAAGGTTGAGGAGGCACAGGAGGAGGATAACATATATTTACACTAATTAGAAATAATTGATGAATTTAATTCAAATTGCAAAAGGTTAATCCAGTGTCTACCGGTATTGAGAGGGCATACTCGTAAAATTTAAAACGAAAACTTACAAGGACCACTTCAGACGATCGACGCTAAAATTAAGCATTGCATCGTATATACATATACTACACGGTACAGACCATCTTAATTGACTATTACTATTTTGTACACACGCCGATCATCCGACATGGATCTGAGGCCCTCCGCACACGGGGCAACTGTTTAGCAACTCGAATTGCAAAACAGTTGAGCATGCAACTGTTTTGGTGAGTGTGGGTCCGCACACGAGTCGACTGAAACCAAACCGATTTCAAATCAGTCAACAACTGGTTGCGTGCGATCGTTTTCCCCAGTCACAATACAGTTGAGTTGCATGGTTGCACGTATCTTCACAAGTACAAAAAATGAGTGATCAAAAAATGAACATTATTTTTGTTGGAGAGGTAGAAAAGCATGAAGTTCTGTATAATTATAAACTTCCGCAATATTCAAGAAAAGACATAACGGAGAAAGCATGGCAATAGGTGGCAAACAAAGTGAACATGTCAGGTAATAATCAACAATTCCAGGTAATAATCTTTGGACATTCTATAATGCTATAAACTTGATGTCTGTTTGATTCAGTTGTTTTGCTGCTACAAACAGCATTGACTTGATATTTATCTGTATATATGTAGGTATGACACCAATATTCCCTTCTAAATACTCTTCGTACTCTGCGGTACTGATAATAGGCAATTGTGTCTTCTTCATCTGAACTACTACTTGACATTTTGCGAAAAACACCTTTGTGACTACAAACTTGTAGAGAACTTTGCTCCGAACGATCCAGAATCAGTCGCGCTCGTGTGTGGTGTGAGGTTTCATTTTGATTGCAAACTGGTTGTGTTGCAAACAGTTGCATGCTCAACTATTTTGCAACTCGAGTTGCTAAACAGTTGCCCCGTGTAGTGTTGTAAGTTGAGAATATTCTCGGAGAACGAGAATATTCTCCAAAGATTGTTCTCCGAGAATATTCGAGAATTTTTTTTTTTTTACATCTCTAGATTGTTTAATAGCTTTTTAGAGGATTCTAGGATATTTTCAGAACCTAATAGGAGTAATAGGACTTTCTAGAGTATCTGAGAGCATTTTGAATGACATTGTTTTCATTCTGACGACACTGAATGTGTCATTTCGTCATTTTAACATACGCACTACTAGCATGAACGTTTTCCGCGAAACTCTCACAGGAATGCAATGCTTATTAACTCTGGAAGCAATAAATTGTGTATACATATTTGTATTGCTTTGGTTATGATATTCCAGCGAAATTGTTCCAACTTATGATATAATCATTCATTTAAACTTTTTTTTTAAATTCATTCATTTAAACATTTAAATTTGTCATATTCACGCCCCATCAAATTTAGTTTTAGTCCCAAGTATTAGGCCCGGATTAGAGGGAGTTTACTGTATATTTAAGCAAATACAGTAAGAGTTAGTATTTATTTATTTAAAATACATGGTGGCCGATGGAGCCCAATTTTAAACAGAAAATTCTCGGTTTGGAGAATATTCTCCAAAAGATTAATTCTCAAGAATGTTACAACACTAGCCCCGTGTGCGGAGGACCTGTGACTAGTATTCAACTAGTTTGAAACTTGAGTTGCAAACCAGTCGCCCCGTGTGCGCAGGGCCTAAGCATGCACAAACCTATCGATGCAATTCACTATTTAGCACGTGTACGCGAAATCTGTTCAAATCTTCGCGCACGCACGTAATCCAGTTTACTTTCAACCAACCCCCTACACACCCACCCCATCCTTAACTTGTTGATTTAAGCGATTTTCCTCGGCGATCGCCCCGATCCGGGATTAGTTTTCCACCGGCGTGGGGCTGGCTTAAATTAAGCCAGAGGCGAAACCTCAAAGTCGTGTTTTATCTTTATTAATGGCTGCCCTAAATCTGTGGGGTTCGCGAGCCCAACGACAACGACCCAGGCAAGTCTTCGCACGACGACCAACCAACCCTGGGTTGGCGCCAAAACGACCCGATTTCAACCTTATCGACTCGCCCATCTGCGAAAACACCCATTGCCACATTGAATAGAAAAGCGACCGACTAGCCGAGTTAATCCAGATGATCGCACAGCCTCACGATTGCGGAGACAATACTTACGTGTGATTGGTAAATAACGTTTGGACAACGGTGGTGTACAAACAGTACGTTAGCTTGGTCAGTAGGTACACGCTGTGACAACAAATGTCGATATTTTGAATTTGGAGTAGATTTCTGAACGTGAGCATGTTGACACTCTAACGTCCATAGGCCTATGGCCCAGGGGTCGGCAAACTGCGGCTCTTCAATAATATTGTATGTAAAAATACAAATAGCAACTTTTAGCACAATATATGCAAAAAATGCTACCGTTTATAAATTATTACAAAATAGAGGTATGAGATGTATTTTAAATGCGGATAGGTATGCTAGTATAGGTATAAAAAAGATGATGATTGAATTGAATATTGTGAATGATACTTTGAAGAATTGTATGTTCGTATTTATATTTAAGTTAGATGTTAAGTTTAAGTTAGATAAGAATGTATGTATGTGCAGTGGCGGACTGGGACTGAAATCAGTGCTTGCCAGGAGTCAAGGGGGGCCCACCCAGGGTTAAAAAAAATTGTCTCCCCCCCCCCCCCATATAACAAAATTTTCTTCTTTTCATCACGCTAAAAATCAAGGGTAAAAAATAAATAAATTTTCAAAAGTGCATGAATTAAAAATTAAAAGTGCAATTATATTTTGCAATTTTTTTTTTTTATTTTTATTAATTAGAATATGCACGTACTACACGTCTTACTGGCAATCAACAGAAATACAAAATTTATAATTTAAAATACATAATCTTGAGGTTGGAAATGGGCCCACGCAAATGTTGAAAACATAGATATAAAATACCGTTATTCTACATCTATGGTTGAAAACTTACATTTTGACCCTTATAAAAAAAGTTAACTGATCCTTGGGATGTAAAAGCAGGTATTAGTTCTTTGTGTATATCGTAAGAAATTTGTTTGGTTGAAATATCCAAAGTGCAATATCCTGTATTTTTTTACACACGTAAAATGAAATAGTTAAAAAGTTATTTAATTTTACTGAGGGCCCATATTTTCTAAGAGATAGCGGGGCCCACTTGCCATCAGGCAATGTCGCTTGTATGGCCAGTCCGCCACTGTGTATGTGAATATATGTAATTAAAAAAATAAAAATAGTTTAATTATAAAAAATGTTATAATAAATAGAAATAGGAGAAGCATCTTGTACAGAGATGTTTTGGAGTATAATAGACTGCCGGATGGAATTAGAAGTTCCAAAACTATTGATAAATTCCTGGCAGTCTTAAAAAAACATATCTGTACAGGTGCTTAGTTACGGATTATATAATTAGCTTTAGCTGCTGTATTATATAAATAAATAAAAAATAAATTACCAATGTTAACGAATTAAATTTTTCGCCATTTGATATTGATGGATTTAACGAGATAAGAGTTGTGGAGCTCCATATTTGTACGTCTTATTTCAGAAATTGAAAATCTAGATAAAGAAATGTGCAATCTAATTAAACAACATATATAAGTGGGTTGCTTTAAAAGATTTACAAAAGGCAGACACGATAATTTTTAATCCATGGAATAGCCTTCCGAACTCATATGACCGATTGAAAAAAATTGCATTTGCTGTTCTTACTATCTTCGGGTCTACATTGCATGTATTTGAACAAACATTTTCAAGCATGAATCATATTAAGAAGCCAAATAACCGATGAGAATTACTTATGTAGAGTAGTGCCTTTAAGTTACTTACCAAACATACCGAAGCTTTTTGAAGAAAAACAGGGTCATTATTCACATTCGTTTTAAGGAATGTAAATTGTATGTAATTCATTTTCTGTAAATAATATACATATGTACCTACATTTACAATTTCAACAATAAAAATAAATAAAATATTTACTTAAATTTTATTCACGAAATCTTATTCACTTAATATATAAACAATTATAACGTGCTATCAATTTACTTATATCAATTTTCCACGTAAAAATATTTTTGTGGCTCTCGAAAAAATTCTAAATCGTTGTGATACTCATATTTGGCTCCTTTGGACTTTGCCGACCCCTGACCCTATGCCTATCTCAGGCTTTAAGATTTCACAAGTTGTACCAGTGCTGGGGTAGGTAAGTTTTAAGGCGTGTAAAAATATAGCTAGTCTGATAAAGTAAAATGAAAAGGGAAGGATACCCGCCAGTGGTTTCCTGTTGTCTTCTGGGCAGGTAAAAGGAGGGAATGAACAGAGAAGGGTGGAAAAATTAATTGGTGGTATTTTAAGTGGTAAAATTTTCTACCAATTATCCAATTTTGTCTCTTGGCAGTGGTTCAGGGTTTGACCCCGTGTATCGAAAGGTTTTCTGGACGGTTATCGACCTTAAATGTCGTCATTGGCAAGATCTGAATATTACTAAATATAGATTGGCTGTTTCCTGTTAGAATTTTCCAATTTATTTATCCTTCTAGTGAGACGGCTCTATAAAATTGGCACCGCTTGAAAAAATCTTTTTTACCTACCGTTCCGTCTTTCCCTTCCTCCCTTCCAGAAAGCAATGGGTAAACACTGGAAAGTATATTTTCTTAGTTACTCCATTACTCCACTGTGGTAGACGGTAAAATGTTTGCCAAATAGTGAAGAGGTAAAGCTATTTATCTATTTATATATTGTGGTTCATTTTTAAATTTAGTAAATAGGGTAATTAAAGATAGGTTGCTAAAACTGCAAAATAAATCTATGCGGAGTATTTTAAATGTCAATAGATTAACTAGTATTATAAGATATATGTTGAATGAATTGAATTGGATGAATGTACATAAATGAAACCTTAATAGTTTGCATGTTAATATATGTATGTACATATGTATATTTTTAAGTTAGATAATAATTTGTTTCCAAAATATTCCGATAATTATTTATTGAGGGTATATAATATACATATGTATTCATAATACTAGGGGCAAGAATAAGTTAATAGTTAAGAATTTAAAATTAAGTAGATCTAGAAAAAGTATTTTGTACAGGAGTGTTGTTGAATAAAATGAACTGCCAGAAGTTCTTAGAAAAATAAACATAAAAACAAAATCTTTGTACAAGTGCTAATAGACACTAAGTTTATAATGTAATTTTAGATTTAAGTAATGTTTTTTTGTAATTAGCATTTTAAGCTACCTTAAATAAATATACATATATATATATCAAGTACGCCTTCTTCATAAGAACCGTTTGAAACCTTCATGTAAGCGTTTTAATAATTAAAACTCAATAACAGATAAGATTTGAATTTTAGTCACAACCAAATTGGCTATATAGAAATACTCAAAAACCATCGATAAAGTCGAATAAATTTTCTTGAATGAGTCAAATTCTTTTTAGTCGTCAGGCAACTGTAATAAACAGAACACAATAAAACTTTAAACAAGTACTCATAAACTTTATTATTATGAATCGGTGTCTACGGTGAGTTTTCGCATTTGGCCAAAATCGGAAGCTGTCTGAAAGTTTTTCGCGGTTGTCGTCGTCAGTTTTCTTTTTTGCACTTTTCTTTTTCCGCTTCTTATTTTCCAACGTAAAGTTTTCGCTTTACCATCGCTTTGCTCGCCGTGTCCGTTTTACAATTGTTTTTACAAAGTTGTACCAGTACTGGGTGAGCATAGGACTCGGGTTCAAATCGCGTGTTTCTTTTTTCAAAATGTATATAATATTTGTACATGGATGTTTCGCGCTTAGAACGAAAACTCGAAATATAAATTCCAAGAAATTATCGTCGGTAAACAAGTACGTTGTAGTCTCGTTAAAATAAAAATCCAAAATCGGGAAATTCCCCCACGCTTTGTATTGTTTATTCAAAGCAACTAATTTCACTAACTCTTTTGGGCTTACAATGGATTCTGTTTCGTTTTTGTTTATATCTGAGAATTTTTAATGGAGAAATTTCATGAAAATGACAATGAATAGGTTTTTCACTACGCCAGTCAGTCAACGTTAATATTTTGTAAAATTTGAATAGAGAGAAGATCCACGCGAAGGAGATGATTTTATGTAAAACTTTTCATTTCTTTCAACAGAAGATTTTTATTTGACTGTTTTAGCGTTACGTTCGCTACCTACATACACTTGATATAGGTACATATAGTAATATTTAAAACACTATATTTTTTATTATTAAGCTCCACGTACGCGTACACATACATCGTAAATAAACTCAGTGTAGTTTTTCATGGAACGAAGCATTTTAATTACTGTAGCGACAAGCTGTCAAAGCGACGCAGGAGCGAGTCGGAAATGTTCGCTCACGTTCAAATTGAAAATCCTTTTGTAAAACGCCATAATAAAAGCTCGAAAGTTAAAAAAAAAATGCAATACTGTCAGATCCTTACATATAACATGTTATCGCAATGCAAATAATTCGATTATTGCACTCGGAAGGAAAAAATCCGTGTGCGATGAGCGTAAAAACAAATTAGGCCGAGCAGATGTACATACATACATATGTACATAAGTACATTTTCAGCGTGAGAAAATTTCAAAAGTAATCTCGCAAGAAGAACGTTTCCATTTTCCGGCGGAAATGACGTGAGTCGTACACCCTCTAAGATCTCAATTCGCGTACTAGAAAGGAAGAAAAAAAAAAAAGCAGAAAAATTGTAAACAACCAGGCAAAAAAAATCTCTTTTCTTTACATCGAATATAGTAATAATAAAAATTCATAACTGCCACTCGACTCTCGAACAATGATAAATAATCGACGTCTTCAATGTACGTACATATGTATATACACAAGTTATATTAAAATTAGCGAAATGGCGAATTTGCATCTTCGCAGAAGCGCCGCTTCACATCTATATTTAGGAGAGAGGGTTGGAGGGGAGAGGGAAGGGGAGGGGGGTAGACGAGGAAAATTTAATAACGTGGATAAAATTACCGATTCCCTATTTCGCTTCGTATTTTTTCCTTTTACAATTTAATGAAAAGGTGGAAAAAGCGATTTTTCTTCGGTCGAAGCTTAGAGCTTTTCGTTCCGTTCTTTGCTTTTCTTTTTTTTTCGATTTAAAAATTTGCGAGTCTCGCAAAATACAAAAAAAAAAAAAAAAAAAAAGGTCGATGTTTACTTTACAAGTATTGAGGCATAATACTTGCGAATATAATCGTGTCATAAACGTGGTCGCAAATTCAACACAGTTGTTGACGTGGTGTGTAGAAGAAATATTGATTATTTTCTAAAATAAATACAATAAAAGCAGTAAAATCACAAACCCGTCACTCAAATGACTGTCAGTTGAGCGTCAGCCATTTTTATGGAACAATCAAATAAGCTTGGCACTCCACTCTACTACACAGATGTCTCTCAAAGGAGGTTACATATATTGTTGTATCAAAAACATAGATATACCACCTAGTGTAAGCCCGTTGAATATCAACGGAGCGGTTTCTCATCACCCGTACTGAAAAATAATATTAAATTTAATAGTTTTTTATAGTTGTTGTATAAATGGCGCGTTATAATACAACAACGTAACAATTTAGCAAAGTCGCGAACTTTCAAACGATTTATATGTTTAAAATATAAGGGATCTCGCATTATCGGCGTTGGATTATGACGTAAGCGCTCAACCTTTTTGGGAAATGGGCAGGTTCAGAATTTTGAAATGTATAGAGGGCCCGAATCATTTTAACGATTTAACATGATACTAGAAGTCGTTAACAAGTTTAACTCGCCCCTGTAGCTACTTATTTAAAACATTGAGATGTTCACAGATATCCTTTACCTAACCTAACATCGAGAAAAGTAGACTTTTTTCTCAAATATCGACGAAAAAATGCGTCAATCGGAAAGTGGATTCAAGCCACCATATACCTAACCTAACTTCGCGAAAAGTAGACTTTTTTCAAAAATATCGAGGAAAAAATGCGTAAATCGGAAACTGAATTCAAGCCATCCTGTACCTAGCCTTACTTCGAGAAAAGTAGACTTTTTTCACATATATCGACGAAAAAACGCGTCAATCGAAAACTGAATTTAAGCCACCCTGTACCCAACCTAACATCGAGAAAAGTAGACTTTTTTCTCAAATATCGACGAAAAAATGCGTCAATCGGAAAGTGAATTCAAGCCACTCTATACCTAACCTTAATTCGAGAAAAGTAGACTTTTTTCAGAAATATTGAGGAATAAATGCGTCAATCGGAAACTGGATTCAAGCCATCCTGTACCTAACCTAACTTCGCGAAAAGTAGACATTTTTCAGAAATATCGAGGAAAAAATGCGTAAATCGGAAACTAAATTCAAGCCATCCTGTACCTAACCTAACATCGAGAAAAGTAGACTTTTTTCTCAAATATCGACGAAAAAATGCGTCAATCGGAAAGTGAATTCATACCACCATATACCTAACCTAACTTCGCGAAAAGTAGACTTTTTTCACATATATCGACGAAAAAACGCGTCAATCGAAAACTGAATTCAAGCCATCCTGTACCTAACCTTACTTCGAGAAAAGTAGACTTTTTTTCAGAAATATTGAGGAAAAAATGCGTAAATCGGAAACTGAATTCAAGTCATCCTATACCTAACCTTAATTCGAGAAAAGTAGACTTTTTTCAGAAATATTGAGGAATAAATGCGTCAATCGGAAACTGGATTCAAGCCATCCTGTACCTAACCCAAATTCGCGAAAAGTAGACATTTTTCAGAAATATCGAGGAAAAAATGCGTAAATCGGAAACTGAATTCAAGCCATCCTGTACCTAACCTAACTTCGCGAAAAGTAGACATTTTTCACAAATATCGACAAAAAAATGCGTAAATCGGAAACTGAATTCAAGCCATCCTGTACCTAGCCTTACTTCGAGAAAAGTAGACTTTTTTCACATATATCGACGAAAAAATGCGTCAATCGGAAACTGGATTCAAGCCATCCTGTACCTAACCTAACATCGAGAAAAGTAGACTTTTTTCTAAAATATCGACGAAAAAATGCGTCAATCGGAAACTGAATTCAAGCCACCCTATACCTAACCTAACTTCGCGAAAAGTAGACATTTTTCACAAATATCTACGAAAAAATGCGTCAATCGGAAACTGGATTCAAGCCATCCTGTACCTAACCTAACATCGAGAAAAGTAGACTTTTTTCTAAAATATCGACGAAAAAATGCGTAAATCGGAAACTGAATTCAAGCCATCCTGTACCTTACCTTACTTCGAGAAAAGTAGACTTTTTTCAGAAATATAAGCCATGATGTACCCAACCTAACATCGCTAAAAGAAGACTTTTTTCACAAATATCGACGAAAAAATGTGTCAATCGAAATCTGAATTCAAGCCACACTATACCTAACCTAACTTCTTAAAAATACAAAACCCTTCTTAAAAATAGGAAAAAAAATAAAGAACGCTCTAAACATTTACAGAAAATGTTGTATTTAGCCTTTTGATTATACGCAGGAGTAGTAGCCAAGCAACTCTAATGAATTCATTTGAAGACATATCTAGTTAGTGTATTAAAAATAACACTATTTCTTCCGTTTTCTGTACGGCTTAAGCAAAAAATCCATTAGTCCGTGAGGCATTTCAATCTTGCGAAGCGAAAATTAGTACTGGCAAGGACGAGGCAAGAGGAAACCTCATTAGTTTTGCCGCTTAATAAAGGTGACAGCCGAGGATGTTTTTGTCATAATAGTTCATTTGGTGTAAGCGCGCTTGCTGATAATTCTCATCTTATTCACAATAACAAATTGGACGACATTTGTGAATGTAGCAATTAGTTCAATTGGTGCTCGCATTCCGGTCACGATTCATCTCTCGGCCAGGTATGTATACCTACTCCATAGATAGAATGCTCGGGTACTTTCCAGCCCTCAGACCACTTCTTGGCAGACAGGATCCTCTCCAGCCGGCATGCTATTTTCCTCCATTCTCTTCCAATATTAAAATAAAAAAGGAGACTCGGAAAAAAATATCAACAATAGACCAGACAGCATTCCTAGAGCGCCAGGATAAATCACCCGGGGAAAACGAGCCTGAAAAGCGTGATTGGTGGAAAGCGAAATAAATTCTTCCCATTCCGAACGTAGACTATGTTTGTTTGTTTGTGGAAAATTAAAATCAAAAGTTTCTCAATTATGCGTGCTGCTGGTATTTTTATTGAAAATATTATCGTTTTTTTTTTGCTTAGTGAATTTCAATATCGAATGTATGTTCGCTTAATGGAATAGAAACCTTTGAAATGCTATAGCCCAATTTTAAAGTACGCTAAGAACGTTTAAAAGGCGTCGATTGTAAATAAACAGAAAAGGTATTCAATCGTTTTAATTTTAACCGTTTCAATACCTAAATGCAATAAATACATACAGAATTGTAAAACTCATTAAACTTTGAATTAATGATATATACCTGTATAATGAATTGATCAGAACGCACATTATTCTATAGAAAAAACTTTCCCGTATTTTTCTTTGTATGTAAATTTCTCGATTTGATTGACTTCAAGGTCACAAATGAAACTTTTCCGACAGTTGCAAGAACTTTCTTATGTGATTTCAATTCTTGCAAAATTGAAAATTCTCGTTTCGTTTAAAATATCTAATGGGTTAACGATCAGACGAGAAACTTTCCCATGAATGAAATGAGCGTTGCTTCGTGCGTCATCATCATTTTCAGCCGTTCACCATCCACCATCCACTGGATGAAGGCCTCTCCAATCCTCTTCCATTCCTATCTGTCTTGAGCAATCTGCATCCACTTGACTGCACACACTCTTCTCAATTCATCAACCCATCGTCCACTCGGTCTACCTTGCTCTCGCTACGTTTCCAGCCCATTACCAATTCAACTTTTTCACACATTCCCGTTCATACATTATATACATACATACATATACAATACCCCTATTCCGTCTGTCTGTCTGTGCGTGTGTCTGTCTGCTGATAACGCTCGCCGAGGTAAATAATTAAAAAAAAAAACCAGAACATTGAACGCTTACGCTATGACCCAACGCCAATAATGCGAGATTATGTATATATTTGCCGATGCCTATATTTGAACATATAAATCCTTAGTAGAATCGCGACATTGCTAAATTGTTACGTTGTCGTATTATAACGCGCCATCTATGCAACAACCATAAAATCTATTAAATTTAATATTATTTTTCAGTACGGGTGATGAGGAACCGCACCGTTGATATTCAACGGGCTTACACTGGAAAACATTGTTCCGAGTCTAATTGTGTAACTTCGAATCTGTTTGTCGGAATACTATAAGTATGATAGTAGCGCAATCACTCGAACCGAAAGAAGGTCTAAAAAAAAAAAGCACCTCTCCACATTCGACTAGCGGGGAAAAGCCCAAAGACTACATACATATGTATGTACATACCACCAACGATGGTCGTATTTTCATTTAAATTTTTTGCCCGATTAAAACTTAAAGCTCGTTAGAGACGGGGAGGCGCACCCACTCAACTACGGGCTCGACCAGCCCCGTACGAATAGCTATTTAATTATTGAGCCTAGGAAGATATTCACAGGGGGAGAGAGAGAACGGGAATGAAGAGGAGGGAAATGGTGCACAATGGCGCTGGCGCACTCCGCCTCATTATCGCCTATTTGTCTTTTGGCGTTGCCGCAATTTTTTCCCCCCTTACCCTCTATGCCGTTGGGGGTATATTTGTACCCCCAGGCTATTGTGCCTCGGGCTTTGTGCTAGTGAAGAAAAAAAGGGCCTGTGAGCCACCCCAACTCACCCCTTTAGTGTCTCCTACCTCCCGAGGCCAGCTACCCTTTGTAGCGACTTGTCCTTTCATCTTATATTAGATGCGTGCCAGAACTAACGCTGACGTTCACTCTCAGTGACTGCACCATACCGTGTGCATTTTTTTTTCAAAGTAAATTAATTTTAAATGCAATGTGAGATTGAATAATAAACGGCACACCTTCACCTCTAAAGATCATCATCATTTTCAGACGTTCACCATCCACTGCTGGATGAAGGCCTCTCCAATCCTCTTCCATTCCTGTGTGTCTTGAGCAATCTGCATCCACTTGACTTCACACATTCTTCTCAATTCATCAGCCCATCTTCCACTCGGTCTGCCTTGCTTTCTTTCACATCCTCTCGGATACCACTCCAGTATTTTTCGCGTCCATTCTTCTCGCTATGTGTCCAGATCATTGCCACATCAACTTTTTCACACGTTCTGCTATATCTGCCACTTTGGTCATACTTTTTACCCATGTATTCTTCTTACGATGTATTCTCGTTATACCGAGCATACATATTTCCATGCTTCTCTGTGTGCACTGGATCGTCATAGCTGGCAGTACGCATTGGTCGTATGCCTTCTTTTTTAAGCGTAGCGGAATGTTGAATTTCTATGTCGGTCTACCTTGCTTTATTCCACTCGGTCCATGTATTCCTCTTATGCCGCCACTTCACCATCGTGCGAATGTTCGTGAAATGTTGGCCTTAGCGCTGTGGTCAGCTGCCGCTTGCTCGCCCGTCCAGAGCGTTGCTATCGTATCGCTAGTGGCGCCACTCTAGTGTCAACTAGCAAGCGGCAGCGAACGATGTGTCATCGTGGCATCGGTGTTTTGGATCCCATATCCCGTATTGGTGGAGTCACTGAATTGGTCCACATGATTACGCACTAAACTCACTGGAGGGGTTTAGGGTGTTGGGAAGTGTCCGCCATCTTGCTTTTTTCGCGGTTCGCTCAACTTTTGCGGATGTCGCGCGAATGCTATAAAGTACGTTGGCGTCAACGCGAAAATGTTCGAGCTACATACCCACACCTTGGTGCTCGGCACCGCTCGTCAGCGCTCGTCCAATATGAAGTGCCGGTATTACGATCTTCTTGTTATACCAATCATACATATTTCCGCGCTTGACTGGATCTTACGTGGCATTCTTGAATTTAGCATCCACGTTTCACATCCATACGTCATAACTGGCAGTACGCATTGATCGTATGCCTTCTTTTTTAAGCATAGCGAAATGTTGGATTTAAAAACTATGTTCATTCTTCCAAAAGCACTCCATCCTAGTTTCATTCTTCAGTTCATTTCTTCTTCTTTACATCCGATCATATTCACTGTATCAATTTGTGCTGTGCTAATTATTTTTCTTCTTTACATTCCTCTCCTGAACGGAGGTTAGTAATAATGTCATCATTGCTATTTAATATTGTAAAAATTTGAACTAATTCAGTATTAATTTAATCTATGAACTTAACCTAACATAAACAAACCTCATGTCCATGGACATATTCTAGTTTCTGAGATCTCCTTGGAAGTCCTAGGGGATTTTATACGTACGTTCTCATTTTTGTAATACCACAATTTGGAAAACGCAAATTCTTTAATAAAAATTTCACCTGCAGCGCATTCTCGTATAATTTTCAAAGACTCGTAGACTGCAATGACAAAATAATTTCAGATATTCTTGGAATAAAGTAATTTTTTCTTCGTTTTGAACATTGTTGAGGTTTACAAGATGATAACGTGATATCGTACGTATCATTGAAATAAAATTATGTAATTAAAAAAAAATCCTTGATTTGAAAGCCGAAAATGTACTATTTTTTTTTTCTTATATTGTCCTAGCTTTTGCATTTTTTATCTGATATCCCTAACCTAACCTAACCTATCCCAGCGTAACCGAACCTAATCTTATTTCATCCTATCTACGACTAGCAACGTTTTAATGTTGACATTTTTGCTGAAAGGTATTCCTCTGTTTATTTTAACGAGTCTACACAGCATAACGAATCTACGAGTTTATGAATATGTACATATCGTTGCATACTTTTAAATGTACCTTCGGAAAACATGAATGTTCCTATCGCTCTTTGAGCTCGCTTTTACTGAAATTTGATTATACAAGTTTATATATTGTTTGCCTGCAGGTATAATAAAATAGTTGGCAGAAATTGAGTATTCAGCTTGTCCAATTAAGTGCTTTCTCTCGTCCGTTAATATATTATATATTGATAATGTTTTCATTAGTTTTTCTTTGGGAAAGTGACGCAACGTGAATATTGTATTAAATTTTCGCTTTTGTAAATTTGATACATTGCCTTTTAATACATTCAATATGAGCTTTTTCAGCACGTGAAAATAGAAAACTCGAATAACGTTAAAGTACATTACACCGATACTAAAGGTACAGAGTATAATATCGAACCAATTTTTATTTTTTTTTATCTGAATTTTTCACGTGGAAAAAATTATGCACATCTATGCCGAAGATAGGGCTGCAAAACATACGGCATTTAATAATTTAATAGTTAAATTCTCAGTATACTGTGTAAAAACTGGCGGCTATTTAAATTTCTCCTCTTTTTTATTTATCAACAAGATTTTCTCGGGAGTTGATACACTTCATTTCATTAGCAAAAATCAAACAAAATCATCAGTACTATAAATAAAGATCCTTTTTGTTTATATTTCAATGAGGAATTATATTGAAATTTTATTTCAGGAGTTTTAGGAAGAGGAATTTTTTTCGTAATCCATAGTTACCACTCTATGTAGTTAGCCCAATCATAAGTCAACTATAACCACCCATTGATATTCAACGAGCAACACTCTATTATGTTAATAAATAGTCATATATGCAAATGAAGCATTCCGTGCGTAGATATAAAATAAATATGTAGATACATATGCCCCTTCATACTTTTCGGTCGACAAAAATCGTCGCAAGAGTAGGGATGAATGGACAGAACCCGAGACTAGAATAACAAAGAAGTGACCTTTTTTTTTCAACACTTTGCTTCCACAACCAGGATTTTTATACTTGTTAGGAGTCGGAACATTTTTAGAGCGTGAGGGCATATCTAGACTATTCTACATCTCTATTCTACAAGTCTAATAAATCAATATTGGAAGAGTTGTATGACAAGTATTTATGTATTGTGGTTCATTATTAAATATGTTAGATAAGTCAACTAGATTACAAATATTACAAAATAGAGGTATGAGATATATTTTAAATGCGGATAGGTATGCTAGTATAAAAAATATGATGATTGAATTAGATTGGTGAATGTGAATGATACTTTTGTATGTTCGTATTATCATATTTTAGTAAATTTATTGTGAGAGGAATGGATGTATGTGAATATAATTTAAGGAATAAAAATAATTTAATTATAAAAAATGTTAAAATAAATAGAAATAGAAGAAGCATCTTGTACAGAGGTGTTTTGGAGTATAATAGACTTCCGGATGGAATTAGAAGTTCCAAAACTATTGAAAAATTCCTGGCGGTCTTAAAAAAACATCTCTGTACAGATGCTTAGTTGAGGATTATAATTAATTAACTTACGCTACTATATTATATAAATAAAGAAATAATGCAATAAGTCACGGAGGAAAAACACTTTCCTTTATGAAAGAAGTTAACTACCTAATAACCAGTTTAGACTTATATTTTTATATTTTTGAATTAACAGCTAGAGTGTAACAACCCTGACCTGAAAACAATACACGAATTCCGAACAAACTGCTGGTTTTTAACGTCACTGCGAGAAGAACCCTCGTCGTCTCGTGGATAAAAAAAAAATGGAAAACGCAATGGGAGACCGCGAAATCAGCGCACACCATAAAAACCCTTAAAGTCCAATAGCCATAAGACTCGTATCGCAAACCATTCGAATGGCACATATTTAGTATTTGACACCATAGCCGCTGGGGAACTTACTAATTATTATGGCGAACCATCCCCATCCCCATTCCTTACCCCATAATATTCCACAAACCAGGTGGATATACAATACACATACATACATACATATATACATATATATATATATTTATATACTCCTCGACTCGCCCCATTGTTTTCTTCATCATTTCCCATTTTCGAATCGAGATATGCGCCGCGTTAATTAGGGGTATCGCGAAGGGGTTAAACGTGAATATTTTTGCAGGGTGAGCGGAGAAGTGTCTAACCTCCCCGGTCGAGCCACTTGTAATTACCGGTGTGAGATAAGCTAATTACCATTTCGTTTGGACATTTGCGAAAATATATGTATGTATGTATGTACATAGGCGAAACGAATGAAGTATAAAGGTCAGGTCGAAATAATTGTGTTCGGTATTTAAAGAACAAAGCTACAATTATACAGAGTGCTCGCGAAAAATTTATTTGAGATAATATATTCAGCTATTTCCATAGCGTGTAAACTCGGTACTTCATATTAAGTAGATACGTGAAAATTTTACGCTTAAAGTTGATTGTTTTTTTGAAGGAAACATCCTGTAGTTAGCGTTCAAGTTCGATCAACATCCTCATCAGGGGCGTTCCCTAATAAGGGATGTTTACCGTCTTCTCGCATCGTCGACGATGGAAAACAAGCGACGTTTTTCATTTACGACGTGGGAAATTGGGTAGATTCTACGGAAAAAAATAAATCTAGGACACCCAATACTTCACTTTCCGTAAAATAAATTATTATTTATGTGATCGGTGTCTAGAGTTAGACCGTATTAGTGTTTAGTGTAGATGGGGACTAATGCGTGGATAAAATTTTGCTAATTGTCAGAAACAGCAAATAGATACTCTTACTTCAGATATACATACATACAATGTATGTATATAACGATAATCAACTATATATTCACATAAAAGACGTTTCTCAGTATGTATATATGTGTGGTAAACATTGCCTAGAGTTCTTATTAAATAAATTTTCTTCTTTTGAAGTTAGCGTATTTAATATCAAGCGTTGCCTCCGTTGCCGATCTGGATATACATATGTACATACATGTATGTAGTAATTTTTATTTTATTTTTCGTTTTAAAATATACCGATGTGACTTCACAGGAATCCCTAAAACGCCACATCGGCCAGATACATAATATAAATATAGAATTAAAAATGAGAATTATAATAAAAATATTAATAATGATAACAAAACCAAAAAAATAATTATAATAATAATATTAAAAATAATAATAATAATAATAATAATAATATTAATAACAATAATAATAACAGTATTAATAATAATAACAAAATAATTGCATAAGAAAATAAAAAATTATATATCAAAAAAAAAATCCAAAAATACTGACAAGTTGCTGTCAGAGATCATGAACAAGTCAACACTCCTAGCAATCCGATTTAAAAGTGTTATCGCACTCGATACCGGCGAGTTGACGAGCATACAGGTTCGTGCGTGCACAGGCAAGAAAAGAGACCGCGCTCGAGACTCATGGGAATGCTCTGGAACCCATAAACGAAGCTCCTTGAGAATCTCCGGATTATCTACCCGACCCTTTAATAATCCACAAAAATGTTTGATCAAGCAAACTTTTCTCCGAGTTTCAATGATCTGTATCCCAACATTCCTAATAAAAAAATGCACTGGGATACAGAAACGGGTAAAACCATACTCCTTCATATACAGGTGCCGAAGAAATTTCTTCTGCACTCTCTCGATAAGTAAACAGTACTTCGCCTCAGAGGGGCACCAAATCTCGGAACCAGACTCCAATATACTACGGACTAAAGCGCCATACAGAACACGCAGCACAAACAGGTTGTTAAAATGACGCGCATTCCGCATGACAAATCCAAGCATCCTAGAAGACCTGTTACAAATGTCTGCGATGTGTCTGTCAAATCTCCATCCAGCCTCGAATGTAACTCCCAAATCCTTGGTGTATGACACTCTCATTAGATCACTTTCACCGATATTGTAAGAGTGAAGTAATGGAGCGTAGGATCTGGAATAGGAGACCACTTGACACTTACCGATGCTAAGTGGAAGACGATTTACAGTTGCCCATTTCACAAGAGAATCCAGATCCTCCTGAAGAAAATGACAATCTGAACTCGTCTTAATAGCTCTGAAGAGCTTTAGATCATCGGCATACATCAAAAATTTAGAATGACTGCACGCAGAGATAACATCATTGATGAAAAGGTTGAATAATAAAGGCCCAAGATTAGAACCCTGTGGAACTCCAGAATTAGTCAAATAAGAGTCAGATGAAGAATGACCATAGGTGACGTATTGCCGGCGAGCCTGTAAATAGCTAGCAAATAATTTGGTTAGTTTTAAAGACAAACCAATATCATTGAGCTTAGATAATAAGATCTTATGATTAACCCTGTCAAAAGCCTTTTCGAAATCTGTGTAGATAACATCAACCTGAACCCCAGCATCTAGGTGATTCGACACAAAATTCGAAAAGCAAAGTAAATTTGTAATCGTGGAACGAAACGGACGAAAGCCATGTTGTTGCTCTACCAGAAGCTGCTTACTATGAAAGTAAATATGCCTTTGAACTATAATTTCAAAAAGCTTTGCAGGAGATGAAAGTAAAGCAACAGGCCTATAATTCTTCATGCAAGATTTATCACCTTTTTTATAAACCGGAGTGACTTTCGTGCATTTCCATCTATCTGGGAATACTGATGATTCCAAGATTAAATTAAATATAAATTTTAGTGGATTAAGCAGAGACGACTCACAACCTTTCAGTATAAAATCGGGAATAAAATCAGGTCCCGATGAACTTATCGGTTTCAATCTTCCAAATCCATATTTCAGATCCGAGATGCTAAGCTCATCAATATTCAACGTGGATGACCAAGGAGTATGAGAGGATGAAAGGTTGCTGTCATCAGATACATTATTATCAAATACAGATTTGAAGTATTCAGCAAACCCATCGGCAATATCCCTAAAACCCACAAATGTTTTGTTGTCATTCGACATTACTGACAATCTTGGATTATTGACTTTTTTTGAGCCTATAAAATTCCAAAACTTTTGAGGATCACGAAGAATCTGATCTCCACACTCCCGTGAATAATGAGCATGCTTGGAAGTGATTATACTCTTGGCCTGCGCACGCAGAGAACTAAAATTATCATAAAGAGATTGATCTTTAAAACGCTTCCATAACTTGTGGAATTTGTGCTTTTTCCTCAATATGGAAATCAAATTTTATCACCACTTAGGGTATGCTCTATTCCTAGTAAAAGATTTTTTTTTCTAAAAATGCAATTAAACACATCATAAATTAATTCATAAAAGTGATCAACCGCAGTATTAACATCAGCACACTCGTAAACTCGTCGCCAATCGCAATTTGACAAAGAATCTAAAAGAATATTACAGTTACGATTATCCAAAACATTACCAAAAATCCAACCATCAGATATACATGTACTTTCTGGGTCACTCTGAACAGAAGAAGTGGGGTAGCTAAGTTCAATCACCAATTCCAGTGCAGGATGATAACCATCCTCAGCCACCAGCACAGAACCACTTCTACTTACATTACATAAATTTGGATTAAAAGAGGTGAATATTAAATCTAATTTACTACCTTTACAATTCGTAACATTATTAAAATTTGACATGTCGAGAGAATCTGCCATTAAGGATACATCTCCAGCTAAATAAGGCAAAGAAGTTAAATTAAAATCTCCCATCATTACAATTTTCTTACCCATAAGGTAGGGGAGCTCTGACTCTATTTTGCTAAAGAATGCCTTGGAGATGTCACGACATTGATTTGGGGGAAAATAAGCAACACAAACAATCACAGAAAACAGCTTCATTTCCACCAAAACCCAAAGGTGCTCTCCTGAAGTATGAAGACGATCAATTCTTCGTGCAGAGCGTACCTTGTCAGCGCGAATGGCCAGTAGAACCCCACCGCCCCTACTCCCGCGATCCCTTCTAAATACCAGGTATCTGCTATCAAACAATTCAGAATCAAAAACTGAGTCATTCAACCACGACTCAGAGATAGCTATAAATTCATGATCCTGGTTGAGAATGGCAGAGAAAAAGTCAAAAGTTTTGCTATTTAGACCCCTAACATTTTGGTAATAAAACGTCAGGGACTCGCCACTGGGCACCCTACTTTTTCTTAGGTGGGTTCGGATGCAACGCTCTCCGAAATCGCCATTTATTCACAGCAACACCAGGAGGCCACATATTAGGATTAAACGCCCTATCAAACACATCGTCCTCCACCGCTACCTTGAACGACGCGTATGTGTTTTTAGTTAATATTTTTGACACCTCTGCTTTGGTCTGGAAAACCCTGTCCATATATTCAGCCAGAGTTTCAGCTGTGGTTTCAGGCCGAAGATAGAAGACATGTAGAAATCTATTTCTTCTGAAGGCACCGAGAGATTCATCACAACTCCCAGTTCCCTTTACTACATTTGTCCAGAAACTGGTGTCCAGAACATTGGAATTACTTCTTGCAGCAGTAGTAGGAGTCGCAACAATAGGAGCTGGAGCAGCTGTCACGATGTTGCCAGCTCTCGATTGTTGACGTTTGTTGACACGTTGCCTAACGCGCTTCCTTTTCGCCGCGCCAGTCTTCGTCGGTGCCGGAGTCGGTTTCAGTGTTGCCATTGCAGCTACGTTTGCATAGCTCGTACCAGATCGAACCGGTGAGCGAGTTATTGGCGCCAATTGGTTTTGCGACAACTGCAGTAGTGGCGAAGGGGAGGCAAAGATGATGATTTCCTCAATGATGATGAAGATGATTTCCTCAATGATGATGAAGATGATTTCCTCGATGACTGGAGAAGAGATGGAGAGACCAACCTCTTAACGAGAGACACCTCTCTAAGTACAGCGTCAAATCCGCTCTCCAACGCGGTAGATCTCGCTATTGTAGCAAGTCTCAATACCGCCTTCAGGATGTTGTCCCTCCTGGCGTTCGAGAGCGTGTTTGGACCCGTGAGCTCCTTTAGGACGGCCTCCTGAAGCTCATCAATCTCTCCAAATGTAACCGTCTCCATGGCTGTAGTAGCGTATGTACACCCAGCGTATGTAATTAATGCCCAGATCTTGCCAATGACGAGAATTAAAGTCGAAAGAGCTGTTCAGAAAATCATTCGACATACAGGGATCGGGCCCCGGATTTTCGCTCAAAAGACTATCACCTGGTTTAAACATAAATAATCAGTTAAAATGACCCTATAATGGTATTAGACGTCAAACAATTTGCGTAAAGGCCCTCACTAACGTGAGCGAATAATTTGACGCTTGACGTCAGCACCTGACGCCCTCTAACGTCGTTGATTCGCACCAATGCGAATTATATCGGTGCCAATGGGACGACAATAGGGACGCGTCAGTCGCTGACGCCAACCGTCAAATTATTTCGCTCGGGTTAGTGAGGGCCTCAATACGATCATGAAAAATGCAGTTACGGCAGGTTTTAATGTTAACTCCAGTCCGCAATTAGCTCAGTGTTTGAAAGAAGGTTTAACCGCGCATTGCACATTATATGTTTGACGACCCCGCAAATACACAAAGATGACGCAAATAAATTAAAACTGCTAAGCCGCGTACTCATTAGCGAACATGAGCGTGTAATGTAATGCTCGCTAATGTGGACGCCACGTACACACTTGCCGTGCAACCAAACGCGAACAACTGCGAGCCACTTTGTGTTCGCGCCAAAAACCGACACCGAATGGATCGCCACGAACGTTGCAGAGCGCGCTCAAAGTATGCTCGCGAACGCGTACACATTTACAGAATTTGTTGCATTACACGCTCACGTTTGCTAATGAGTACGCGGCTTTGGAAATACACGTTGCATTATTGTGCAAATACTTCAAACGCTTCATAAATGGTCAAACAGTTTACGCAACGGTTTATCTAACAACTTTTTAGGTTTCGTCTTTCTTCTGCAAATTCCCGTGATTATGTCTCGAGGACGGATCTCTGCTTCATATTTAAACTTTTAAACAATTTATTAGATAGCCCTTACCTACTAAGTAGGATCCTTCTACATTGTCCCCCTAGACCTGTCTGAAATCCTCCATTGTTTCATTTGAGATTTCTCCTTCATTTATAGATCCTGCTCGTCATTTAACGAAATCCCGGCAAGTATTGATCCTTTTCTTTATTCTTTGCCCTCCTTTAGATTATCTTAACTTAAGTTCCTTTCCAGCCCTAACTCCTAAGTTCCTTTCTTGATTTGATCTGTTGTTCGTTTGTAACTATTTTGGCTGTAGTGTATTGTGTGATATTAATATTATTTTGTATTTATATTTTATATTGTACTAGCTGACCCGGCATGCGTTGCAATGCCCGATACCATTCCCGTTCCCGTTCCCGTTCCCGTTCCTAGTACGTTCCTTGTACAGAGGTGTTTTGGAGTATAATAGACTGCCGGATGGAATTAGAAGTTCTAAAACTATTGAAAAATTCCTGGCAGTCTTAAAAAAACATCTCTGTACAGGTGCTTAGTTAAGGATTATAATTATTTAGCTTAAACTTAAGCTACTGTATTAAATTAATAAATAAATAGATGTAAGTAAAATTAGCTCATTAGGTAATATTATATAAAATAAACTAGCTGACCCGGCATGCGTTGCAATGCCCGATCCCGTTCCCGTTCCTAGTACGTTATCTGACGCGTGAGCAGGCCCGTTCCCGTTCCCGTTCCCGTTCCTAGTACGTTATCTGACGCGTGAGTAGGCCCGTTCCTGTTCCCGTTCCTGTTTTTTCCCGATTCCAGATCCCGGTCCCGTTCTCGATCCTGATCCCGTTCCCGATCCCGATCCCGTTCCCGTTCCTAGTACGTTAACTGACGCGTGAGCAGGCCCGTTCCCGTTTTTTCCCAATTTTTTTTTCACAGGAACCATCCCCGACATGATCACAATAAGTCCTGAAAGTTTCATCGCGATCGGTTGAGTGGTTTAGGAGCCTATAAGAGACAGACAGACAGACAAACAGACATTCATTTTTATATATGTATATACATAGATACTATAAACTGTTTGTTACATAAATAAATAAATAAATAAACATTTTACTATGGTTCTGTGTGTTCCTCGATTTCCGTGGAACGATCGAGTGCTAAAATATCCCAAAGGCACATTGTTACACCATTTTTGACCAGGTTTCAATGGGGTGGGAAATAAAAAGCCCACAATTTAAAGTCAGTGATTAATGTTCGACGTTGAACTGCGATACGGCAATATCTGCGTCTGATACGCCATCGACCGACGTCTGTAGTACGTATTCTGTGAGACGCCAATAGATTTACGACGCTCAATTAAAACTTTTCTTCTTTGACTTGGTGAGCTCCTTTCTAAAAATCAAGATAGAACGTAAAACTCGGTTTCAACTCCACTGTCGTGGAAAATGTTGCCGCAAGCAGTTATCAGCGGATATTTAAAAAAAATTCATTTGATTTATGTGCCGAATTTTGACCTAATTTCAAGCGCATTGATTCTCGGTTACTATCGGTCTCTCTATAACCGGCCATTACTAAAAATAAACTGGCACTTCCGGTTGGCGGATTTTGACCAAAATTATATTATCTCATGTCACACGCTCAGTCTGGCGTCAGTTCAGTCCATGATCTTGATCGTGAATATACTGATGGACTGACGGACGATCAGTCTTCTCGAGAACGCTTTCGGGGTGACACTTTTTCTGCGGAAAAACGATGGATTGCTATAAAGAGTATAAAGTAAAAGCTGCTATTGCAATAATAATAGCTTTGGCTACAAAGAAACGTGTTAAAAGAAAACGATGGACTAAAAATGGCTACTGAAAAGAGATCTCTATACGCATTTGAACTTATTGAATGAAATAAGAGACACGAATGAAGAGGACTACGAAAATTATTATCGTATGAAAGATGCCTGTTTTGATCACTTGTTGGAAATGGTTAAGCTATACTTGACAAAACAAGATACGTGCATGAGAAAGTCGACAAGTGCTAAAGAATAGCTGACTGAAGCGAGATTGATGGAATGCGTTCGTTACACGCTCAGTCTGTTGTCAATCCACACCAGACTGGCGAAAATTATTAAAATATTAAAATATCTGTCAGTCTGATTCATCAGTCCGTCAGTCAATGCATTTTACGATCAGTTTGACGTCAATCTGACCACAATCATGGACTGAACTGATGCCAAACTGAGTGTGTTACATCCGCCTTCACACCTTAGGTGAAAATTATATATATGAAATTTCAGCTTGATAAACCTGATACTTTCGGAGAAAAAGTTGAAAAACACCGAAACCCAAGAGTACTACTTTCAGTTGGAAAAAAAAATTTAAAAATTATATTATTTTAATAGTCATTGCACATACTATGTACATATACAAAATTTCAGCCTAAATCATTCGACAGTTTTTGGGGGAGAAATTTCTCAAAGAAAACTCAAAATGAGGTGACTTACATGGGGAGGTACTACTTCCAGTTGACTAAAACATTTAAGAACCTTATGGATTGTAATGGCCGGCACTAAAAACATATATGTACATATTTGAAGTTTCGGTTTTTAAGCTATAGCGATTCTACACACATCCGCACAACACACAGACACATACAGACATCCAAAAATCATAAAAACATGATCAGAGGACGATACCTGATGCAAATCTCGAGGTCGAACTTTCGCACGATCACAACACTTTAACCGATATGGATAAAGTAAAAACATTTTGCAACACGGACACAATTAGCCCTATTTGTATGTGTGCGCTTCGAGAATCGAATCAAAACGTACGGAGACGCCATTTTGAATATCGTAACCAACATAGCATCTCCAAACGTCAGTGAAGCGATACGCCATTTTGAATATCATAACCAACGTTAAAAATGGCGTCTCCATTAATTTGATTCGACTCCGTCGGTTGGTGCAGTATAAAAGGCCGCTTTACATTATTACGTGCTATGAAATGCTTAGACAGAAATAGCATGTCTTGAACGGTATGCACCATCCTATCGTGCGAGGATGGTGCATACCGTAGGTACATTTTCCGATATTTACAGACTACAGTCTGTAAATATCGGAAAATGTACCTACGTTTAAAATGGTCGGCATTCTTACGTTGAACGAGCTCTATATCAAAAATGTAATTGCAATATAACAGGACAAAGACTTGAGGAATTCAGATAGAGATAGTTCGTGTCGTTCGCATTCGCAACCGTCTGATTCCAAACTGGAAACTCTCATACGGAATCTTGCAGCTCTCACTTCAAATTGGAAAATAGTAACGGCACGCTAGTCGGGTTTGCAGAAATGGCGTATTGTTGTGCTGTGTGTTGTGTTGTGACAGTAGTATAAAAATACGACTATCCTAAGGCAGTAGTGACAGTAGCAACAATGTCGAGTGGGTCACCACCAAGATATCCCTCACAGGTGCTCGTTCGCCTCATACATAATGTAAATACTTGCTCGAGAAGACACTTCCTGTAAATAAATACATCCCCCCCCCCCCCCCCCCCCCCCCTTCCCTTGGGATAAACACTTCTGGGTGTCAGCAACCCCATCGAAACTGCATAAAAACATACCTACCCTTTTCAAGTTTATATATTTTCATATTTAAAAATGTTCTTTACATTGAAAAAGAATTGCAGTTATGTATGTACATACATACTAGTCACTGCCGGGTGACAGTGTCATCGGGTGGTTATCATTTATGTATATACCTATAGTCTATAGTGTATTTACCAGTGCTCGAAATGGAAATTTTCACGAATGGGAGCGCTCGATAATTTTCAAAAAATATCAAACGACCTTTTTTTTTAATTATATGTATGTAGATACCTATGTATATGTACCTACATATGTATATTATAACACCAAAACACTTATTAATTACGTAACATATGTACACCAATATATATGAATTTATGGGTGTATACATTAGGTTATTAGTATTATTATTATAGAAATTGTATTACATAAATGCACAATTTACAGGGTTAATTTTTTTAAATTTGAATAATTGTTAATATCACTATTTAGTTAGTCACGAGCAGTAATTATAATTCACACAACTTAAAAAATGTTAGGTGTAAAAATATAGAAAAATAGCAATGGAAATGACAACGCCAATTAAAAAATTTCACAAGTGAGAACAAAGATAAACCGAATAGTAAAGAAAAGAAAATAATATATGTATAACGAACAAGTATGGAAGAAATATGGAGTATGTACAAGAAAAGGAAATGGAAATAGTAAAATTCACAATAAAATTGATTTATGTAGTAAAAAATTCGGGTGTGGCCAACCCATGACTTTATCCATATATTTGAGGAATATGAAGAGTAATCAAACACTGTAAAAGTCAAAAAACCGTGTACAAAGAAAAATAACTGGATTTTTTACAAGAAAAAAATCCCACTTCTGGTTGAGCTATTTTGATGATTTTTTTCGCAGATTGTAATTAGCATAATGATTATACTTTTACAATATTATGAAGATTCTAAATATGTATTTAAAAAGGCTGAAAAAAATAAATAACGAAAAATCGTTCAAGAGTAAACTGCCACTTCGGGTTGGCGGATTTTGACCATAATCATAGTATCTCTTACACCTTGCGTGAAAGAAATATATATGAAATTTCAACTTGATTGGCCAATTGCGTGGTAACAGGATTTTTGACTTTTCTACAAGAAAAAAAAATAAATCTGACTGATTTTGTGATTAAAATTAAGTTTGACTGATTTTAATGATTTATTTTTTTGTGACTAGATATTGCCTTAAGAATTATAATATTACAATATTATGAAGATACGAAATATTTAAAAGGCCGAAAAAAATAAAAAACGAAATCTCGTTCAAGAGTAAACTGCCACTTCTGGTTAGCGGATATTGATCAAAATCATAATATCTCTTACACCTTTCGTGAAAATAATAGATGTGAAATTTCAGTTTGATAGATTTAATAGTTTCGGAGAAAAAGTTAAAGCTAAAAAGTACACCGACACACAGGACATACAGACATTTTCCAGAAATCATGAAAACGTGATCACGGGATGATACCTGATACAAATCAGTCAAAATCTGGAGGTCGAATTTTCGCACGATCACAATACTTTATCCGGTTATGATAAAGTAAAACATTCGATGTGCGACTTATCGGTTATCATTCGGAATTGGAATTGCGTACATCTGTTTGTGACTTGGCTTTAATCAAAAACTAACGAGAATCGTAACGAGCTGAATATATATTGTTCGTCCTCATTTAAATCGTCCTCAGTAAAAATGAACAATAGTTGTAAAATTGTGTAGATTAATTAAATATGAGTGAAGGATTAGGGATTGGAAAAATTTTTGAGTATAGAAATTTTATATGTTGGGAGGTTGGAAGACAATACTATATCAATAGAGCCAGGAAGTTTGTTTAAAGCTTTGCATGCTCTACAGTAAATTAAAAATAAGTAATTTATAGTAATTAGTAACTGTTGTGTCATCGGGTGGTTAGCATCTCGTGTTGTGTGTATGTCTACGTGCCGTGCCATTGTATGCGATCGTTAGTGAAGTTATGTAGCGTGAGCGCTTCGCGCAAACCGTGTACGTGCCGTACCGGATATGCGAGCGTTCTGCGGCCAGGCTACCCAACCAGACAGGCAAATTCCTGCGCTACTATGTATAGTAATGCCGAATTGTATACATAAAAGCGTATAGTCTGCTTGTCTGATTAACGGTCAGAAACGTTCGATTGGTTTCATTGAAATTTCAAATTATTATTTTTTTCTGTAATTCAATTCAATTATACCCAAACACCTGTTGAACGTCAATGGGCAATATTCTAGTGTCTAGTATTCAAGATATAAGTATGTACATACATACATATATGAGGAAGATCCTTTTTACAGCGCTGCACTGCGACATAAGAAAATGTATGAAGAAACCATTATGATATTCAAAATGGCGTCTCATACATTTCCCGTATCGCATCGCACATCGCAACAGTGTAAATAAGTCAAAGTGTAAAAGAGCTTGAATTAACAACGAACCGTAATTTATTTTCGGTTGGCTGTACTGTTTGTTGCACGCGCATTTGTAAACTAGATGAATCTGCTATCACTGTAATGAATGTTTCTTTTGTTTATAAACTCTGAATCTGCAAGAATTTGACGAATTTCAACACCTGCCCTATAGCTTGTCCTCAAAAAGTAGACCATTTATTCAAAAAGGACACATCAAAAACACAAAAACTGACCAATCAAACTCAAACCTCCACCACAGCGACAAATGAGATAATAAACAGTACAGCCAACTGAAATGAAACTAATTATTGTTAACTCACCCTCATATTAGAGTACGGGGAAAAAAAAAATCATATTCATAGATAGCAGATAGCGGGGAAAATAATAACTCCGGAATCGAGAGCGAGACTATAAAAAGATTAGTCGATTCCGAAATGGCCGAAAGCGTTATGCCATTACCGTGCAAAGATAAATTCCTTTTGCATGTGCTAATTAATGGGTCACCGGGGTTGACCTCTGGGTCATTCGGGTCGCCACAGACAGGTTTAAACTGAACACACCTAGTCTGAAAATATATCATCATGCAACCTCGGTGCACTTTATCAAATATGCATTGCGCCTCGATGCAACGTACCCACCATACTATGTATGTACATACAGTAGGTACCCACAGCCACAATAATATACATATTTCACTTTATGACGTAAAGTAACCCATTTCAAGTGTCAAACGCGAACGTTTCAATATATTTAATTGCTATTTAACCACAGGTAGAATATTGGACTAAGTTAAATTAAGATTCATGGTTCGATTCTCTAAAGTCTGGTAAGATTTGGATGTTATTCAAATCCAAATCAGCTGTCTCTTGCTCGAGTTGTGCACCCTTTCTTTGAGTGTATAGGGCTGTTTATCGTTTTCTATGCTTGAAGAAAGCGTAACCATGTGTTGGTTTTAACGATTGCTTTAGATTTTTTTGGTGATTTCGAATATTGCTATAGCTGTTGGTAAGATTTAGATATTATCAAATTCAGATAAGTCGTAACTTTTTGCCAGCTTATTTGGCGTAGTTGTTGAGGCGGTTCCATACAATAGTTCCAGCACACAAATTCTTTGTTTCTTTCTTTTCTCTCCATAATAATTGTGTCAACGGGAAATCGATCTTCTTCTGAAGCTACTTTATATCGAGCATTTTCTCGTCGCTATTTGACAAACATTTTACCGTCTGGCATAGTGTAGTAACTAAGGAAACATACCTACTTTCCGGTGGTATTTTATTGTTTTCTGAAGTTCAGGAAGAGATAGAAGGAACGAATAATGATTTGGTTAAGTAGTGAGGAATTGTTTTTGGATGCTGCCAATTTTTGCGGAACCGTCTCACACTAAGTAGATAAATTGGCAAATCCTAAAGCAGACCTTACACAGTCAATAATACTGTCATTACTCCATTAGTGACAGTATCCCCTCCACTCGCCAATACTGATGCTCCGATATCAAAATATCCGGATTCGTGTCATTATTTGCCGCCATTCCATCAATATCGAGTTTACACGATCAGTAATACTGTCGCTACTTTCAAGTAATGACAATATTATTAACCGTATAAGGTCCCCTTCATATCTTGCCAATGACAATAATTACGGTTGACGAAATCATTCGACATGCGGGAATCCAACCTCAGAACTGACTATAAGAAAATCGCTAGAGAGTAGATTTCCCTTGTCGAGTACGAAATTTGAATACTGTGTGTGAATACTTTCGCTAATTACACGTGTTTTTATCCTAAACTCGTCGAAACACTTCGACGTAAACTCAAACTGACTTAAATTTGAGGCAACGCTTAAAATCAACTAGGTTTAACAAAGTTCTAAAATTTATCGCAGATAGACTAACGGATTTATTTGAAATTTGAAACGTCTGCCGGTGAGTTACTGCACGCCAGTGCACTTTTCTTTGAAATCCCTCTCCCCCGCCATTATTCCCAGAGACGACATTAATATGAGGAATGATCGTGAAAAAGTGCAGAGGGCACGTGCGAGGAGGTCCTCAAGTGGCGAGAGGGCACTTGTGGCAGGTCACGTTCGCGGCCCCGTTATTATATTCAAACGTGGCGACAATGGACGCGAAAACGTGCTTTCAGGTGTGCCAACCGAACGGCTCATTCAATCGAAATTGCATTATCGGAACAAGGACTGAGCTCGTCGCCAAATTGGATGAATGCCCTCAAAAGATACTCGTGTCCGTTTCCTTTTACGTAATTTTTTTTAACCGGAGACCTTGTTGTATTTAGCTTTTATGCAACGTTATGCGTGACGTAGTACATACATATATCGATTTCACGGATGCGTGATGCGTGAGCGTCGTTATATATATTTTTAATCAAACTTGAAATTAGTCTATCCCTGAAATAATCCACGATTGTTTTGCATTGATTGAGAAAAATGATTGCGCAAACTTTAAAATTCGCCACCTTTATTATCTCCAGATATGAAGAGCATTAGAATAAGTATTGCCTATTGACAATACATGAGTGGAAACGGAGAATGAAACTAGAATTGAGCGTTTTTGGAAGAATGACCATAGTTTTTTTAATCCAACATCCCGCTATGCTTAAAAAATAAGGTATACGACCGATGCGTACTGCCAGTTATGACGTATGGATGTGAAACGTGGATGCCGAATTTAAGTATGTTACGTAAGATCCAATTCCTACACAGAAGCATGGAAAGATGTATGCTTGGTATAACAAGAAGAGATCGTAAAAGGGAATACATGGGTAAGAAACATGACCAAAGTGTCAGATATAACAAAACGAATGAAAAAGTTGAAGTGGCAATGGCCTGGACACATGACGAGAAAAATGAATGGAAGATGGATGCGAGAAATACTGAAATGGTATTATAGAGACGTTGTCACTACCAATTAGTGGAACGCTGGGTCAGGTGTGTGAAACGTTCTATTTTTTGTACAAGGTAGAGTTTTGTATTTTGTATTTATTCTTTGAAGCATGTACAGCGATTTACAGTTGTATGGGAGTGCGTGGTGGCGTGCGATGTTGGGACGTGTTCCTTGAGTCTGGATCAGGCGTAATGTGCTACGATTGTCGTGAAGTAGTTCGACTGATGTGGACTCGTGTGCCAGGGGACGTTCTTCTCCGAGGTGGCCCGTTGAGGGGATGCAGGTGGTGGTCTTCCTTCAGTGGAGAGACAGGAACAGTGTTCCTTCAGCGGAATCCAGGTGATGGTCTTCCTTCAGCGGAGAGAGCCCAGGAACAGTGGCTGACTGTGGACGATGGTGGCCTATTTAAACTACTCCAGTGCGCAGTTGTGTTTCGGAGTCGAATGGAGAGGGTAGAAACCCGTGGGAATATATCGGTTTTATGTTTTCCCACAGTTTCAATTTGCAGAATTTGTTGTATTAAGCGTGACGATGTCTATGTTCCCAAAACGATTATGATTTTATGGGTTCGCGACAGTGTTGTTTTAGGCGTATTCCCACAGATTTAAATGGGAGTTTTAATGGTTTCACTTTGCAACGTGTTCATCCGGATGCTTATTGTGAAGTGCGGCAACGTCTTTGGTCCCAAAACGATAATCAATTTCTCGGTTCATGACAGTGTTGTTTTTGTGCGTTTTCCCACAGCTACAAAAGGGTGGTTTTATTTGTTTGCTCCAGATATGTTTCCGGGAAGTCACTGGTACCAACTCGTGCGTGCATTGCACATGAGGATTCCTACCGAGGTTGTGAAAGAAAGCAAGGTAGACCGAGTGGACGATGGGCTGATGAATTGAGAAGAATGTGTGGAGTCAAGTGGATGCAGTTTTCTCAAGACAGACAGGAATGGAAGAGGATTGAAGAGGCCTTCATCCAGCAGTGGATGATGATGATGAACATGAGCGGGCTAACGATAGAGGTTTTCAGAAATTTTCAATGAAAGCAAAAGTGTTTGGAGAGTCACTCTCCGAGCCGTGTCCAAACGCAAGTACATACTGCTCTCGATAGTCAATCTCGAGAGTATTAATCTCATGTGGTAAGGTACAGGTTCCCAACCTTTTTGAGTGTCGACCCCTTTTTGTAAAAGGCAAGTGAAAAAGGCAAAAAATGTTATTCAAACATCAAGACACCGATTAACAATCAAAATTGCATTATAGGCAATATTTTTTTTTAGTTGACGACCCCATAGAAAACCCTTCGTGACCCATAGCTTGGGAACCCGTGCTTTAAGGTTTTTGTATATAGTATGCATCAGGGCTGAAGTTTTAATGTAACCCATTTCAGTGTATTTTGATCGATTATTAAAAATAAATATGAATCTACTCGACTGATACATTCAAACTTTCGTCTGAAAGTTTCAGCGTAATCTCGAAGAGATTGAGTTAATTTTATTCTTCTTATGTACATTTCTAAAATATTACAAATTTTCCGCCAAGACCTCATAATGTAAAATAAACTACTATGAAGTTCTCATTTAAATTATACATTTTCACACATTCTTCAAGAAAAATAATATCGAAATTACAAATTAAGCGTTCGATACTAATAATAAAAATAAGGCGCTAAATATATAAATGGGGGGAAAGATTAAACAATTGTTTTGTTCACGTCATAAGTTATCTGACGTCACATCTTAAGGGTGAAAACGTCAAGGGGATGGGTGAGTGCACGGAACAGGAAGTCATCCCGATGAATGGCGGATTCACTTAGCGCCATTGAAGCGGTACAGTCGATATTCAATTTGGAGCTCCGAGATAAGATGGAATCTATTATCGAAATGAGGGCACATGCGAAACACCTCAATTTGACGAACAGTATTAGCTAGTAGGAGAGAAACATATCTACGAATCATCTACTCAACAATGATCGACTGATTTAAACTAAACTCCATCTCCGAGAGTCACGTAACTGAAAAAACAAATCACATTTACATTTGTATACGTCTCTAGCAAAATATCATTGATATTTTTAGAAATGTGTTGAAATCAAACAAAATATTCGTGATAATCATTATTATTTATGGAATTTTACATATCCATCCTTCCCATTAGAAGAATACAAAATATAAAGCGCAAACATCGCCCTGGCTAAAAAACATTTAGGTACATCTTAAAATTAAAATTACACATTGTAAAATAAATTCACAAGTTACTTCATATAGTAAAATCTAAGCTTACTATAATGCCTCATAAGAAACAAATTTCAAATAAAAAATCTTTAATGAGTTCACGGTAAAAAAAAATTGTATTTTTATCCAAAAGAGACTATTTACAATACATTTTCAACGAACCGGATGTTACCAAATGTAAAATATATTCGAAGATGGTTTAAGTTTGACCCGGAATACTGAACATAATAAATTTATTAAATTCAATTTTTGGAATACGTATATATAAAACTGCATAATCAATTGAAGAAAGAAATCCTAATTTAAATTATCTTAGAAAATTTGAATGAAAATTCAGTCTTATATAACAAAATTCTTGCTGTTTACGCTAAGCTATCAAAAGATGATACCTACTCAATTAAAGATCATTAACAACGAGAAAGAACAATAAATTAATGATAAAACACAAAAAAATACTGACAACACAGTTGTTTTACTGTACATAGTTCGTAGAGCTGGAAACTAAGCTGAAAAGCAGTAATTTTATGTGTAAAAACTGTAATCCAAAGGTTCCAAAATGGTTATTTTTGACCCTCAAACTGGACTCGTACCATAAGAAGTATAACTTGCTTCCAGTGGATGTAATGAATCCAGGATATTCGCTGCTAGACGACAGGACTCTTACCACTAAGCTAACAAGCACTCGTCTATATAAAAAGTTAAATTTGCCATTATATTCAAATTGAATTGAATTTTGTTAGTGACAAACACAAATACGGTTTTCAGTACAAAATTTCAAAAATTGAGATGGTCCCTTGAAATACAATAAAACAAACCATTTTTATTTTCGCATAAGTCTGAAAATTCTAAAAACCAAAGTTAAAAAAATTAAAAAAGTGTGAATTAATACACTATCACATTAAAAATACATTTCAATTGAGACATTTCAATTTAATAAGTATATATATACTATAATAAAATTGACTAATACAAAACAAAAACTAGGGCATTTGCACGACAAATAAATAAAAAGAAACTAGAACGATGGAATTAAATAAAAAAAAGTTGCAATGGTCTAACATTGATAGAATAGAAATATCAAATTAAATACATATTACTATAATGTAAATAATATATTTTTTAATATCAAATGATAATATAATTTGAGAAAGGTTTAAGTAAATATATAATATTGTATTAAGATACATTCAAATCATACATAAGAATATTTTTAATGAAAAAATGTAGAAGTTAAGTGTGTTGAATTTCGCGAACCATCTTTTTTTTCCTCTTAAAGTATCATATCCATTATAAGGCGTTAACAGATCGGCTCTGTTAAATGACACGTCTATCGCACTACAGAATCAACGTGTATATAAATCAGAACATCGATTCGATAGCTAAAGAAACATGTGAGATTGACGGCATTGAAATACATATTTGGTAGCAAAAAATAACGTTCTTTTGTAGTATCGTCTCTTTAAAATATTCTTGTAATCTCGAAACGTGAAAGTAAAACATCACAACACCTTATTGTCTCTATCTGTTAGTATGTCACAATTTAAATTTCTCACCACGAGCTATAATCTCCATCTTCTTGATCGATCGTCAAAAAGAATATTATCATTGTGACATATATAAAAACGTTTCCAGCCAACGTCAAATAGCAAGCACCCCAGTGAATCTAAAATTGAGAATATAACACGTTACAAATCAAATCTTATCGCACAAAACACTTACAATATATGAGTACTGACTGTTGGATCTGCGGACGGCGCTCTCGCTAAAACGATTGGCAGAGCGAATGAGCTGATAACGATAAACATTGTAATAAAAATTGCTCCTTCCATTGCCGAAGTGGTGTTGGACGTTTCACTGTGACGACGGGCTATCAATGTTGGTATCGGTGCCAAAAGGTAAAATAGAACGACGAACAAAGGCCACCATAGTCTGAAAGAAGTCAACGTGGTGTTAGTTATTTTGTAGTCGGTAGTATGTTCAGTTGAATTCTTCAAGTAATTGTTACTTGTACTGAGGTAGAGCGCAAGCCAGTATGACAAAGGTCATTCCAATCGATCCGGCAAATGCCAGAGCAACCAATCTGTAAAGTGATCAAAACAAAAATTTTAAACTACCGAAGAATGTTAATTATAATTCATGTTATTTCGGCAATACTCACGCTATAAAAGAGACAATGTCGTAAATAGATTCATCAGGAAATATGTGAACAAAAATTTCATTATTAAAATTTGATTCATAAATAGTAATAGAACTAGACTAAACATATTTTATATAAAAGTCTTTAGTATATCTGTTTGTACGTCAAGAACGCTCGACAAACTTTTTGTCTTCGTTGAAAATTAGGATTATTTTTTTTATATGAATTTTATTCCTGTAGTCCAGTGGTCAGGAAACTGCAGCTCTTGGTATGAAAACCTGCGACTCTCAACCAACGTTTGCGTGAAATAATATAAATATTCCAGAGTGATTGAAACATAAATTTCACAAAATCAAGATGAATATATCCTAATTTTCGCCTTTAAACCCGTTTTGAAGATTGAACTTTATAATAATTTTTTGCAACAAATTGTCTAAAACTAAGAAATATCATGATGATATTTCCATACAACTCTCCAGTCCACAAATAAGTAGCATCTATTTTAATTTTGAATATATATGTAGGTACATCATCATCATCATCATTTTCAGCCGTTCACCATCCACTGCTGGATGAATGCCTCTCCAATCGTCTTCCATTCCTGTGTGTCTTCAACAATCGGCATCCACTTGAATCCACCAATCCATCCTTCTAAATTCATCAGCCCATCGTCCACTCGGTCTACATTGTTTTATTTCACATCCTCTGAATTAGCATTCAATGTATTCCTCGCTTTTGGAAGAATGAACATAGTTTTTCAATCCAACATTCCGCTATGCTTAAAAAATAAGGTATACGACCAATGCGTACTGCCAGTTATGATGTATGGATGTGAAACGTGGATGCTGAATTTAAGGATGTTACGTAAAATCTGGCGCCCACAGAGAAGCATGGAAAGATGTATGCTTGGTGTAACGAGAAAAGATCGTAAGAGGAATACATATGTGGGTAAGAAGTATGACCAAAGTGGGAGATATAGCGGAACATGTGAAAAAGGGCAGGACACATAGCGAGAAGAATGAATGGCAAATGAATACTGGAACGGTATCCGAGAGCGTGTGAAAGAAATCAAGGTAGACCGAGTCGAAGATGGGCTGATGAATTGAGAAGAATGTGTGGAATGGAAGAGGATTGGAGAAGCCTTCATCCAGCAGTGGGTGGTGAACGGCTGAAAATTATGATGATGATACTTTTAATAAATTCCATGAAATCATAAAATCTAGGTAAAGACGACTCGTTCCATTCTCAACATTTGCAACGTTTGATGAAACCATTTTTTTTTTTTTCCATTCGTTAATTTGACCCATTTTATTTATTTTGCGACCTACCAATGCGTATAGTGCAAAAAAAACTCGCTATAGATGCTTTGAATGACAATACTACTGTCATTCAAAGCACCTGTACAACTAAACATTCTCATCAATGCCGTGCACTGTATTGCATAGGTATACCAATACAAACATATTGCATACTAATTCCATACAAACATAATCTGGTCAAGTGTCAAAACTAATGCGATTACTGTCAAATTCCGTATGGCAAAGTCAACGTCAAAAATACACACAATACTAAGTGTGAATATTGGTTGAGTGAGTCATAACAAAGCTGAACCGTGACAAGGACGATACGTGTCAAGCGAGCTGATTGAGGATACTTTCGGTTAGATCTGAAGAGTCTCACATTTGATTCCAGCCATGGTGAGGGGAAACGGGTTGGGGGCTCGCAGGGGAGCGGGGAGAAAGATCAAATGTTCGGAGCCGCTTTCGCACCGCACCTGTCACTGCAGCAAACCTTAACACTCACATCAACGACCATACACCAATTTGTCTACTATAGTGCCACAAGTATAATTTGAAAAACGGCAAATGCCTGAAATGAGCGTCCCCTTTCTCCTGTATTTATATGATGGTATATGTGTGACGTTCTATTGCAATACACGGAAGGGTTTGTAAAGTATTGTAGGAATCACGACTCTCGCGATACAAGTGTATGTGTAAACATGCATCACAAACGATGTAGAGTCAACGCGTGTCTTAAAACGAGAGATCCCCCAAAAATAAATCTAATGCAAACGCGAAATTGAGGGATATAAAAAGCTTCAATGCTCTCACCGTGGCAACAACGCCTCGGCTACCTCACACCAGCTTTGAACCGGACGTATAGACGCTCGTCAGCCGAACTCATGCCGTCCAGAACAAACACTCGTCAGCCGAACTCATGCCGTCCAGAACAAACACTCGTTTGTTGACGAGAGTCGTAATTTCTACAACCCGATTTTTATCGAACACATTTGGATTAAATTGTTTTCACCGCGCACAATATCCCTCAAACATGAAACTGCATTTGAAAAAAATAACCAATTGAATGCAATGCGTGGCCTTGGATTGTTTGACGTTTGCTTTAGTTCGAAAATGGTAAATAAATAAAAATAATTATTTTTTTAATATGGCAATAACTATGATTTGACGCACTTGCGAAAATGACGCACTATCAATACTAAACAGCTGTAACAATACGAATTGTGGTTATCTGTCAACTGTCAGTTCAGTTGTATTGTTGTGTGAAGATTGGCGATGGGCGAACGATGGTGGCTGTCAGAATCATGTCGTTGCCCTTCAGCTGGTGCAGCTTCATCCAGAGCTTCTACCACTGCTGACCCTCGTTCTCTTTTCTGTCAAATTGCCGACAACACGTCTGCTCATACTCATACTCATTTCATACTTGATATCATATTCACCAATCTTATTTTTTTATGTTTGCATTGTATTCAGATACCTGTACGGAATATTCGACACTCACAATGGAAGCGGTGCGGCACAATCAATCATTCAAAAAATAGCCAATGAGATACTGTCAAGTCAACTCACCGATAAACATACGGATGAAGATATAAAAGATGTCTTAAGGTTGTTCAATTGGAATCATCCCAAAGATATACATTCGTGAACTCAATTCAGTAATTCCCAATACGGTCGAAAGATTTTCTCGGCAATTTTCGACTGTCACTATTGCTGCTGGCAAGATTTGGATATTATCTAAATCCAAACTTATTATTTGTCTTTTCGCGCTGCAGAGGCAACACGTGATAACATGTAACATATCATCACGAAGTCTTAAGTGGCCCATCCACGATACAGTCTGGTTGTCCAGCATGCTTCAATAGCACTCCATATAGCCATTTGCATTAAAAAATCATTCTTTAGGATTTGACTCCGATTCCATAACACTGATGATGGAGTCGGGAGACCGATGTTGCTTCAGATCAAGTTGCCAAAATCGTATAAAAATTTAGCCGACTTCTTGAGCTTGTACGGCTAATGAAGTTAGTAGTAAGAAAAGTTAGATATTTCCTAAGAATTGTTCCGACTTTGCTGGACAACCGTCTGTCTTCAATGGTAAGGTCAATATACTATATGCGTTGGGGGATGGTGGCTTCATGTGAGGATCTTGAGGAAAAAAAAATTGGAGGTGTTCTCCTCAAGGTGGCTTATATATTTCCTAAGAGGAAGCCCAACCGTTATCATTAGATATTTGTACGTACAAATATTTCATCAGATGATATGGTCTATAGTCGAGGGTGCTCAACCTTTTTCGATGTGGGAGATACTTTTTATTTTAATTTGCACGGTGATCGACTTCCATGAAATAATTTAGAGGGAGATTCGAATATAATATACTAATAAGAATCTTATAAGAATTTTACAAAATTTCTCGTAAACTTTTTTTAGATTTTTAAAGCTATCAATAAAAATATGCAATGGAAATATAAACTTATTTTCAAATAATTAGGTTTATAATTACTTGTATCAAAACGCAAACAGTAATCAAGGTGTACGTGTCCTCATTGCTGAATGCAGTCGTTTAAATATAGTTTCTCATAAGAACATATGTCCGTTATTGTAATAGAGCAGATGGTAAAAGTTCCAATAAATCCTCTTGATTTCTTTTGACAAATTAGCTAGTGTACCTGAGAACCAATGATTAAACAAATACATACATACCACGAAAAAATAACTGTCCCTTCCTTTGACCATTAATCCTTTTTGTTACGAGCCAAGGAAGACCGTTTAGTCATTGGCCGAGGATTAGTAAATAAAATTGAACCTTTGCATTGTAGAAATTTTGAAAAACGGAAAGCAATATTAATTTAAAATTCACAAAGCAAAATCATATTCGAGATCAACTAAATTTTGCTTCACAATCGACTGGTTGAGTACCCATGGTCTATACCCAGTGATTGTGAATACTCACTATTTTATTTATTACAGAAACGCATTTCTCTCTGTTGAAAAAGACTATATTGAATCTATCAACTCTTTGATAGTCGAAAGGAATAGTTTGCAATATGCATCACCAAAAGATGCGGATCAAGAAAAGGTTATTTTAAATCTGTTATACACGTTTGAAATATCCAAATTTATATTTATATTATACATATGTTGCTAAATTTTTTTCAGTTTCATAAATCGCGTACGAATGTTTTCGATAAATTGAAGAAAATCGACGAACATCTATCGATTGGTGTAACGTCTGTGATTGCACTCGTACACAATGAGAAACTCTTCGTGGCAAATATCGGTGTGTTAATCGTATTATACAATGTAAATATGTATGTTAAATGCAATACAATATTCAGAATGTTATTATTTTAGGCGACAGTAGAGCACTTTTGTGTAAAACTGATGACAATTGCGTTCTGCGTGTAGTTCAACTTTCAATTGATCACAGTTTGAACAATGAAGATGAATTGCTTCGACTGTCTCAGTTGGGTCTTAATATCGACACTATACGGAAAGGTTCTTATTTACATTATCATATATAGTCTTATATAATTATGTATATATCATAATTTTCAGCCGTTCACCATTTACTGCTGAATGAAGGCCTCTCCAATCCTCTTCCATTCCTGTCTGTCTTGATCAATCTGCATCCAATTGACTCCACACATTCTTCTCAATTCATCAGCCCATCGTCCACTCGGTCTACCTTGCTTTCTTTCACATTCTCTCGGATACCATTTCAGTATTTCTCGCGTCCATCTGCCATCAATTGTTCTCGCTGTGTGCCCAGTCCAACTTTTTCACGCGTTCCGCTATATCTGCCACTTTGGTCATACTTCTTAGCCACGTATTCCTCTTACAATCTCTTCTTGTTATACCAAACATACATCTTTCCATGTTTCTCTGTGTGCACTGAATCTTACATAACATTCTTGAATTCAGCGTCCACGTTTCATATCCATACGTCATAACTGGCAGTACGCATTAGTCGTATGCCTTTTTTTTTAAGCAACATATAAGCATTGAAATACCCTTAATTTATCTTTAATCTATGTATATATTTACAAACAGCGGAAAAGTTAGGCAATCAATCAAGCACTCGATGTCTAGGAAATTATGCAATCAAAAATTTCTATCAATCGTTTCCCGATCTCGTTTCTGCAATAAGTGAACCTGTAATTTCAATTCCAGAAGTTCACGGTCCTATAAATCTCGACCAGTCTTGCAGGTTCTACTTTTTATAATCAAAAGTTTTACTTTCTATATATGTATGTGTGTACAAAATTTACACTGTGTGTTATGTATTTCAGATTTTTGGTTCTCGTGAGTGACGAGCTGTACAAAAATCTCCAAGAGTCTATCGAAACTGGCCACGTGAACAAACAGTTTGCGCAAATCATCGTAGAACAGTTTCGCATCCAATTGAGCATGGAAAATGTGTGTCAAGCCGTAGTTGATAAAACGATGCGTCTCTACCACGAGTATTGTATCCGCACGTCGAAAACTGCTTGGAGAAACAATCGGAATACTCTGTTGATAAGAAATTTTAATTTTCCATTGCCAAACGGCATTCCTGCTAAGTCACCGATACCGGCTAAAAAAGCAAACTTCGACGGCAATGCGAATAATGAAATTGTAAATACCACGGTCGCCGGTAAAGAAGATTTGCAAGAGGGTAGAGTTAGATTCAATCCGATAATTCAAAGTCGTTCTCCGATAATGACGAACGAAGAGTCCGATTTCGATAGTTTTACAAACGGTAGCTCCGAGGTTCAAGACACGTTGTCTTACAGCAACACGGACTCAAACAGGGAAGAGAACGAAATTCAAAGCGGTGAAAATTTAGAATCTACGATAACGTCACAGTTTTCTCGGAATTCTGACTTTTCAAACAGTCCCATGTCGACGTACTCAAATTCCGTTAACAAAATAGTCAACAAAAATGTAAAGATCAAAGCGTACGTGGATTTTTCGCAATACTACCAAAATGTTGAAATTGCTAAGGCAAAGGGTGCGCTTCCTGCTAATATCAAATTTGATTGAAATAAAATCAAAGTTCTTTTAAACAAATTAAATAATTCACTACTTAGTGCGTTTTCGCACGTACGATAAAATACATGGCATCGAGCAATTTGTATGGGTTTTTATGCAAACTTGTATAGTAACCCATATAAATTGATTCGAGAGTGAGAAAACGCGTTTATTTATATATTTTATACATACATATGTGAATTGTTACTGTGCAGTGTTTTATAATAAAGATATGAAACTATTGTGCTGTTAATAACTTTATTTAAACTTGCTTGGACTTTCCTGTAAATTCAATTTACAGGAATCAACAGATAACTTGTCAAACAAATAAATTGTTAGCTGTCTATTTTGTCGAATTTAATCTGAAAGTGCCAAGCTTTAAACGTTCTTTAAATTTAATCTTTTATTGATATACTAGCTGACCCGGCATGCGTTGCAATGCCCGATACCGTTCCCGTTCCAGATCCCGATCCCGTTCCTGTTCCCGTTCCTAGTACGTTATCCGACGCGTGAGCAGGCCCGTTCCTGTTCCCGTTCCCGTTTTTTCCGATTCCAGATCCCGTTCCCGATCCTGATCCCGTTCCCGTTTTATCCCGATTTTCACAGGAACCATCCCCGGCATGATCACAATAAGTCCTGAAAGTTTCATCGCGATTGGTTGAGTGGTTTAAGAGCCTATAAGAGACAGACAAACAGACAGACAGACAGCCTAGGTCAGGATCCGTGCGTAGTGGTGTGCTATGACGAGTAAGTTTGTTCTGGGCAGCATGAGTTCGGCTGACGAGCGTCTGTCCGTCTGGTTTGAGGGTAGGCCGGGCGTTTTTGCCATGGTGAGAGCGTTGGGAGTACTGTGTATGTGTGTGGCTGTACGTGAGGCTTTTTATGTCCCTCAATTGCGCGTTTGCATTAAATTTGTTTTTGGGGATCTCCCATTTTAAGATTTGATTTTGCCCGTTTTTTATGTGTTTACTCTACATCGCTTGTGACGCATTTTCTAAATATACGTGTATTGATGAGAGTCGTGATTCCTACAACCTCTTTTCGTATTTTCGTATTTTTTTTTTGTGTCCACTATAAACTGTTCAAAGATGTAATGGCCGTACTAAAGTTGAGCTTTGGCCAAATACGTCAAATCATACGTCAGAAGTGGAGCGATGGTGAGCGGTGAGGTTATGGCTCAAAACACCCATTTAGACTTAGTTTACGTCAACGAAGTGTTCAGAGAAAGTCTTCACGATGAAGACGACGTCAACATCAACAAATACATCGAAGGCTACAAAGAGCTGATCAAGTAAGATCATCACTTTTCTAATCGCATATATTTTTCCTTTCGATTCCAATTTCCACCATCTAATTCGACTTGGATTGTAGATTTTTGAACCTGATTGGATCGGTGTTTTCATTCGTCAGCAGTGATGTAAGGAGCAAAATCAAAATCATGGAGAAACACGCCGTCGGAGAGGACGCCCGACACTATGAAACATTCCGCAAGATGATGCACTTCGAAAAGGATACTGGACTGCATGAAAAGAACGATTTTGTATCGGGGTCGCGAACTATGCTGCGACTCCATCGTGGATTAGGTTCGACTATACAAACTTTCACTCTGCAACTTTGCTTTGAATGTGTATTATATTGTGTTCTGAATTCGTACAGATTTCATTAGGCTGTTCTTAAAAGAGCTCGGTGCCGGCGACGAGACGGCTAATACTTGTACCGTTTGCCAGAGGGCTTACGGTGATTCTCTAGCTCAATATCATCCATGGTATATAAGACAAGCTGCAATGCTAGCCATGCATGCACTTCCGTCAAGACACGATCTCCTTTTAAAGGTATAATAATGTGTTAATAGTGATAATTTTAATTTTGGTCTGATAACTTCATGTTTCAACTTTGTACCTACATGTCGTGATACAACAATCATTTCGACGTACGTTATGTATACTATTCATTACAATATTGAGCATTCGATTGTTGCACTTGTAAAATTATCTACAGTATGGTTACAAAGTTTTTGTGCATACTATTACAGTTGGAAGATATCGGTATGCTTTCCTCCATTGTATGCACATATGTATTTTTAAATCTGTTTTAGTATTCTTCTGGATATATTTTTTCACGTTAGTGGTTTGAAGTCTAAAGCAGTTTCGGAGAGTTGTTTTTTAGGTCTTCCAGTTGTTAGGCCTAGTTGATTTCTCTTTCGCAATGTTTTAGTTCTAAAATCTATCATCCGTTGACATTTTCTAATTTGTTGATCAACATAATATAACTTGTCAACATAAAAACCTCAAATCTCATCTTTCTGTTCGTAAGAAACTAATATGTACACAAATTAATATTCAAATTTTAGCTATTATTTTTTATATTAAATTTTTTCCTTAGACGAATATTGTATTAATGTCATTATTGTCAGCCCACTCATAGGCTATTCATCGACTACGGCTTGACACATTTTCCATGCTCGATTGGATGCGAAATTGTTCTACGATGATTTGCGCAAACTGTTTGTTCACGTGGCCAGTTTCGATATACTCTTGAAGATTTTTGTACAGCTCGTCACTCACGACAACTAAAAATCTGAAATATGTCAATAGTAAAAACCCGTTTATATATGTACATACAACATTTTGTATAACATAATATTTCGCATTCGTTAGATTTTTGGCACCAAAGAAGCCCTGGAGCAAGCGTTGATCATTTTGACGGACACGCTGAAGAAGTGCGACGAAGTATACGTCAGAGTCGAGACGTCGTACACCGATTTCGACTTTCATGGATTGCCATAAACTGCTCAATTTGCCGGACGCAATAATCGATAAATTATGCTTTTGAAAATATTCTATTATATATGATATATGCAAAATTATTTATGCTGGTGCTGTGATAGTTTGAAACCATTAATTCTAAATATTAGTAGATTTTCTATTGTGGACATATGTATTTTTTTACAACGGTTATACTTCTTTTTCTTTTCCAATACTGTTTCGATTGCATAAGCAGAGATAAGCTGTACGCGTTATTTGCAGAGATGTATTGCAAGTTTTTGTTTACCGTGCAATTATCACGTAAATGCCTTTCAGTTTACTTTTATGCAGGTATTCACTTGGCCTTGTGAGAATTTAATTCTTTTTTTGTTTCATTTTATACACGATTGATTGCATTTGTCAGCAGTTGGAAAATGATGAGATTTGCAATCAAATTGAATATTTAAATTGATAAAATACGTAATATAATAATAAATTTAAATATGACTAAAATATATACATACATATATGTATATATATTTTAATTATTTGAATGTCATCTTTAATCATAATATTACTATTTTTTATCAATATCCTTCTATTAAAATAGTTTAATTTTAATAAAGTGTTCATTTTAGATTAGTTTGAAATACTGTATGATAATTTTATGCAAATCACGTGCATTTTTATTTAATCACCATAATATTTTCGATTTAATATATATTTAACATTTTGTTGATTTATTTTAGAAAAACATTATAGGTATTAGAGATTTTATTTTAGGGGTCATTCATAAATCACGTCACACGATTTTGGGTATTTTTTGACTCTCCCTATTGTCACAAAATCTTTTACATAATGAATCTGTAAAAGAAAATGCTATATATAAAACTAATTTTAACATTTCAATCAACTAAATATTTGAAAATAATCATTCCCACAAATCTGAATTATCAGTACTAAAACCTCCGTCTAAATCAAGTCACATTTTTTAAAAATAGAATAGTTAAGAAAATCAAAATGGGAAATCATGGAATGTTTTATTCCCAGAAAAAAAATTAATAGTAAATATTTTGTTGGTTTTATGATGCCACATTTTTTCAACCCTTCCCCCCCCCCCCCCTTCCCACTTTGTCACAAATCATCACATTACATTAGACCCCTTCATTAGGGTGTGAATTTATTTATGAACGACCTTAGTGTGTTGTAATCGGGTCCAAAGATATTGTTTATGGATTTTTTTGTTTGGATTAGTAATTTTTAGTATTATTTGATTTATTATTTGTTTATATTCAATAATCATTCCATCCAATCATAGTTTAAAAAATTTAAATTATATTCTCCCCCAAGATATTATAAATTTATATCGGCGATTATATTTCTTTAATAATTTAAAAATATGTATAGTTCATCAGATAAAAAAATAATACAATTCATATGAAATTGTTTTCATATGAATTTTATATACAAAAAAAATAATACAATTCATATGAAATTGTTTTCATATGAATTTTATATACAAAAAAAATACAATCATATCGTAATTTTGATGCATTCAACTGATGGTATATTTCCTTCGACTGTGTCAACATCAGTATATTTTCAACATGTGTTTGCTTAGTTGCCTGTCGTAATGCTTTATAAAATAACGTTGAATATGTCTCAATATAGATAAGAGAGATTGAAATGCGAGTTTCAGTTTAATTTAAATAAAATACAATAAACCGACGGTTGTCAAATGCTAAATGCTCAAAACGTAGATTTCATTTAGACGAGTCAATCGTTCATTTAGATTTTCGAAGGCATTAATGTATGTATAACAATTCGTATTTCATTATTTATAAAACAACTCAATTTTCACATAATATTAGGGACATTCATAATAATTTTACATGAACCTACATATGTATATCAGTGCGATTCAGACATTGAATTATTATAAAAATGTTGGCAACTACTGATTTAACATTATTTAAAATTGCTTTTGTAAATTGTTAAATGTTTGGAGCTTCGTACCATATTTTAAACATTTAACACCCACTAATAATGTAATAGAATCATATTTTGCTAAAAGAAAAATATCGCATATACGATGACAATATTTTTATGGTAGAATTATAATTATAAACTGCTATCTTTCGACATTTAATAAACTTGTATGTGAATTCGTATTTATTTACCTTTTCTTCGTTGCACGTTTAAACTTTAACAAACATACATATATCGCACACTAAAATAATTTAAATTCATTTTATAATACACTGTTAACACATTCAATAAATCAAGATGTACGAAAACAAATTGTTTTTTTTTTTTTTATTTAATCATTTTATTAGCAACTTATTTGAATACAATGCTCAAAATTAACAACATTAACAAAAACGAGGTGCCTTGCAATGATATAGAAATAATATAATAATTAAAAAATCAACAATATTACCAAATTTTACATAGTTTTCAATATTAAATATTGAAAATATCTACAAGTCTTCATCCACAAGTCCATCGATTCAGTTTTAAACTCGCGGAAATTTAATTACGTCAATGGTTTAAATAACAGCTGCTTTAATTCGATAAGTACTAATACAATAATAATGCTATTCGAATATTGAACCACAAAGAATGTGGAATTTGATGGGGATGATTCAACATTCAAAAATTGACTGAGAATAATGAATAATTTAATTATTCAATGTATATAAAGCACATTTGATGTGAATTTAAATATGCAAATATTATTTTGAGCCGTTTACTTTCATTACAATAATATATTTAGAGTAGCGATGCTTTGTTTATGTAGTTTTAAATCATACAAAAAAAATAAATAAACCAACAATACTACATATAAGAATATGGTAACCATGTTAAAGTTTCAAACAGTTGATGATTTATAATTTTTTACTAATATTTATTTACGTAATTTGCCTTATATTAAAGTAGAGACATTTTATATGTCTAAATAATTAATTTCAAGTCGTCCATTAGTAATATAAATAAAATAAAAACATACAAATCATTTTTTTACAATTTTCAACGAAAATTTGAGCATATTTAATTTTTTATTTAGTATTGCTTTAAAATTTGATTTTTTATAGTAAAATAATACAATTGAAACTACAAAGCATTTTGAAAAAAAGCAAATCTCCAAATAAGATCTTACAATAAAAAAAAAGTTCAAACTGCTTTTTTTTTTTGCTTAATTGAATATATTTGTTTGTACATTGAATCTGGAATGAAAATCATACAATGGCAGAACCTTAATAAAAAAAATGTATACAATATTTTATAGTACACTCAACTTAATAAAAATAATCATTAGACTTATCACACATCTCCGTGTGTAAAATAATAATTAGCGGTTACAATATTGTAGTATTCCATACATTTTATTTATAGTCAATCTAAAGTAAACCAAAGCTGGCACGAAAACAAAAATTTTAGCTCAGCATACAATTTTGAGCCGAGTTTTAAAGCAATGAAAATTACAACACAGTGTAATATTAATATAGGGACTGATCTACATAATGTAGAATGCATAGTGTATAAATAAATAATATTCATTATAGTAAATCGGTTTGGTGTATATTTTGAGTGTATAAAAGCTGCCCCAAAAGCGTAGCGATGATCGTCTATTAAAAGCTAATTAGCCCTGTGTCAAGCTTGAGGCGGCTCGTCTGATATATTAGGCTGCGGTAGGTCATCTTCTTCCGTCTCGTTGCTCTCACTACTTTCGTTCAATTGTCCGTTCGACAGAGTCGTTTCACTTGGGTTACTGTTTTGTCTAGTGCGGCAGCTGCAAGCCTTATTGGTAGTGCTCGACGAGGCCGAAGACGACTGACCGGCCGAACTGGTGCTGCCTGCTGAATCTGACGATGAAGCCTGCGCCGGCGAAGAAGAACCGTCTTCCTCGGTGGTCGTTTCGACGGCAGCCTCCATTCCTCTGCAACGCAAGGTTTCAATATACATACCATTCGAGCAACATCGTAGATGTTAAAACACCGACAATGATACTTACTTGTGAAAGCCGTTGGTTTGACACGTATTATAGGCTCCACAGTGCGAGCATTTCAATCCGACCACGTGGAAGTTGACCGTCGATAGCTGAAATAAAAATCACGTTACATAACAGATACCTATAAATCGCCACTAATTCTGACCTGCTGAACACGAATACGACAACGAAATTTGTCGATTAGCTCAGATTTTGAATTTGAAATACACAATCTTGAAAACTAAGGGCGAATCAATTACATCCGTGTAAAGCTGGTCAGAATTCTGTAGATTATGCGTTATCGGTAGAGCTCGGAAAGTTGGCACTGAAGTGCATAAGTAGATAGAATGGAGGACGGCATACAAACCTTATGACAATCTTTGCATAGAATGGTAGCTTTGTACTCGGAATATTCTTGAGGCATGGGAGTTAAAGCCACCTCTGAATCTAAATATTGCCATAGCTGAAAAAATATAATGTGATATTTATTTATTTTATTTAAGCTAATATATATTTTATTAAGAAGCTAATCACAAACAAACAGTAACTTAAAGCTAAAATTACAAAATAAACTTAATTATATATACAGAGGTGCCGTTTTAAGGCTGCCAAGAATCTATCAATTTTGTTTATATTTCTGAGATCTTCTGGCAGGCCATTGTATTCAACAACACCCCTGTACAAGATAGTTCTCCTAGATCTATTTAATTTTAAATTCTTAACTATTAACTTATTCTCACGCCTAGTATGACTATGTATATTATATTCTCTTATTGAAATACCTTAGTAATAAATTTTTATCTAATTTATAAATATATACCAACATGCACACTTTTAAGGTTTCGTTTACATTCATCCAATTCAATTATACCAGTTAATCTATTGACATTTCATATAAATCTAATGAAATTTAAACTGTGTATAATCAATTGAATCATCGACTTACAGATGACATGTCGATCATGCTGGTCTGACATGTCGGACAAGCGTAATGTCCCGACTGGAGAAGCTCCTCGAAGCAAGTACGATGCAGCAGATGACCGCAATCGGGAATATGGCACGGTATTCGCGACGTGTGAATATCTTCTAAGCATACCGGACAATTCGACCGAGACACATTCTCGACACACTGAAAAATGAACGACATATTAATACAACAAAATCAAAAGCGACGGTTACAATGAAATTATTGTGCCATATTACTGACTCTGTGTCCGTCGGTTTTCAGCTGAACGGGCAAACACATGTTGCAAACGGCACAGTGGAAAAACTTTTCCCGTCCTCCGACTCTACATATTCCGCATCCATCACAGTGGTATTGTTTCTTGTCCTCGTCATCAAACAGGTTGCAAATGAGACAAGTGTACTTTCCGAATCGTACGCCGCATTTTTCGCATTCGGCTTGAACCTTTTGCCGGGTGTCGCATTCTGTACATATGAGTTCCGTCACTGATTTCCTATTAAAGTAATGAGATTCGTTGTCATCGTGACAATAGCGGCACATGTAAAATTTGTTGCAGCATGGTGTCTGAAACAAAAAATGTGAATTTTCAGCTAGATATAGCGGAACGTGTGAAAAAGTTGAAGTGTACGAGAGAAATACGAGAGGATGTGAAAGAAAGCAAGGTGGACCGAGTGGAAAATGGGCTGATGAGTTGAGAATAATGTGTGGAGTCAAGTGGATGCAGATTGCTCAAGACAGACAGGAATGGAAGAGGATTGGAGAGGCCTTCATCCAGCAGTGGATGGTGAACGGCTGAAAATGATGATGATAATGATAATTAGATATTGCCCTTAAGATTATAATATTAACATTTTGACCAAAATCTCAATATCTTTTACATCGCAGGTGAAAACTACAAATATGAAATTTCAGCTTTATAGAGATAATAGTTTCGCAGAGAAGGTTAAAAAACATCGAAAACCAGGAGTACTACTAAAAGTACTACTTCCAGTAGGAAAAATATATTTAAAAATTATTTTATTCATTTACACATACTACATATGCAAAATTTCAGCTTAATATATGTACCTATATACATGTTTTATTAATTTTCCAGCAAATTTATTATTAGTTTTGCTGGAAAAATCTCCCAAAAACGACAGAAAATTAGGTGACCACTTCCGGTTGATGAAATTTTTTTAAAGCCTTATGGATTGTAATGGGCTGGCAAAAAACCTATAAATATGAAGTTTCAGCGTGATAAGATAAACGGTTTTTGTGTTATAGCGATTTTACATACACACACGGATATTTTGCATGAATCAAAAAAACGTGATCGGGGCGTCCCCCGATCACGTACCTGAAACAAATCAGTCAAAATCTCAAGGTTGAATTTTCACACAATCACAATACTCACAATACAATAATCTGATATGGATATAGTAAAAACACGAGTTGTATCAGAATTTTATATGTAAAAAAAGTAGATAATTGAGCATTATAAAACAAAAAACTGAAAACATATAGTTTTTTTTTTTTGTAATTTAACAATTTGCCACATACAAAACCAAACTTGTTTCACGATTAAGCTTTTGAAAATCTAAAAATAAAAGTAGTAAACCGTTCCGATTGTAGGTGTGACCGTTTCATTCGAATGCTTAATTTATGGCTACATTCCACTGTCTTGTATTTTGTTTCTCTTGTATGCAATATGTACTAGAGTATTGACCGTTGAAAATCAACAGGTGTTTATTATTGACGTATGAGTGGGCTAATGATAGCGTTAACTATGGGTTACAGGAAAATAATAATAATTCAAATCTTCCATGACAATCGAGCATTGATACTTGTGAGGCAATGCCATTAAAATTCCTGACTGACAAATACACAGACGTGTAGTATGGTCAGCAATGATAATTCCATGTTGGATGAAGGCCTCTCCAATCGTCTTCCATTCCCGAGCAATCTGCACTTCACATCTTCTTAATTCGTCAGCCCACATATTCAGTCATATTTACTAATTGCCCTACGTATAAATAAATTATCAACTATCTCTACAATGTGATTTACTACAGTGACTACGTTTTGCGTGCAAAATTCATTAAACATAATTTTAGTTTTATTAAAATTAATTTTTAAACCGACATATGTATGTACTTTCATTGCTTAATTGTGTTAGTCTGTTCAAAGAATATGGTAGGTATGGTATGGTATTGTCGTCAGGTTAGAATACTTCTATGTACAATTGCTATACGCATAACAGCCCAAAGTCTGCCTGGCCGTAAGTCTGTCGGGAACACTGGTTACACTTATTTCGATTTCATTGAAAATTTCAATACTTATCTTTTTATGTTTATTTTTTTTCAATAACAGGTTATATTACTATATATAATAGCGTAAGGGTCTGGCTGGATAGTCGCAGAATGCTTGCACATTTTTCAACTACCAGGAGTACATATGTCGTGAGGAGCTATTTAACTATTTATTTATAGGAACCTGAAATTGTACATATCGATGGGTTAGTGCACGATATTGTACATATGTCCAGTTTTTAAAAAAATTGAATTATTATATACAAAAGTCCATCTGCATCAAACCTTCATGTTTAAAAAGTATTGTATGTCCAAATAGTATATTTGAGAAGATATTGCCTTATTAAAATATATAATATGTCCATTTCCTCCATAGTTTTCATGCAAAAGAGATGTATGTCACTTACAATATTTTAAAACAAAACTGGACATACAATATCTATGCACTAACCCATCGATATGTACATATGTATATGAAAAAATGGAATATTCTACCAGCAGTATATGTATCGTGAGGAGGTGTCTAGCAATTTATGTATTCCCGTCGCACCTCAGCACGAATACGTGGGTAGCTATATAGTATATTATAATAGTTACCGCTTTTGTTAGCCCATTTGCATGTCAATAATAAACATATCGAACGTAATCGGTGTTCGAACCCTCCTCTCTTGCAGTGTCTCGGGTCGAGGCTTAACCAAGTCTCACTCAAACAGCTTTATACGTAACGTTGTGCGGACTGCAAAATACATAAAGGCCCCAAGTATGTCCGTCTGTTGGACAGGAATTGTATTGAAAGTGTTTCGACACGATTTGTACAGCAAGTAAACATCGTTTAAAAAAATTAAACAATGTCTAACCGTTTACAATTTGATAACGGTCTTTCGACACGTACTATGAACTGTAAATAATCCATCGTCATCGAATAGTACGTTAATGTAATCAAATGTTTATATTATGGTAACGAAAATCTAACACAACATGTACGAAAAACATGACGAAATCACACCAACACAAATAAGGTCATACAATTTATATATATAGATATATATGTATAGAGATAATTTGTATGGAAAATGATAATACAACTTGTAACATCAGTTTAAAGAAACCAATTAAGGTAAATAGTCCAAGGGCAAAAACGACACAGGTGAAATAGAACTGGAACATAGTGGAAATCAAAGTATAGGATGATAAAAATAATCGATCAGGTGGATTAAGATTGTGGTGAGGATGTTGAAATGTGGACCAAGTCTCACCACAAACTTGGCTCTGCGTTTGTAATGCGAGCAGCCAGCACGTTTCTCTAAAGGGTCCTGTGGTTTGACGGCTTCTGTGGCTTCGCCCTCCTCGGCTTCGCCCCCCCTTTTCCCTCCCTTCTCCCCCTCGTCCTCAACTTCCACCTGCTCCTGCATAACCAAACCACACAATACCACAACGACACCTTTGCCAACTAACTCTAGCTCACTCACACACACACACACACACACACACACTCGCACTCACACTCGTATTCGCACTCACACATTCCACACGATCGCATGTAATTATATTTTATTATTTTTACTCGCTGGCGACATTTTAAATGAGTTTTTCCCTTTTCTTCGCAATTTTTCATTCGATTCGAAGTCTTATCTTTGTGGTTTTATTGTTGGTGTATTATTTATGATCTTGTCTATTAATTTATAGATATAGATCCGCTTGTTAAAATGATCTTATCTTATCTATATATGTAATTTGTTTATGTTTTAACCGCTTGCTAAAATGTGAAAATTCCGATTGGGAAAATCGGTTCGGGAGAAGTTGAGGTATTGTAATCGTGTCGGGTAATTCGTTACACGGTTGTAGTTTTATCTACTTCTTGAAATTTTGGGTGTGGTGTTACTAAAAGTGTTTCACATCAATTTATTACCATTGTTTATTAAAGAGTTGCTGCAGCTGCAGAATGCGCGAAACCAACCCTTACGTTTTAAAAATGTATTGAAGATTGAACTTTTACCGAGCAAAATGTCTCGAAATTATTTCCCCCCCTTTTAAAACAAGCAGAAGGTACTTGAAAGGTGAAAACAATCAATTTGATAAAAATGTTGAAAATTAGCTTTTCAAGCTACGTATCGACCAAGCGTAATAATTTTAATATTGGCTGCTAAACTGTTTTTTGTTTGTTTTTAATTTTTCCCAAGCGTTTAAAGCTTGGTGGCCTTGTTGTTGCGGTGCGTCTGTGGCAGACGGAAGGGGGAGAAAGGGGTGCGAGGAGCATGTGGCAGCAAAAAGAGGAGAGAAAGGATACAGGAACGACTGACAATATTTGCTGAACAAATTTCCCCCTCCCCTACTGCAGACGCACCACTACAAGCTACAGCCAGATCACCGCACTCGCCAAACCAAATCTTTAGCTTTCAATTATTTTCTTTTTATTTGTTTTGACCACTTATCTCGCATTTAGCAATTTATCCCTGTAAGCTATCAATATTATTAAGTGGTATTTGTAAAAATAAGTCTAATCTAAAGTGTTAACAATAAAATAAAATAAAATTTTAATTTTCTTAAATATTTGTGATTGGTATAACAATAGTTACGGCCAAAGCTGTCAAAACAAAAACATGTGAGCGATGACATTAGCAGTAGCAATACACTTCTAGGTTGTAGTTATAAAAATTCAATAAATTGTAAACAAATACGAAACTAAAATGACGTTAGCTAATTTAAACATTCAAAATGTCAAAAAGCCAACGACAAACGGAATAACATATTCCGTTAATGGTTCTTTTGACTATTACCATTATAATTGTGATGGAGTGAATGATCAAGTAATTAATATAAAATGTACTCCTAAATATATTTTTCATTCAAAAATGGTTAATTTCTCATTAAATCATTATATTTTTAGGGTTGGGGTTGCGGCTATAGAACATTACAATCAATATGTTCTTGGATTAAACTCAATATAAAACTACACAGTGATGGAGCAATTCCTACATTGCAAAATATCCAGAAGACATTAGTTAGGTTGGAAGATAAGCCGGTGTCTTTCATTGGTTCGAGAGAATGGATAGGAAGTGTTGAAGTAAGTATGATTGAAATGTATCGTATCATACAACTACATTATGAAATTATTCTAAAATTTTATTTTATTAGGTAGGACTTATTATTGACGAAACATTTGATATCCCTTGTAAAATTCTACACATAAGTTCGGGACGTTGCTTAAAAGATTACGTGGATGTAATTTGTGAACATTTTAAAAGTACTGGATGTCCCATAATGATGGGTGGTGATAGAGACTGTTCTTCTAAAGCCATAGTAGCCGTTCATATCGATGTAGATAAAATATATTTTTTAATAGTGGTATGCTTGGAATTTTATTAGAAACGTTATTGTTATTTTTTTTTGTTTATTTGAATAACAATTTAATTCACAAATGAATTTTGCAGGATCCTCATTTCAACGGAAAGTCAAAATCGCAAGATTCATTACAAAATGATGGCTGGATAGATTGGCGAGAATTGAATAGTTTTGTTGACGATTCATTCTACAACCTTTGCTTACCACAAATATTAAAATAATTTTTTTAAGTTTATTGTTGAAAATGTACATAGTTTTTATAATTAATTAATTCCACCTGTTTGTCAATCTTTACATGGCAAGTATAAATTGGGTTTTTCAGGTATTACTGTTAATACAGCAATCGGAAACCTTTTAAAACTTAGAGTCAAATCAGGGAAAATCTTGAAAAATTGGCAAATTTGGGAGCTGCGACATTATTTACAAATTATTATCTTAAAATTTTTCTAAATTATTCAATTACAGACAAGTTAGTACCCACAAACTTGTAGAGGCATGGATTTTGGCTAGAATCTAGCCACCTGTAACAATAAATTCGGAGAGGTGGGGCTTAGAAAGGGACAGGGGTTAAAATTGGTTACCAATAGCACTGGCCACATGTTGTGGACGGTGCCATTGGCGTTTGTTTCTACAGTTCGCACCGCTGACGTCAGCCGTCAAGATTTCGCACGACCGACTATGAACGGTTGGCCATCAATAATAATTCATCAGCTACACATATTACATATGCTACGATGCCGCACCAATAGCACGTGTGGCTCCTGCATGGGTCATATGTGAACACCATCACTAAATACACGTGTCAATCTCGCACCTCTATGCTAACCTTGTCAAAAACGAGCCATGAGTACGTAATTTGGAAAAGTTTTTTCAATTGATAAATTACACACTATCATTATATTAAATACACTATACTAAAAATAAAAAAGGGAGATTTATTTTGAAATAGAATTTCATAAAATAATTAGTTATGGCTGTGAAGTTACACGTTCATTGTGCAAGTATGCTGTCAGAGTTCCGCGCCAAATTTTGACACTTTAAAGTCAGCATGGTATCCCTAAAGTTGAAGCAGAGCTTCTGCGAGCTGATGGAACTCCTCGACAATGATGAAGACGAAAACGTAAAGGAAGCCCGATCAGCATGTGCCACACTTTTACAATGTGTAGAAAAAATATCCAACAAGGAAAACACACCAGAAACTGTCGTGCACAAAAAAAGGGGCAGACCGAAAAAATCAAATACACAGATAGAACCATCTGATGAAATTGTCACCACTTCACAACAAACTGAGGTATCCAACGGTAAAAAGTCCACCCGGAGCAGAACCGCCAAAGTAGACTCTAACTTCGTTTATAGTATGAAAGATCTCAAGAGTATTGCGACGGCTAATAAAAGATCACTGAAAGTATGTAATACAAAATCAAGCCGTGTACCATTGGCCAAGATAAAGTCACCCGTTGGAGTATCGACTGAGGTAAATTTAAAACCAAAACTGCAAACGGTGCCAACAAAGATCGCCGACGAAAGTTTCGCCTCCGTAATATCGAAATCTTCAAAAAAAGAAAGGAATCGTAAAGGAGAGACGGCTCTGCACATGGCGTGCACTTCTTGCAATATCGCCAAAGTTAAGGAACTTCTCGATAATGGCGCAAATCCAAACACTAAGGATTACGCAGGTTGGACTCCGTTACACGAAGGCGTTATCAACAACTTGCCGGAGATTGTACAGCTTTTACTGGACAAGAATGCATTGCCGGATGTACCTGGACCGATGAACGACACTCCGTTACACGAGGCCGTCAAAAAAGCCAACCCCCTTATAATTAAACTCCTGATCAAGTACGGAGCCAACGTTAACGTGCGAAACATGAAAGGATTCACGCCTAACGATTTGGCCAAAGACGATATCAAAGGGCTATTAACGGATGCTGTTGATGATGATAACAACTATAAAATGAATTCAGTGGCTGCGGTTATACGTAACGCTAATCAACAATTCATTTTCAACATGTATCCGTCGTTTTTGTATCCGGACGCGTCGTCGAAGCTGAAAACCTTAGCCAGTGTTCATCCCAATCTGAAAATTGCGAGTGCAATCGACAAGGACGTAACCCACATCATCGTCAACGATTCAAACTGTCGTACCAATGTCGATACCCTCAACGCTGTGGTCCTCGGCTTGCCGATAGTCAGCATAGATTGGATAATCCATTCCGACGAGATGGAGTTGGCCGCCTGGCAAGATTACGAAATCGCCGGTTTAATACCCGATCGGGCTTGCGTTAAACTCTCGTACGTCAATCGTTTGAAAATGTATCCCAAGTTGTTCAACGGTTGCCATTTCTATTTCTACGATCTGAATTCAAACTATGAAATCAGTAAGGAGTTGCATTTGAACAAGCAAATACTGTCGAAGCTCATCATCGACGGTGGAGGTAATGTATTGAAGAGGGAGCCCGATCCGGAAGCTATTCCTGATTCGGAAGCGTTGGTGCCATTTCACGTTGGCAAAGACGATGTTTTGGCAAACTGTGGCCATTTCATCGTTTACCGCAAACAACCTGAACTCGCATACAAAATGAAGCATATAAAGTCTCTCCCCGTCGGATGGTTGATTGAATGTATTCAAAAGTTTAAATTAGTAGACCCTTGAAGTTGCTGGTAAATGTTCAGTCAATAGTTAGTTCATGATGTTAAATTTTCTAATTATAATATGTATTTCATAATGCTCGATGTGTTTATGATATTGTAGAGAGAGTTGATAATTATTTATACCTAGGATAAATGGTCAACATGACTGGATGCTAAGAAGAGGAATGAAACTAGGATGGAGCGCTTTTGGAAGAATAAACATAGTTTTTAAATCCAACATCCCGCTATGCTTAAAAAAGAAGGCATACGACCGATGCGTACTGCCAGTTATGACATATGGATGTGAAATGTGGATTCTGAATCCGTAAGATCCAGTGCACACAGAGAAGCATGGAAAGATGCATGCTCGGTAAAACAAGAAGAGATCGTAAGAGGAATACATGGGTAAGAAATATGTCCAAAGTGGCTGATATAGCGGCATATGAAAAAAAAGGACTTTACATATAGCGAGAATAATGGATGGCAGATAAATGCGTGAAAAACTTGAATGGTATACGAAAGGATGTGAAAGAAAGCAAGGTAGACCGAGTGGACGATGGGCTGATGAATTGAGAAGAATCAAGTGGATGCAGATTGCTCAAGACAGACATGAATGTAATAGGATTGGAGAGGCCTTCATCCAGCAGTGGATGGTGAATGGCTGAAATGATGAAGAATTCATCAATAATAAATTTCTGTAATCCTTATGTTATAAGGGAATTAATTTTAAAATTACATCATGATGACGAATACTAGATGCAATGAATAATTTAGAAAAATATAGGTATATCTTTTTTATTGATCTTTTAAATACGCTTTTTTTTTTACAAGATTTGTTTCCTTATCTTGTAAATCCTGTTTATTCGTTTATTTTATTACACGCTAAAAATTGAACAGATTCAAAACCCAAAAGAAATCCACTGTGATCAAAATGAAATCAATTACTTAATCTAAACCCAAATAGAAAATTATATATCTACTTTTGTTGTGTGTAATTGTAATGAATTACAAAGCGTAAAAGTTTTTTTTATTAAATTTATTCACTGAAACAGTATAAATTCATTAAATAAATAAACAAAGTCTTGATATATATGTGTAAACTATAACATAAAAATCAATCTCAGTACAAATTATATAAAAATTATCATTATATTATATAGATATATACACAATATTGTAATAACCATTCGGCTGCCGCTATCATTTAACAAAAGTGCATTTAAAATTAATAAAAGCTCTATGCAACAATACCACTTGCATAATCCAAAATGCATTTCAAGCATAAAATTTCGAGCGGCAGTCACAGTTAATAAAAAATAAAAATAAGAGGACTTTTTTGTCAAATATATACAGAAAACATCTATTGCTTATAAATACTTGAATATAATATACGTGTATATATTCATATATATCTGCATATAAATTTACATAATATGCATAATGCAGATATCGCTAGCATCCACGGAACAATATTACTAATATCGTCCTCAAAATTTTGAAATACTACAATAATATAATATATATGTATTAGTTAAATCTTCTACTTATTAAATAAATGAATTATTATCTATTCCCTGTACATCATGTATTGTTATGAGTATACTTTCGTACTAAATCCTACAATTTGCACGTGCGAAAAAACCCAATACAAACATACGACAATCGGTGGTATTTAATTTTATTCACCATTTAGTATCGATGAAATCACTTTGATATTAACAAAGATTGTATTAAGATAAGTCGCAAATCGGAAAAAAAAAATGAGCCGTTTTGAGATTGTAAGACATTGTCGTTTGTATAAAACTTGAAAGTTCGATTACATTTAAATGCACCTTTATCTCCTCCGATTCTTACTGTAGTTAATTTAAAATTTATTAAAATTTCAAAATAGAAATTTGGACTGACCTAAATAAAAATACAATAATTTAGTACTTATAAAAGTAAATAAATTATTGTTTTTACAGTACTTTATAAATATATGGCCATCGAAAATTATCAATTAAAATATAATAAATTAAAGCAAAAACGTTTAAGCTAATTTTATGTGTACTCGAATACAATAATTTGCAAAATGAAAAGATCACAGAAAGCGAATAGTAAATTTCCTTAATACACTCGGTGAATTTTATGTATGTAATTACGAATACTGCATAGGAAACGTCACGGTATTTATTGTTGAATCGTCAGATATTCTCAAAATACCAAAATTTTTCATACATCGATCCGACCACACGTCTCTCATATATTTACAAATCAACAATTTTTATATATATCGTTCACAAACATACATGTATACAATAAATAAATAAATTACAATGATGTGTGTGTGAAAAATAAAATTAAGCTCTTAATAAAATAGTTCACGGTTTTATACAACCAAATGATTTAATACATATGTCATGATTGCAAATGATAATATAAATTTTATTAATTCTAGCACCAATTCTTCAAGAAAAAAAAAAACAGACAAAATGCTAAATCCTCAATTGAATCAAAGTTTGATAAATCTTCAATCAAAAAAAGAAATAAAAAATTACTTCTAATGGAAATACATTCGCGTTACAAAACTATTTAATACAACAGTATTATTTAAGGAAAAAAAACATTACAACATTCACACGCATCATACAAACATGTAAATCATTTTATTATAAAATTACTTTTGAAAATGTTATTTAGGCTCTCGATAAGACAAAATTCTTTAAACATTAGCGTATACGTGATTGTGTAAAAAGTCGACTATAAATTTACTGTTTCACTTTCGTCTCAAAAGGGCGATATATAATCTTACAATTAAAACATTGTCCTATTAACATTTTTTTTTTCAATCGATGAAGTAAAAAATTATGCATGTATAAATGCTATGGATACATTTGTAATTTTTGGCATCTATGTATACATAAAATACGAGACGATTATTCATTTTCTTTTTTAATTTTTATGTAATTCCCTCCCATTTTTAACATTACGTAAATAGCAAGGACCCTAAAAATACTTACAATGAGAGAAACAAAATTAAACAACGTACATTTTTGTTCATTGACAGTAATACGATGTTACAGTTATTTCAACGATAACGTATAAAATAATATCAAGTTAAATATATGTGAGATTAGTTGTGATGTGAAGCTAACAAGTACGATCATATCTTTCAATATTGAAACACACACATTACCTAAACATTCAATCTTCAAAAAAATTGTATTGTATCAAATCAGAAATTGAATTTTTTTACAATAAATAGCATTTTATCATGAAGAGTACATAATTCACGATAATATAAACTAAAAATTATAACCACTCTGACGAATCTAATTGTACAAGAATAAATTATAACGGATAAATTTAAATATTCATAATGATTATTTTCCTTATTGAACTAACGATAGAGAATTTGTTGATATTAAAATGAGTTTTTGATTTGAATTTGTGCCCAAATATTAAGTTTTTTTAAAAAATTTTAATAACGTACTGAGTTGTTTTGCTATGAATAAAAACGAACAAACACAATGTGTCGTTTGCAACGAAACGAGTAATGATAATTTGGTTGTATTAAAACGAGTTCATAGTGGTCTACATTGACCCTTCTCACGTGACTTTCTTTCCTAGAGGAAAATTACAGGTCTCGTGTGATCAGCCGGAGGTCCACGATCGGACCCAGAACTATGACTCCGACGACCGCCTGAACTGGAACCGGTCCCGTTGTTGTTTCCGTTGCCTGTCGGTACGACTACCGGAACGGCAGACGGTTCACCTTGTGAACCACTTGAATTAGATTTTCCATCTTGATTTCCTGCAATAAACATTAATGATACAATTAGAATCTAAAATTAGGGGGTTCTTAACCTTATGCCTCGCTTGGAAGTAAACAAAATGTTCATTCTTAATCTAAATTCATTGAACCCAATCAAGACAATTAAATAAGATATTTTAAAATATGTCTGATATCCAAAAGATTCTTGTCTTGATACTGACTAATTTTGAAAATCTAGATTCGCGTCTAAGTCGTAGCAAATGGAATAAGATTGAAAACGTTTTATTTTGCCAAATCTGGATAGGCAACTGTTTGAGAGCAGCAAAATTTAAAATTAACATTTTGATTTGAGAATTTTTTGCTTCAACGGAACGTTGCTCTGTAAATCGATGAAGTCGTCCTTCCGCATGTCAGCATCATCCACGAGTCCAAATTAAAACTGAAAGAATTTAGTATCCACTCTTCAATTTTGAAATCAGGTTGAAAATAATCGTCAAAGGATTCCATTAGATTTTCCAAATCCCTTAAAATATCGCCATGAATACAATTTGGAAGCGTATCTAACGAATTATTGCAATTTTTTTTGAGAGACATCATTCCTCCCCTGATGAGAAAAACACCATAAGAACCCATGATATTAGACTCTTCCTGCACGTCTTTAACTATCTTCTTCTTTTGAAGGTGGCGTACTTGAATATCAAGCGTTGCCTCTTCACTATTTGACAAACATTTTACCATCTGCCATAGTGAAGTAACTAAGGAAAGATACTTTCGAGTGGTTTCCCATTGCCATCTTTCTATCCAAGGAAGGGATAGAAAGAACGAACAAAGATTTGCCATATGCCAATTTTATACAAGCGTCTCACGATTAAGTTAAATAAATTGGCAAATTCCAACAGGAGACGGCCAATCTGAATTTAGTAATATCGAAATCTCGTCAGTGACGATATTTTTACGGTTGGACCTTACGTCCCAACCACCAAGCTATCGCCTGGTTTTAACCATAGTCTAGTTTTTTAACAAGATGAAATTGTATAATGTTTAAAATACACACCGTGATGTTCTTTAGCCGTGAGATGATCCGATCCACTCGATCCGCCGCTTCCAGATAGTACACTCTCTTCTCGGTTGTATCTAAAAAAAAAAACAATACATTCGAATTTGAGTATGTACACGTCATTGTACGTACATATTTGACGAATCAATACGTACCCGTATATTGTGGTGTGTTCGGTGGCAGGACACGATGTATATTTAAAAGGCATGGGCTGATAACCGTGAGGATTGTACGAGCCGCTGTACGGCATATAGCTAGTTGCACTCATGAGACTGAAACAAACATGAAAAATTTAATACAACGTCAAACGTACTAATGCAAAAGGTACAATGTACGCTAAAATTTACCTCGGATTCGGCAATGGAGCAACGGTGTCGCTATCAGCCGATGGACTTCTAGCTCTAAGCCTAAGAGCATTGAGTCCAGCGGATAGTTCGTCTCCGGCTACGTAATAACACTGCTCGGAAAAGGTTATCTTGTTCACCGTATGCCGAATGAAACCAGCCTAAAAGCAAAATATATGTGAATTTCCGTACTTAAAAAATAAACGGCAACGATGAGACTTGGTGAACTAATCATACTTTGAGCATATGCGATGCATATTTTCTGGCATCTCGTCTATCAGCTAATCCGGCGACCCTCGCGAGAACCCACTCTACGACATCGGCACCAATGAACGCGTTCGGAATAGTAATCTTGAGCCACATACGATCTCGAATTTCCAAGCCTGAAAACCGAGCGATACGTTCATACACGTGTTACATGAAAATTTTGTATCGAATGTCCGACTAAAATATACCTGAATCGGGACGCAACATGGTACGAACTACGTGTGCCATGTCCATATTTACAGATAGTGGCGGCGGTTGGTCTTGTTGTGCTGAAACTAGAGAAGCTCCCGATCCGCCTAATACCGAAGGAGGAGCTGCCGGATAAGCGGCTTCGCGTAAAGCAGCTGTATGAGCAACCCAAGCACCTGAAATTTTAACAATACATTAGTATCCGTTGAGCATATTCGCAATGCGAAAGTGGATGGAATTGAATAATAACCTGGATCGATGGGTCTGACGGGTTCTGTGCGAGGAATCGTAAAGTATCCTTTCGGATTAGGATCCCAACATTTGGCGACTACGAGTTTTATCGGGCCGGGGTTTTGAACAACTTCTCGAAGTACCCGTACCGCTTCGTCGTTGCTCATGTTTTCAAAATTGACATCGTTCACCTGCGATTTGTAACAATGTTGGATTAAATTCGAAATGCATGTTTAATTTTCACGTAATACATAGAGGTGTCGGTGGTTTGATAAGCATTTGCAGTATGACTTTTGAACTGGTAACTGCCCGTTGACAGTCATCGGTGGTTATCATTTATGTAGAAGAATGGATGGCAGATGAACGAGAGAAATACTGAGAAGAGCTGATGAATTAAGAAGGATGTGTGGAGTCAATTGGATGGAGATTGCTCAAGACAGACAGATATGGAAGAGGATTGAAGAGGCCTTCATCCAGCAGTGGATGGTGAACGGCTGAAACTTGTGGTTCAAAATGTAGTAGGTAGTTGAAAAATGCGAGCGCTTCTCGCAAACCGTGCTGTGAGTATATTCAAGGGTTCCGCGACTACCCAGCCAGGCAGACCCTTGCGCAATTAGGTATATATAGTAATTGCAATAGCATTTTATATTTCACATTTGAGAAATGATTCTAGTTAAATCGAGTTATAACAAGGTCTGTATTTTTATTGGATCAGTAACTTTTCCGACTTTCGGTCAGTTATTTTAACAAATAGTAAGTTTTATAAGATCAGTAAATATATTAAGTGGTCAGTAAGTTTTATAAAGGTCAGCACTTGAGTGATCATAAATTAATATAAACAGTCTGTATTTAAACCAAATGGTCAGTAACTGACCGTTTGTAAAAAAGTTACTTACCAAAAATAAATTTTTTACAAATCATTTTTTTAAATACATATGTATATATGAGTTGTGGTGGTGCAAGTTCAATTTTGAAAAAAAAATTGGTCATTTTCAAAGATAATATTATTAGTCTGTAAGTGATTAAGAAAGTGAAAGAAGTTATTAGTTTAATAATTTCAATAAATAGTTCATAAAAATAATAATTTTGCAAATTATTGATGTTTTTAAAAATAATTTTAAAGTTAATAGTAGTTTCGGTTACAAACAGATGTTATGTTACATTTATTTTTAAAGAATTCAGTCAAGATAAAAAAAATGGAAATACACCACATTCAAAAATAACGGCACATACAACACTGACCATTTCCTTGAAAAGTAACTAGACCGTTTGTTGATTTAAATACTGACCGATTAATTGGTTGCCTCATAAATGCGTACGATTTTATAAACATTGATATACGTCATTTTATTGTATTGACACGAGTACAACAAACAAAATTCGACATCACGAGAATATGTCTCAAGTACTAAGTACTATTCTTGTAACGTGTCAACATTCACATCCTGACTAAAGACTCGAGACGTTCAAAGAACCGCAAATCACAGTCAAACCACACTACGACAATGTCAAACTAACCTGTAGTATCATATCACCGGGTTCGATGCGCCCATCCAAAGCGACGGCACCTCCTTTCATAATACTGCCAACGTAGATTCCACCGTCGCCGCCCTTATTCGACTGGCCGACGATGGATATTCCCAAAAAGTTAACCGTGTCCATGTTGAGGGACACGGTGATGATGTTGAGCGACATGGTCGAATCGGTGATGCTGGAGTACGAGCTGGCGCGCGACACGGCCTGCGGCCTCAACTTGCGTCTCCGTCTCCTGGCCACGTTCAAATGGGACACGGAACTGCAATCGGTGGGAGCGCGTTCGGTGCGACGACCCGTCGATGTCGTAACCTCGGACCGGCTGTCGAACATGGAACTGGATTCTAGTTCGGAGCTGAGTACGGACGCCGTCTCGTACTCCAGACGGGGTGCGTATTTACTGTGTCCGTTTATGCGGAGACCCTTGTACCGGTACTTGTCGTCGAGGGAGCGAGGAGCGCGTCCTCGGTCTCGTCCGCTGATTGCGCTGTCCGTGTCCGAGTCGGGTGCGGCTCGGCCGCTGCTGGCTCCGGTGCCGGGGGCTCGATGGGGACCGGGTCCCCGACCCTCGGTGGATTGAGAGGCTCCGTCCGAGGGGTTGGAGCCCTCGCCGGCCGATACCAACCAGCCTACCACACGTCCGTTGAAACATGGCAGATGAGCTCGCTCGTCGGCTATCTCCTCCTTGACCACACCAAAGTCGTCGTCCATGGACTTGAAGAAGAATTTGTGGTTGGGTCTGTTGAGGACGCTCTTGAAGTCAGCCAGGGTGACTTTGTGAGGTGGTGCTGGTAGTTTGACCAGGTACGGCGTTTCTTCATCGTCTATATAGTATATTACCTTGGTCTCGTCCGTGGATTGCATGTTGATTGCGGGTGCGAGTGCACCGGTGTGTGTGTTTACTAATTTGACAGGTGGTGTGGTGTTGCGTTTGACAGGTGTGAAGAGTGTCGTTTGACAGTTGTGTGGTCGAGTGGTGTCGGGGTGTAGCCGCTGCCCCTCTCTTCTCCCCCGCGCCCCTCTCGCCGGCAGCCCCTCTCTCTGCGAACGAGGTTTCGCGAACGTCACTCGATCGGGATGTTCGGCGTGTGAGTTTACGAGCGTGTGTGATTACACACCCTTTTGTCGTTTTGTTGGGGTTGTTTGTGCGCTTGTTGTGCGTTTTGTGGGGTTTGTGTTATTTTTAGAACGATGTGTGATTGGATTCGGTTTGAAGGAATATTTTTGGGGCCGCGGTTAGGACGATCGTGGCGTTGTTGTCGCGGTGGGCGACAGGCGTTGGCGACTGCCATCGAGTTGCGACGGGGATTATTAGTTTAAGAGAAACACCTCCACATCCCTTCTCCCCGAGACCCTCACATGAGGCCACCACCCCCCAACGAATATAGTCTGTTGACTTTTCCGTTGGGGACAGACGATTGTCCATCAAGGACCAATAAATACCAAAAATTTCTTCCCCCTTACTTATATAGCTTCCAAAGAAAATTTCTCGCTTTGTTAATATTTGATTTTTGCTAAGGGGGAGAGTTCCCAACCGCGACGAATTCCTCTTAGATAAAAAATTATGTAAAAGAATTATTTTTTTTATGTAAAAGGAATACGTCACCGTTAGGAACTCCCTCCTTTAGCAAAAATCAAATTAAAGACTCTCACAAACCTGAGCGGTATCGCTGCGTCAAGTTGACGTCCTCTATCGCCGTTGATTCGCACCAATTGCGAATATTATATCAGTGCGAATGGGACGACGATAGGGGTGTCAGGTTTGTGAGGGACTTAACAAAGCAAGAAATTTTCTTTGAAGGCTATATAAGTAAGGGTGAAGAAATTTTTGGTATGTATTGGTCCTTGCTGGACAATCGTCAGTTCCCAACAGAAAGGTCAACTGACTATATTCATTGGGGGGAGGTGGTGGCCTCATGTGAAGGTCTTGGGGAGATAGGATGTGGAGGTGTTTCTCTTCAAGGCGGCTTATATATTTATTGGTGATAAGTAATAACCTCATTTGTTTATGTATGTATATAAAAGTAATACAGTAAAGTAACACGGTTCGCCATTGGGGCCTGCCACACTTGTCAATTCGATGCCACTAGTATCCAGTTGATTGTATTTTATTTAACTCAAGACTAAAAATTAGAGACAGTGCTGAGATCCAAAAGGAGTACAAGGGAGTATAAGCGAGTAAAAAAGGAGTTCAATAACGAAAAATGGTGTACAAAAATTCCAAAAGAAGTACGGTTGGTCACCTAATTTAATTTAGCATTTATTAAAAATACTACTGAAATTTATGTTTCAAACGGGTAAGCGCATCTCGCTTCTAGATGTAGCGTAAACTGTTGCAGACTGCAAAAATCTGCAGCACACATGAAATAAGCTTTTAAAGGCATGGTTTCGTGAATGTGTCGGCCTGACCGACGTCAACGCCGTGGCTTTTTTGTATAAAATTTGACAAATGGGTAGAAAGCTATTAAATTCTATACAAAAAAACCACGGGGTTGACGTCAGTCAGATTGACGCACTCGCGAAACCAAGCCTTAATGTTTTCGATATACTTTCTTTGATTTTTTAAAACTAAAACCTAAATAAACCCAAACATACAATCAAGTATCTTCTGTATGTTATGGAAATTCTTCAAAGCTTTGTTTTAAGTTATGAATGTAAAATTTTCCTCAAACAAAAAAAAATAGATAGTTGTAAATGTAGTTCTTTGGACCAAATCGCATATGAAACGTCAAACGCCAGATACAAGCGTGGTGCAGGAATAGGTTAGGTTCTGTCACAGCGAGCTGTCAATCGTTCTAATACAGTGTTTTGTTTTGATATGGTTTTGTATTGAGGTGAAATTAGTTCAATTAGTTTCAAAAATGGCGCTAAACTTTTACGGCTTCGACATAATCGTCGGATCCAACATCGGATCACTTAAACGTAAGTTACATGTTTGTTATCGAGTGATTTACTTTCTCAAAACGCTGATATCGTCACACTTTCAATTATTTCTCCTTTTGCAGATGTTAAATATAATTCAAATCCGAAGAAAAAACAAGACATCAAGCATCTTCAGAACATCAAAGAGCTAGAGAAAGGACAAGGTATAACGTGTATGGCATGGGCAGATGCCGAACAAACTCAATTCATCGTTGGCCGCAAAGACAGAACGATACAAACGTACAATCTGATCAGCAATGAGTTCACCGACACGAGAGACTTCGACTGTGGAGAAGGAAAATTGCGAAGTATTTCCGTCTACGGCGAATCTATAATTGCCGCAGGCGAATCTGGCGTTATTAAAATTTGGAAATCGAATACTAGCGATGAAAGTTTACTGAATATCGGAGCTCCCATTGATAAGATGAAACACTGTAGTTACAATCCGTCTATAATAGCGACAGGCGGTAAAGAAAACGATTTAAAACTTTGGGATTTAGAAAAGAAAGCGACAACTTTCCACGCTAAAAATGTACCACACGATTGGCTCCAACTGAGAGTACCCATTTGGGTTTCGGATATTTGTTTCTTACCTGAAGGTAGCGGGAATGTAGTCGCCGTTTGCTCCCGATATGGACCAGTTAGGTACTGTATGAAATTTCAGAATTCTTTTGACCACACTCTCTGAATGTAAATCTACTACTTAATTCCGTTTCAGATTATATGATGCTCGAGCACAACGAAGACCGGTATGTAATGTTGATTTCGCAGACCAGGCTGGTAGTTGTATGTCATTGGGACATAATGACAAGTAATAATTATATTTCAATAGTCGTACTCTTACGCTTTGTCTTAAATTGAAATGAAATGTATTTTACTTTTGATTAGGCACGTCATTGTCGGTACAGGCCGAGGATTGTTGAATCTCGTCGATTTGAGAATGAAAGGAAAATTGAGCAAATCATACAAAGGATCTGTCGGTGCCGTAACTGATGTGATGTGTCAAAAAGATTTCAACATTGTCATATCGACTTCTCTCGATCGTCATTTAAGAATTCACGATGCAGAAAGCAAAAAAATTATTCTCAAAGTAAATTGATATAAATATTAACATGTTTTAAAATTCTTATTATCAACAAACAAACTTATAGTCGATGTAAACATTTTTAGCAATACCTCACATCGAAATTGTCATGCTTTTTACTACGCACCGTGGATTCATTCATCAAGCACGAAGATGAAGAAATTACAATAAAACAAGAAATCGACGATTCTGAGATCAAAGACGAAGATGAGCCGGATCAGGAGTACGAAGATATGTTCGATAACATGGAAGTTATTAAGTATGTATTTAGTTTGTATGAAGTTATTAGGTATAATGTATGTGATAAAATATTTTTTTATGTTTGTTTGCAGGGAAGCTACCCTAAACATAAAAGATAAGAAAATCTTACTTGAAAGTGACACAAAAAAGAAAATTAAACCTGAAGCCAAGAAACGGAAAGGCGATGATACTATCGCTGATTCGTCTGTTTCGGAAGATTTGATCGATTCGTCGAAAAAGATTAAAGTGGACGAAGAAGAACAGAAAGCCAAGGATGAAGATATTGATCAAAGCATCATTAAACTTTTAAGGAGTACGGAGAAATTGAAACGGAAATTGTTAAGCAAAAAGAGAAAAAAGAAATCTAAGAGTCTGTTTTATAAATAAAATTTTACAGATTAGAACAAGTTTTTTTTATTAATTTAACTCCTACTACAAATTACCATATCCTTTTCTTTTCATTCTAACGAAATAAAGTTGGATCATCCTGATCCCATTAATTCATATTATGATCTACACTAGAGGAACTTATCTGCAGTTTTTTTTATTATTATTTAACTGTGTGCACATGGCATCTTCTTGCCGCCTCGTATATGGCCGTGTCGCAAAGTTTCATGCCCAGTTGTATCGGCGAAACATACAATTTGGTTGCCATGGCTGTTTGTGACAATCACGAACGTGATTGTGACTGATGGCGTCATGTTACGGAAATTGTTTATCGGTAGTTATAGTAATGTTCAATGTGCAGATTTGGCTTTTTTTATAATAATGATTTTGATGGCAATTGACAAGCACCTAGTAGAGAATGATGATGGGGATTTGTTAGTCAATCATCATCATTTTCAGCCGTTCATCATCCACTACTGGATGAAGGCCTCTTCAATCTCTTCCATTCCTGTCTTAAGCAATCTGCATTCACTTGACTCCACACATTCTTCTCAATTCATCAGCCCATCGTCCCTCAGTCTACCTTGCTTTCTTTCAAATCCTCTGATACCATTCCAGTACATATTTCTTGCGTCCATCTGCCAACAATCTGTCACTTTGGTCATGCTTTTTACCCATGTATTCCTCTTACGATGTCTTCTTGTTATACCGAACATACATCTTTCCATGCTTCTCTGTGTACGCAACATTCTTGAATTTAGTCCTCCACCTTTCACATCCATACGTCATAACTGGCAGTACGCATTGATCGTATGCTTTCTTTTTTAAGCATAGCGGAATGTTGGATTTATAAACTATGTATGTTCATTTATTTATTCTTCTCTACATTCAGTTATGTTATGTCCATATGTAATATAAAATACATAATAATAATGTCTATGAACGAGTTCACATATATTTGCACACGTGAGAAGTCATTGAACGTCCATAACACAAATCGACAAATACAAAAATAAAGCAATTCCTTTATGTATATTATTATTCACCGAATTGAGTATGCTTCAAAGGACCATGAGTACTTAACGCCTAGTCCAATAAAGCAAATCTCAAGTGTTTTCTTTTTTTTCACATACACTTTCCTCAAATATTTGCCTTCTACCTTCGTTTCTATTGACGCTCAAATTCAATGGCTGAACGACACCACAAAAGGTTTTCGCGAATGACATTTTTTTTCCATTCAGATCTCATTCTACCATCAGCGTATTCACACATGGCGAAAATAATGAGGGAGAACATTTTCACATCCTTTGTTCACGTCGTGGCAATTTCGCGAATATTCGGCCTGCTACAATTAAACGTACCGCGTTTCGCCAGACCTTACAAACGAATCGGACTGATCATAAAGAACCTTTGGATCATCATTTTGGTCCCACTGTACGTTTGGACCTTCTACAAATCGATCAACATCAAAAATGACTATTCGGAACTGAGCAATTGGCTCAACAATGCCATAGATCGCATCAAGACCTTGCTCGGAGGAACTATGCTGCTTGTGATGGTCGGCTTCACTCCATTTCGCAAACAAACCTTTTTGGATCTTCTATCAAGCATGAGAGAGATCGACGACGAGCTAAAAGTCATGTCCATAGTCGTACCTTATCAGAAAGTAAAGACGAAGATCATCGTCGTATTATACTCAGCTTTGGGTATTGCTTTGATTTATCAAGCCGTGGAATTTTACTTGAAGGGTTTCACTTTGGATTATTCGAGTATGTCTTCTGAAACTTATCACACTATTTCCCTCTACGTTCATTTGATCACTGAAATGCAATTTGTTACCTTCGTCCTAGAGATAGAATCGCGTTTGAGGACTTTGAACGATTGGCTGATCGACTATCACACTTCTGGCAAAGTTTCCAAAGATTTCTATTGGGTCACTCCAGTTGGTGCTATGAGCTCTCATTTGTCTGTAGTCAGTAGGATTCATGATAAGCTCTGCACCATTGCCAGGAAGGCGGAGAGTATGTTCTCGTGGAGATTGTTGCTGATCATTTCATTGTGCTTCATCATCATGACGTTGAAGACTTACTACTGCTTCTCGAGCTTGTACAAGAATCGTGAAACCAGCGTTATAGCATCTTCAATCCTTGCGGTTCTGTTTGATACTGGACAAATTATGGCTATTGTCGTCACTGCTGCAGCTGCTTCCGATGAAGTAAATAATCGATATTGAAGCTATAGTAGTCTCACTATAGCGTGGGCCACAGTCCATTCAGTTTTAGTGAATTTGAACATTTTAGCCTCGAGTGACAAGGAGAGTACATATGTACATACATATGTATGCTTCAAACTGTTAAAGACCCAGGCTAGCGTGAGCTATAATAACTGAAGATGTTAAATATTGAGTTCTGTAATTATGCTTCTATGTCTGGTTACATAATTTATGCAATGCATGAGCTTTTAAGGCCAAGTATGAAATAAATTAATTTCGCTGTCCGAATTCAAATGTGGAACAATTTTTATCACATTTTGTCACGCTGTTCAAATTTTTGTATTTTTCATACCTGCTATTTCTATTTAAATTTATGAGGCGTAGTACATTTTTCACTTTTCTTGGCACAATTGATAGTTTTTACCTTATTTTTGTTGGAGACACTTTCTTTGAGCGTAATTTAATTTCTTTGCAAGCAATTGATAGTTGGACAGTTTCAACTGAAATAGCGTTGGTTCGTTTTTCATTTTGATACGTTTTAACAAATTTAAAACAAACTTTATAATTTAAACACACGTACGAAATTTTTATTTATCTAATATTCAATACATATTATTATTTTAATTAATTTATTTATTTAGCACAGTTAGTATTTTCATACATTGATATCTGAACATACTCATTGACGCTTACTATACTTAATAGCATTTTTATCCCAACTATAGCAACGGCATATTCCAAAACTACATTTTCCACCGGGAAGTTTGATTGACCAACACCAATCACTACATTCTTTTTCGTTACATCCACGTTGTTCGGGCACTATGGGTACATTACTTTCGAGATTTTCTAAAATGATAATAAATATTATAATACATATATGTACGTCATAGACAATAATATAAATAGAAGTTTTTATTTACCTTGGTTATAACAAGCGCACACATTTTCTACGCATTTTCCATTTTCAAAATGTTTATCCACACAGTTGAAGTTGCACTCATCGTAGTGACATTCTCCCGAAACTTCAAAGCAATAAAACACTGCTACAATCAACGAAAACCAAATCAGCCTCATGGTTGACGATTGAATTGAACGTGTGATAAAATATTATTATATTATTGCACTGATCGCAATCTTCAAAATCACTCATTATATAGGCGTATTTTTACTATATCAGCAGGAAATTGTAATCTCAAGTGTTTTGTTGACATTTAGTCGAAACAATAGAATCAAGATGCGATTAAAAGGTTCCAGCAACATGGTCGCAAATTCACGATACGACACGTAGCACTTTGCGGGGCAATAAATCGAAATGATCGACACTTAAAAGTGAACGAAATTGGGATGGTTTTTGAGGGGATGGGTGGTGGCAATGAAAAAAAAAATGTTCAAAGTCGTAAAGTTTTAATCAAAATTTCAGAGCTACCGCACTGCTGAAATTCTGCACAGACTCGAGAGGAGCCAAAGGAGCGACAGCAGAGATAAAAGTGATGTAAGTCAATGTGGATTTATTTTTATAATAGTTTAGTATAAAATAAATGGAGATAGAATGTTTCCTTTCAGTATAATATGAAGGTTGAATGTTTTTTATCGTGCAAGGACGTTTTGCACTATTTAAATGTTGCGCAGTTAGCCTTTCAGAGCAAGGTGGATTCGCTCGGATTAAACGAATCACGATAAAATCGTTTTTCCAGACGATTGCATTAGGATGCACTTTACCTGGAGAGAATTTAATTAAGGAAATTAAGCGGCCCATCAATAATGACGCTGTGGAACATTAAACGTGGAAAATTGCACCGTTTTCAGAAAACGACTGCACTAATTACTGTTTCCTTTCAGGAAAACGTTCATTTGATTAACCCGTGTCTATAACAACGTTATATTATATACTATGAGGAATATTATTCCTTTGTTTGGTCCTTTTTGGTTAGAATATTATCCGTTGAACATCGACGGGTATTTATGTACATATTATATGGGTTACGAAAATAAATAATAAATAAAACAAAACTTACATTTATATACATACTTATTGTATGTACATATGTACGTATGTAAATAGTCCTCACGTTCAATATAAACGCTCCTCTCAGAGGTCATACTCTGAGTCTCGTAAAAGACAAATTTAAAAAGATTGTTAGATACTATTTTGTGGTTGAAGTTTGGAACCGCCTGCCAAATCATCTAGTAACTTCGGAAAATATAAATCTCTTCGACAAATCATCTCGACAAGTTTTTGAATATAAATGAATTTTTATGGAATCCTTCAAATATAAATAAGTAAATAAATAAAAATTGTATCTACAAATTACAACAGACACCTGGGATTTATCGGTTAAAAAGTTAAAAAGGTTAAAAAGTTTTAAAAAAGAAGGTATACGACCAATGCGTACTGCCAGTTATGACGTATGGATGTGAAACGTGGATGCTAAATTCGAGAATGTTACGCAATATCCAGTGCATACAGAGAAGCATGGAACGATGTATGCTCGGTGTAATGAGAACAAAACGTTTTGACGGTCCGACGGACGTCGGTCAAACCAACAAACATCCCTAATTTTTTGGCCAGGGACTGTAGTATGAACCTAGGAAAATTGGTGAATATGACTGGTTGTAAAGAAGAAGAAATAAAACGAAGAATGAAACTAGGATTGAGTGTTTTTGAAAGAATGAACATTGTTTTAAAATCCAACATTCCGCTATGCTTAAAAAATAAGGCATACGACCAATGCGTACTGCCAGTTATGATGTATGGATGTGAAACGTGGATGCTAAATTCAAGAATGTTAACCAAGATCCAGTGCACACAGAGAAGCATAGAAAGATGTATGTTCGGTATAACGAGAAGAGATCGTTAGAGGAATACATGGGTAAGAAGCATGACCAAGGTGGCAGACATAGCGAAACGTGTGAAAGAGTTGGAGTGGACACATAGCGAGAAGAATGGATGGCAGATGGACGCGAAAAATACTGGAATGGTATCCGAGAGGATGTGAAAGAAAGCAAGGTAGACCGAGTGGACGATGGGCTGATGAATTGAAAAGAATGTGTTGAGTCAACTGGATGCAGATTACTCAAGACAGACAGGAGTGGAAGAGGATTGGAGAGGCCTTCATCCAGCAGTGGATGGTGAACGGGTGAAAATGATATTTCGGACCTTTTTCGGGCTAACAAGCCATTTTCATAAAAATAAATTCCATACCAAAATGAAAAAAAAAAAACTACATTTTATTTCACATCCGTTCAAAAGAATACCACTACATTCTCATAATAATAATAAAATTTGTTACACATTTCAATACTACATAATATGTACCTATACATACAGTTTTTTCATCTCACGAAAGGGATCGTCTCCACTCACTCTCACTAATTACACTCACTTTGCGTGTGAGATTACCCCTTCGTGATATAGAAACACTAAATAAATAAATTCGACAATGAAACTATCTGTAAACTATACAAAATTTCGTTTTTATTTCTCTTTCAAAGAATATCGGGCATAATTGGATCGACAACATTTTGTTCATTTTAAAATACTAGTCGAATTGATTTATGTATTAAAAAAAACTAAGTGACCACAATATATATATATAGTATACAATCACTGATGCTTTGAAGAACTCTAGCTTTGTACTTTATGAAAGTACACATTCAGTCAGTGCTTAGCTTCGGTTTTGATCGGTCTCGAGCTTTCGTGACGTGCATACAGAAAGTCAGATTTGAAGCTTTTGTATATACATAAATACATATGCAGTACATAGTAGTGTGCTAGCAATAGCGATAACTGTACAATTACAGAATAAGATAATAATTAAAATTTTCCACTTCTTTCATTTTCATTGAAAATTTGCATTGTTATTTATTACAACACTTTGATTATATCAAACATTTATTCTTTTTCTACGTAAAAAATCGAGTCATAAAGCACAGCATCGCCAATAATGAGCACGATCAAACATTGAGTACGTAAACGTAGATAGTACATAGTAGGTATGGGTAAGATAAATTGCCAACTAACGACAGATAATGAATGTGGTAATCTAAAACGTGACGTTTTAAAATGCCACACCATTTAACAATGCCATTTCGAAGCATAGAAATTTGGACGACATGCTTTTTTATTGGTGCGAATTTTAAACTTAGATATGTGCATAATATATCGGTGTGATGACATTTCAACGTGGCGCATTGCGATTTTTCATCTAAAAACGCGTCTGACACTTTAAATGAATTAATTTTTATTTCATATTTCAGGTTACATTGTTCTCTCTGCAGATTTTGCACGGTCGAATAAATTTCACCGCTTGCGGTCTGTTCCCTTTGAACTTTTCGCTAATGCAATCGGTAAATAAATTTAAACTTGACTCGGCTTAATTTATTTCGCAGAGTAATATTAAAAATCTTCGTTTCGTTTTGCAGATAATGGGCGCAGTGACGACTTACCTCATCATCATCGTGCAGTTTGATATCAGCGGACAAAACAAAAAGATGTACACGCATGCTAATCGTATTGGACACAATAAAACGACATAAAAAAATTATTATAAATTATTTTTTGTTCAATTTCATCCGTATTTTTTTAAAGAACTGCGAACCTTTTGTTGGTACAACTGTGTTTACATACATATATGAGTTTTATTTTTATTCTATTTCTCAAAGAAACGATATTATTAATAAACTCAAAATTGAAAAGCATCAGATTTGCCAACGGCCATACTACGTTGAATACACCGGTTCTCGTCCGATCACCGAAGTTAAGCAACATTGGGCGCGGTCAGTACTTGGATGGGTGACCGCTTGGGAACACCGCGTGTCGTTGGCCCCTTTTTTGCATTTTTTATTTACAAAATACTGATCAATTTGTTTTTTCGATTGCTTAATTCATCAATACGTTAAAATTTTTAATGATATTGTTAATAACAAATATTCCTTATTTTATAATTATAAATGTAGTGGGCTGGAGATAATTATAGCGAGAAGAATGGAATGTTAGTCGAGAGGATGTGAAAGAAGGCAAGGAAGACCAAACTGACGAATTTAAAAGTGTGGGATCAAATGGATGCACATTTTCTCAAGACAGTAACGGAAGAAGATTGGAAGGGCTTTCAACCAACAGTGGATGGTATTCACATCCTCTCGGCTACCATTCCAGTATTTCTCGCATCCATCTGCCATCCATTCTTCTCGCTATGTGTCCAGCCCATTGCCACTTCAACTTTTTCACTCGTTTCACTATATCTACCACCTTGGCAGTGGCGTAGTGACCGCGCCTGCAGACCCCGCAATGCGGGGGGGGGCGCCGCGAAGCGGGGCGCCTTTTTCACAAAAATTTTTAACATGTTCTGTAATTTCTTTCTGACTAATTTTTAAAAATGTTCTACCTCTCTTATATTTTAAACAATTTGTATCTCGTTTTATTTTATGTCCATATACTGAGAATTCTCTCTTATTCTTGTATGTATGTATATATTTTTTTAATGTTAAAACAAAGAAACAAAATTTTATGAGGCGTGAAAACCAATTAAATTTTACAACTGAATATGAAGACGAATTTTTTTTCAAAATATTATTTTCCATATGACATTAAAATATGTTCCACGTGAATAACATTGAAATTTCCGACTAAAATTATTTCATTACAGAACTTCATAAAAATCGTTATGTCCTAAGCGCAGTGGCGTAGCGACCGCGCCTGCAGACCTTTTTTCTAATTTTTACTTTATCCCAATCGGATCAAGTATTGTGATCGTCCAAAAATTCCATTTTGAGATTTTGACTGATTTGTATCAGGTATCATTCCCTGATCACGTTTTCATGATTTCTGGAAAATGTCTGTATGACTGTGTGTCTTTGTGTCTGTAAATCTGTGTACCTGTGTGTATAATCGCTAACAACTCAAAAACCGTTTATCCTATTAAAAATAAAGTATAAAAAATCAAATAAACCCCCGCCTGAATTCGTTCTGGCTGACCCCCTCACCCCATAATTATCAATAATACAGGAACTATTCTTCTCTCAAAATATAAATAAAAATAAAATATATCTATTCTTGAAAATGTTAAAATCAAAAACATTAAAAGAAATAAGTTATTTAACAGAAAAAAATTTAAATAATAATTTAACTTTATAATTATTTACACTAAAACTTCATATTTATATGTTTTTTGCTGGCCATTACAATCCATAAGACTTTCAAAAATGTCCGTCAACCGTCAAACCTTGGAAAGTCACCTAATTTTTGTGTTATCTTTGAAAGGTTTTTCCAGCAAAACTATGATACATATTAATATATGATGCATATGTATGTAGTATGTGCAACAACCCTCAAAATAATATAATTTTTAAACATTTTTTTCCAACCGGAAGTAGTACTTTTACTATTGGTTTTTGGTGTTTTTAACTTTTTTTCTCCGAAACTATCAAGTCTATCGTGCTGAAATTTAATTTCTATTATTTTCACGTAAGGTGTAAGAGATATCAGAACAAGATTTATTTGTTTCGGCCTTCTTCATATCTATCTTCATAATATTGTAATATCATAAACCTAAAGCAAATACCTTGTTACGAAAAATTAAATCTGTCAACCGGGAGTTGGTTTTTTTTTCATGTAGAAAAATCAAAAATTCTGTTAAAATCACGGAATATTTCCGAAACTACTTAGCCGATCAAGTTGAAATTTCATATCTATAGTTTTCACATAAGGCGTAAGAGTTGATGAGGTTTTGATCAAAATCCGTACATCAGAAGTGGTAGTTTACTCTTGCATGATTTTTTGTTTTTTTTATTTTTCCGGCCTTTTATATATTTTGAATCTTCACAATATTATAAAATTAGAATTCTTATAGCAATGGTGAGTTTAAAAAAAACTCATCAAAATCGGTATCGTAGAAGTGACGGTTTATCGTGTTTCAGTATTTTTTTTATATATATGGATAAAGTCATGGGTTGGCCACACCCGAATTTTTTAACTGTATGTAGGGGGGGGGGGGGGGCGCCGCCTTAAAATATTTTGCGGGGGGGGCGCGCTGGAATTCACGCTACGCCACTGCACCTTGGTCATGTTTCTTACCCATGTATTCCTCTTACTTATCTCTTCTGCTATATACCGAGCATACATGTTTCCACGTTTCTCTGTGTGCACTGGATTTTGCTTAACATTCTTGAATTTAGCATCCTCGTTTCATATCCACATGTCATAACTAGCAGTACACATTGGTCGTATGCCTTCTTTTTTAAGCATATGGGAATGTTGGATTTAAAAACTACATATGCTCATTCTTCCAAAAGCACTCCATCCTAGTTTCATTCTTCGTTTTATTTCTTCTTCTATACATCCAGTCATATTCACCAATTGCCCTAGGTATAAATAACTATCAACTATCTCTACAATATGATTATCTACTGTGACTACACTTATATACATATCCATATATGCAAACCTAAACCTTTGGATATAAAGTTAATGCTTTAAATTTAAAATGATGATGTACATATTATGTACTGTTTGCACACATGTCGCATTTCTAATCAATAAATATATGGGTGTAAGAATAAGGATATTCTTTCATTTTTTATGCTATTTATTACTGAAAATAACACATACGCATGTACCTACGAGAAATTAAAAAAATTGAAATAATCTGAAAGTTATCACTTATCATGAGTTTAAATACATTAAAAAATTACTCTATATTACTTCCGTACCGAGTTATATATGCTTTATATTAACTAAAATTAAAAATTATTTTAATAAATGTTCAAAAAAAGAGGGGGCCAACGACACGCGGTGTTCCCAAGCGGTCACCCATCCAAGTACTGACCGCGCCCAATGTTGCTTAACTTCGGTGATCGGACGAGAACCGGTGTATTCAACGTAGTATGGCCGTTGGCAACAAATGATCTTTATTTTATAAAGATAAGAATTGTAATGATTGTATAAGAATAGTCTGTGGAGTTGAATGGATGCCCACTGCTTACGCAAATAGGAATGGGAGAGGATTGGAGAGGACTTCATCCAACATTGCATGCTGTAATCCTGATTATTATCATGATAAAATAAAGCCAAACCTTCGCCAACGGCCATACTACGTTGAATACACCGGTTCTCGTCCGATCACCGAAGTTAAGCAACATTGGGCGCGGTCAGTACTTGGATGGGTGACCGCTTGGGAACACCGCGTGTCGTTGGCCTTTTTTTTTTTGAACTTTTATCAAAATAATTTTTTTAATCTTAGTTAATACAAAGCATATATAACGCCGTACGGAAGTAATATAGAATAATTTTTTAATGTATTTAAACTTTTCCGTACATGTGATAATATAAAATCAAAATGAATCCTATTTCTACTTATGTACATATGTATGTATCGCTATAAAAAGCTTTAAGACGTATTTCAATAATGGTTTTTAGTAATAAACTGTCGAACATTAAGAAATATCACGAAGATAGCTCATTTCTTACTGCTATCCATTTTATAAATGAGTAGCATTTAATTTAATTTTGAATATACATACATACATACATACATATAATCCAAAGATAATACGTTGCGGCTCCCAAGCGTACCATTTTTACAAGGTTTTCCCTAATTTGGCTCTTGGCTAGAAAAAGGTTCCCGACCACTGTTTTACAACATTGTTGAAATAGTACTTTTCCATTTATCGAAATACTTCATTTTTTGAGTTGTGTCACTTTTGAAGCAAGGGTGCGATGTGTGAGTGTTTACAAAAAACATATTTCACATATACTGTTCATTCCAAACAAAAGGATTTTTATACTTGACCAATTAATAAAACACCGTGTCACGTATTTATTGCCATAAAATTTTAACTATGATACGTTTTTACTTTATCCCTATGATCATCATTTTCAGCCGTTCACCATTCACTGCTGGATGAAAGCCTCTCCAATCCTCTTCTATTCCTGTCTGTCTTGAGCAATCTGCATCCACTTGACTTCACACATTCTTCTCAATTCATCAGCCCATCTTCCACTCGGTCTGCCTTGCTTTCTTTCACATCCTCTCGGATACCACTCCAGTATTTTTCGCGTCCATTCTTCTCGCTATGTGTCCAGATCATTGCCACATCAACTTTTTCACACGTTCTGCTATATCTGCCACTTTGGTCATACTTTTTACCCATGTATTCTCGTTATACCGAGCATACATATTTCCATGCTTCTCTGTGTGCACTGGATCGTCATAGCTGGCAGTACGCATTGGTCGTATGCCTTCTTTTTTAAGCGTAGCGGAATGTTGAATTTATCCATATATAAAGTACCTATATTTTGATTTTTAAATGCTAAAAATCAATATAAAAACAAATTGCAAAAAGGTGATTTAAATAGTATGTACATATGTATATGTACATAGAATTTCATCACGACATCCACACATCAAACGCAATTACACCGTGTTCAAATCCTTCTATAAAGTGAAACATATGATGTTTCAGTGTGATACGATAAACGGTTTTTGACCTATACATAGCTATTCTACACACATACACAAACTCAAATCAATCAAACTCAAAATCACAAACCAGTCAAAATTACGAGGTCGAATTTTCACACGATCACAATACTTCATCCGATACGGATAAAGTAACAACCGACGCAAACTAAGAACCACCGTAGAACACAAAGAAAACAAACACATCTGTTTCATATATCACATAATGCGATCAGTATTACGAAGGAAAACATCTTGTCCCGTATACATACATATATTAGTATGAACAAGGTGATATTTTAATCTAGAAAATGGACACGGGGTTTCAAGAGAGCGAACTGGCCTTGCCCTGGTGCAGTATACACCCCATAATATAATACATAATAAGTCCAACGTTTTCCCCAGTCGGTTTTTCCTCTCGCCTTTCGCACTTAATTCAACTGTCCACTGAAAATAAACTACACACACACACACGAGCTGAAACTACACAGTTTCCAGCGGCAGCCTAATGAGCAGAGCTTTATCTCGATGGTAAGAGCACGACTTGATTGCGATTCTGGTGATACTGTCGACCGGTATTCCAAACGGTGATTACTCGCGGTGAGAGGACCCCCAGGACATCCCTACGTCCCTCAAAGAGGTTTAATCAAATTGAAACACTCTGAAAACAATCCACTCGGCGAAATGGCTGGGCATGCAGCTGAAACGAAACGGAAACCGAAAGTAGAACTATGTATTAACGTGTACGTGTGTGCGAAACGCTTCAAAGTCAAAGAGCTTAAAGCTCGTTGAATTTAGATTGGCGCGCGAGCGAACCGCATCCATTCGATGTTTTTACGTTTGGAGTTTGTTATCAGATGGTGGCTGGTCGATTTATATTATACTAAAAGTACATATACTGAGTGGATGATGGGGGAGAGATTATAATTTGCGAATGTTCATGTAAAGTTTCCTCCAACTACAGATGGTTGATACGGGGGTAAGTGTATGTAATGGGTATTAATTTTTAATTGATGGGTATTACGTGGAATTCGTACATTTTCCAGCAAATGGTTGGCTTTAAAAATGTCTGAAAAGCTCTACGTAAGTGGCAGTTATGGTTTTTGTATTGTATTTTTATTTTTATTTTCAGAGCTTAACGTAACCTAAAGAAAATTATGTAAAATAATTTAATCAACCTCTACATAACCTAAATTTACTTAATGCAAATTTCACTACAATAAAAATAAATATGTATACAGTAAGATTTATTGTAGCTTTTATAAGATGATCAGAGCGCTCCTCTCTTTCAGTGCCTCATCTCAAGACACTTGTCTTACTTTCGCATTATTCCGAAAGACAGCCAGTTCTGTCGTAATCCAATATCACACATTCCATAAACATTTTTAGAAACAAAATTACATATTTGAATAATAAAATCTATTAAAATCAACACAAACATTAAATCAAAATGAAAATGAAATTCAAATCAAAATCAACAAAAACATTAAATCAAAATGAAAATGCTAATTATAATCAAAATCAACATCACGATGAAATCAAAATCAAAATGAACATTCAAATTAAAACCACAATCAATATCACATTCATAATCAAAATTAAAATTAAAATCAACATCAAAATAAAATACGAGCCTAACCTACATATGTAACATAACTTAATATGTATAATCTAATGTTATAATTTTGATAAACATGCCTAGATGGATTACTAGAAACTTACATTATTATATATGTTAATAATAGGCCTATATATATACCTATAATAGGCCTATTCTGTCTGTCTGTCTGCTGATAACGTTCGCTGAGGTAAATAATTAAAAACCAAAACGTCGTCGGATGAGTGGGATTTGAACCGCTTACGCGGTGAGCCAAACCAGATGATGTAGGGCAACGTGACTATTTATAGCCGAATATAATAAAAATAGGCTCGCGACTTTGCTAAATTATTACGTTATTAACATAACGCGCCATAGATGTCGCAAAATATTGTTGCATAGGCAACAACTATGTATAAAAACTATTAAATTTAATATTATTTTTTAGTACGGGTGATGAGAACACTCCGTTGATATTCAACGGGCTTATGTACTTTTTTTTTCCAACTTACTATTATACATTTATTTAAAATCAAAATGTGTCTACTTTCGAAGCAGCTTGCAACGATACTAATTAGGAAGCTCACATTTGATGAAAATTTTCATTATAAGATTCAAGTTAAAGGAAACTTAATGGAGAAAGTTCACTCGCTAAAGGCACAGTTCAAAATCTCAACGTAAACTTATTTTCACTTCTCGTCCATTGAACTACGCACAATGAACGAAATATCCTTTCGGCGACCCTCGTCCACGTTTTCGCACACCTTCGACTAATATTTATTACGTGTAGTGAGCATTTGCTGGTTGAATAAATTGTACAAACAAGTTGTTTACACAGATAAGATATGTACATACAAACAGACAAAAGTAAAGTGCGAAGGTGTTGAAAATATTGTCGTCGCGCGAACAACTGTAGCTGGTGTGAGCAATTTAAATGGAAATTTTCTCGAACCGATGTTTTCCCAGCATCACCTTGAAAATTAATACGATGTTTTGCATAATTTAAAGCGATTTTTCCTTGTTTCGCGCGATTTTTCGCTGGAGTGAAAATAAAGTTGAAACAGCTCGCATTGACAAAGTCCGTTGAAATTTGTTGAATATTGTATGAGCTCTGTGGGAAATGTGAATAGGTAAGTATATTGTGTCGCGAGAAAAATTGATACAATCAGGGGTGGTTCGTTTCGGAAATTGCATCGTTAACCTTTTCGCGACCGAGCGAAAAGTGTGCGTGCTGTGTGATCCCGAAATCGATTGAATTATCGTAGTGTTAAAAAACCGTAGTTGATTTATAACGAGATTCAAGTTTAATAACCCAATAGAATACGTGTACTTTTTGTGTCTACGCGTTGTCAGATAATTGGATGGTACTACATACATACATAAATGTACAATGTATATATGTATGTATGTATAGTCATAGTGTAAACTGAAATATCATGCTTTCACTTTAACAATTTATACGTTTTCATTATAATCAAAATTATATATAAGCTAACACTGTAAAAAATAATGTTAGAAATCAGTACCCCATTCTAGTAACAGGTGATATTTTTGATATAATTATAGTGGACAATTAATTGCATTGAGATAGTTCGATGTGCAGTTTTCATTTTTTAGATACAATATTGCTATTTCATGTATAAATGAAATATTGATCTGCGATCATCAACACTTTACAAACTTTATTCCATCAAAATCATCAATTATAACACATCAGACTGTCCGTCCAATTGTTGCACTGTGAAATGATTTTAAAACTTTTGCTGAAAATCGACAATATCACAGAGAAACAAAAAATCACGTTTTTTAAAACCCAGAGCGGAGATTATTAAATCTTTACTAAGTTTGACCAGCTTAATTCGAATCCGATAATGATTTTTGTTGATGTGCTCTCGTTTATGAGATATTAGCGATTTAAAACATGTAAAAAAATATGCATTTTTTGCATGCACTTTTGCCGTCTATAACTCAAAATATAGTATTGCTGTGCTCAAAGTGAGTATTAAAATCAATAGTCAGATATTTTTCCTATTGATTGGGATTTTTTATTGCTTTGAAATACTTATAATTAATTATCTAGCGAATTTTTAAAGTCACAAATATATGTTTTTTTTTTTACACATTTTTCCACCGTGCTATTGTGCGTTAAAAGTCATTATCGGATTCGAATTCAGTGGGCCAAACTTAGTAAAGATTGACCATTTTCAGCAATGGGCTTCTTTTTTCGTTGCTCAGTGTATTCAAACGCATAATTGACTAGTGAAAATCATTTTATTTATAGTTTTTTTTTTAACTAGACAGTATGCAGTTTGAATTTGTGTTTCTACTAACCACAAGTGTTACATATAATCTCTCATTAGGAAAGAGCCAAACGCTACCGGCTATATGCCATAGGTGCATTTGGTGCCACTCGAATGTTTGTCCCTTTTCAACAGACATCGTTTAAGCAAAACAAATCTTAAAACTCAAACTGCATACACTCTTGTTGAAAAAAAAAACAGACTATGCAGTAAACGCATTTCAAAAACCTTTACGATCCTCTACTGTATCAGAAAAATATATTATAAACATAAATTTATGTATGTATTTATTTATTTATATAATACAGTAGCTTAAGCTAATTAATTATAATACTTGAGATGTTTTTTTAAGACTGCCAGGAATTTATCAATAGTTTTGGAACTTTTAATTCCATCCGGCAGTCTATTATACTCCAAAACACCTCTGTACAAGACGCTTTTCCTATTTCTATTTATTTTAACATTTTTTATAATTAAATTATATTCATATACATCCATTCCTCTCACAATAAATTTTCTAAAATATGATGATAACATATTATTATCTAACTTAAATATAAATACGAACACACAAATCCTCAAAGTATCATTCACATTCAACCAATCTAATTCATTTTCATCATTTCAATTTTTTGTATACTAGCATACCTATCCGCATTAATTTAAAATACATCTCATACCTCTATTTTGTAATATTTGTAATCTATCTCTAGTCGACATATTTAATAATGAACCACAATACATAAAATGTATAATTTTATACGTTTATTCACATAAATTCGACATTTCAATAGTCGTGCGACATCAGCCGTCACAATACCTAATAAATTCGCATTTTATCGAAATATCAACCCTTAAACGAAATTTTTTTCAGAAAATTCACCCACCATAGTAACATACACCGAACATGGTACAAACAAATAAACAATAAAAACACAACACGTACCCATTGAACATAACGAGATCCGCGACTGTAACAGGTGACCGCCACGCTTTCGACTTTCACCCCCCAGAAACCCACCTAAACCACCCCAACACCCACAAAACCCACCCTGAACAACCCACAACCCCCTCAACATCCACTCAAATCTTCCCTCGGCTCCATTCTTGCATCTAGTCGGCGCCGGAACGCAACGAGTGGCGGACGGGCGCGCGCTCTCTCTCACAAAAGCCACACCGCACAGAAAAAAAAAAAAAAACACGTCGAAAACAACACGAAAACAACGAAGCTTTTTGAAATTTTCAAAACCATGACTCTATTGCACACTTTACGCACATTTGCCGTAGTAATTTCGCACGATAGAACTTGATATTAGCGAGGTATCGAGGCGATCGTGCGCGGCATATAATGTCCACCGGTGCAACGACTCTCGTCGTTTGTATGGAAATTTTTCGCGTCGGAAAACTCGCCAGGTTCGTTTTCCTGTTCAACATTTTCTCGCAAATGGTCGACGGTGGTTTCGTCCTGAATTTGACCGCGATCGAGGACGAAGGATACGCGAATGCGACCTACTACGAATATTGGCGAGATTCGGAACAGTCGCCGAACGACACCAGCATGGACTACGGAGACGAAATTGCAGTCAAAGGACAGCCTGAATTCAAGTGGGATGGATTTCGCACTTATAACGTAGGTGTGCTGATGGCATCCAGGTTAGATTCGCCATTCGATTTGGAAAAGTGCGGCCCGGCTGTGGATATGGCGCTCGAGGAGATCAACGAGAAGTTTCTGTCCGCTCATAAGATTCGCCTGAACAAAGTGCAAGATAGGTAATTATCATATAATACACGTAAAACCTTGAAAGTTTCCCGAGAACATTCCTCACACCCAATTCCACGTTGAATTTCTCCATTTCTAGGTGGGTTGGTTTTATGAGGGGGTCGGTGGAGAAGCTGATGGAGAAGCTCACGGCTGGATGGTAAAGGCCATTATACGCCATTTGCATGTATAAACTTAGCTAAAAAGCAGCCCGTGAGAATATAATAAAATTCAACGGTTTGGTGAAATGCTCGCGATCTCTCTCCCCGTCCATTCACGACTTTGGTTAATATTATTTTTACAGCGCCGAGTAACGTTTGACGTAAAAATTGTATTACACGAAAAGGTCGCTGTCGTCAGTGGTCGTAGAATGATAGCGAAAAGTGCCCCTTTTAGAGCTGTACTATGTATACGTGTGCCGGCTTCACTCGGCAATCGTAGATGGTTGTTGATTAATTAATTAATTTAAAATACATGGGAATAGCCGATGGAGCCTGATATAAATTGTACATATTTTTATATTTAATACAAAAACTTGTCGAGATGATTTTTAAGCAGATTTATATTCTCAGAAGCTACTAGCTGATTTGGCGAGCGGTTCCATTTACTCCAAACTATTTGAAAATAATGAGTCTCTGACAATTTTGTTAGATTTGTCTTTTGGGAGTCTCAGTTTATTTATTTAAAATACATGGGCAGGCGACATAGCCGATGGAGCCCAGGGCTCTGACATAACTTGTACATACAATTCTTAATTATTTATGTTTGACGGATTACAAAAATCCATTTTTGTTCAAAAACTGATCGAGATGATTTTTAAATTGATTTGTATTTTCGGAAGTTACTAGCTGATTTGGCAGACGGTTCCAAACTTCGATTTGTCTTTTAGTAATTTCAGTGTATGGCCACTGAGTAAGGAGGTTTTTCATCGGGCATTTATATTTATTATTTATTATTTTGTAGACTTCTATTACTTCGCCTCTTAATCTTCTCGTCTCCAAAGATGTGAGACTCATTTTCTTCAACCTTTCATTATAGGATAGTGATCGAAGTTCAGTTGGCATTTTCGTTATCCTTCTTTGAACCCTTTCTAAACATACAATGTCTTTTTTGAAGATAGGGTATGACCTCTGAGATGTGCGTTTTTATTGAACGTGGGGTTTTTTTTTTTTTTATTAGACATCTATATTTATTATTTATTATTTTATACATTTTTATTAGATCGCCTCTCAATCTTCTCATCCGCAAAGAGGTGAGACCGATTCTCTTCAACCTTTCATTATAGGGTTAGTGATCGAAGTTCAGATGGCATTTTTGTAATCCTTCTTTGGACCCTTTCTAAACATGCAATGTCTTTTTTGAAGTTAGGGTTCCAAACGTTTACAACAAATTCTAATTTACTGGGACTAATATAGGATTTGTAAATGTTTGACAGCAACTGGATACTACATAAATTTCTTAAATACACGTTTGATAATACATATATATAAATGAATAAAACTTATTTACTAAGGAGTTTATTAATGTATTAATGTATTCATTCAACACTTTCTTTGTTCATTTAATGTCATTACACACATTTTTAAGGATGATTGAAGTGTATTTGGAGAAAATAATCATGTAAAGTCAAGGTTTAGTAGTTATGCATGCGATATATACATACATTCATAAGGCTTAAATCTGACTGCATATTTGTTAGAATCCTCGACACACTTCCTTTTGTTTTCTTTGAAAATTTGAATTATTATTCAGTCCAATAAAATTTTCGTGCAACTCTTAGTGTTCGCTATTGTTTGCCCATTCGTACATATGTATAATAAATACCCGCTGTTCGTCAACGGGCAATACTTTAGTAGGTATAAAAGCCTCAAGTCTATTTGCCTGTCTTCCTGTTGTATGTCTGTATATTAACCAAACTAAAAGTCTGTCTATCCGTTGCTAGTCCAATAATATGTCAATAATGAACATCTGTTGATCGTCAACGGGCTCTAGTTTATACATATGTATGTACATACATAGTAAATTCTGAAAATGCTTAGGTAACTTTTCATCATGCTATAAATTTTAAAATCATATTGTATTTCAAAGGCTTGGTTTTAAAAGGTTCCAAGTTATAAATATAGGTAAAAAATTTATTTTATATTTTGCAAACTATGTATTCATTGAGAATCACTGCTCTACATGTATACAAAACTTCGACGAACTTTTTAGATCTTTCGCTGAACGCGCAACTAATTAAAAACTTCAGATTTCCGGCAAACAACGATAAAGCACTGATGGTTAAGTGAAAATAGTTCTAAAGCTCATCATCTGCCAAGGTAATCCGGTACCATCTATCTATCCGTAGAAATTGAGATAACTATCCACATAATGTATTTTGAGCAACGAACATAGCTTTTGAAACAACGCGATTCGTTAATTTGCGACACGCTTAATACCTCGCAAATTAACGAATGAGATCGGGGTTCGATTGAATGTTTACTTGTTTTCTTTCGATCGGGTTAAAAATAAAACCTTGACCTGCGTTAAGCCGTTATTTAACCGGAGAAACTGGAAAAATTCTAATTGAAAGGGGCTGAAAAAGTAAAGCTAAAATGTCAACAAAAAATAAACATTTTATTTTATAACCCTATTTGATACAGATACGTATATTTTTTATCATACGTACACATCGTGAAAACCTTGGCTTGTGATGTGACCCAATTCTTCAGTAGAAAAACTGCAGAATGTACAAGGAGAATGAAAAAAAAAATGACAATAACCATCCTCCCAGAGACTAATTAACGTAGAAAGTCACATAGTGTCGTGCACAAATTCAATGCTGCAAACGTTAAAGTTCCGAGCTCTCCTTTTACTATAGAACGTTCCCGTTAACCCTTAAAAGACGGTCGTTTTCAGTCAACGCGATGAAACCAATTGAATGACCCCACTAATAAACGATTACACAGCGGGTGACTACTAAAAAGTTTGACCCTAAACATATGTATGTATGTACATACATATGTATGTTTATCTAAAATACGTTTCCTTTATATATGTATGCATGTATTTATATGTACATATATAAAAGCAAATGTCTACTCACTCACAGGTGAATAGAACGAAAACCATGACTACAGATAAACAACTCGTGAAATGCTACGGTCACGTTAGCCGAAATCTTTTTACTAAACTAGCGACAACGGCCATACATTCGCGAACTGTCACACACACATAGACATATATATGTACGAGCGCAGCAAGAACGATGCTGCCTATACAGTAAAATCGCCTAGTATTCATTTACTAGTGTAAGCCCGTTGAGTATCAACGGAGCGTTCATCACCCGTACCTACTAAAAAATAATATTAAATTTAATAGTTTTTATAGTTGTTGTATAGATGGCGCTGAACTAAATATAGGGAAATTAAAAATAAATGCGAGGTGTATTAAAATCGTTTTAGTGTCAGAATGATGTAATGTAACTTAAATAAAAATGTCAATAGTTATAGAACTTACATAAAAAGGCTTTTATACAAATAGAGAAGATATCTACAGGAGTAAAATACACATTTCTTGGTAATGCAAGTAACGAACGGTAATTTCTTAGTAATGCAAGGCAGCGATTGGCAGAGATAAGTTGGGGGGGGGGGGGGTTCAGTCCAGGTAGCAGTCCAGACCGCTTATATGGGTAAAAAAGGTCTCTCTTACCAACCCGCCATAGTCGATACGTTAGAATGCTCGACTACCAACTTGTCGTTCCGATTTCGAACCCCACTCATTCTGGTATTTTTATTATTTTTCCTTATTTCCTATTTATTGTAACTATAGGTAATGTAACTAAAGGGCAAACTCACGGCCGGGCGATAGTGTATAGCATTAGTGCGATGACTCTTGAGCCTAAGGTAGTGGGTTCGATCCCCCGCTCGTTCTAGTGGTTTTTTAATATTTTTTCCTGAGCGAGCGTTATCAGCAGAAAGACAGACAGACAGACAGACAGACAGACAGACGGATTTCGGCTATTATATTATATATATATAATAAATCACTAGCTGACCCGGCATGTGTTGCAATGCCCGATCCCGTTCCCGTTCCCGTTCCTAGTACGTTTTCTGACGCGTGAGCAGGCCCGTTCCCGATCCCGTTCCCGATCCCGTTCCCGTTCCCGTTCCTAGTACGTTTTCTGACACGTGAGCAGGCCCGTTCCCGTTTTTCCCAGATTTTTTTTCACAGGAACCATCCCCGGCATGATCACAATAAGTCCCGAAAGTTTCATCGCGATCGGTTGAGTGGTTTAGGAGCCTATAAGAGACAGACAGACATTGATTTTTATATAGATAGATATTACATATAGCATACAGCCATTTCTTTATACAACAATTATTATTTTCCTCACTACAAAAATACGTACACTAACGAATCAATCGAAAGTGGGGATCTGTTTAGTATGCAGAACGAGCTATCCACTCGATCACTCGTAATCTTATACGTTATACTATAGGTAGAATAGGAAAAATCTACCATTGAACATATGTACATATATGTATGTATGTATAAAATGTTGTTTACACGTGTGCAATTTATTTTGCTAGTGATATGATTGAGTTCTTGTATGCTGTTTGTTCGTTAAAGCTCGGTTTTGCGCTTGTTGTCCCTCTTCACAGCGTTCTACTAATGTAGATTAAACTTTGCAGAGGTACTTCATATGTACCTCTAGGTCTTAAATGTTATATAAAGTTATGTTTCCAATTACGTTAATTTAAGCTAATGATAGATGACGTGATCTAAATAGGTTGACAGTACAGATGTATACAATTTATATGTAGGATCTCAGGGCATTTCTATTTATCGTAGCTACCATACAAAGTTTTGTATCGATGATTGCAGATATTCAATATTACCACAATATATTCAAATATCTTTCGTTTCAATACGACAGAGTACAGCTGGTAAACAATATATGTATGTATTCCGTTGTGTGTGGCATGTCTCGAAAGAAACTCGTGAATTTAGATTGAATATGGTGTAAAGCAGGGATGCACAACCCGCGGTCCGCGGGCCGCATGAACAAACTCAACAAACTATGTATATTTCAAACGTTTACTGAAACTGCAAATGATTTTACGGTTTATGATGAACTAGTCGAATTATATCAATTAAATGACCAAACAAAAGGTTCAGATTTACTACAAGGAATAGGTACTTTGTAGCCTAGAAAAGAATATTTTTTTGAATTTTGAAGTTGATGTCCATGTTTACTCCAAAGCACACAAGTCAATTCAATCTGGAACTTGTCGAAATGAAGAGCTCAAAATAAAAGTTATCATACTGTGTTACTACTACTAATTTTTTTGACTCTCCTGAATAGTTAATAATAACCTTTTTGACTTTGAACATTAAACAATATAAGACTCGATTAAATTGTAGGTTGTAGCACACGGAAATCAAAATGGAATGATATTCTTACAAAACACGTGAAAACATTATAGGGAAGAATTTTGGTTTCGATAAAGTTATGAACGATGTTGTGAGTGCAGTCAATTTTATAAATTGCTGAAATTCGATGGCTCAGTTGAAGTAACTCGTTGTAAAGATTTTTAGCATAGTTTGAGTAAATAAAAGTTTTTCTAATCGAAAAAAGTAAACCCGTAGAACACTTTGAAGATGCAAAATGAATATGTAATTTAGCTTTTCTGACCGATATTTGCACTCATATGAATATATATACGTATAATTAGAAGCTGCAAGGGAAGTTCCATCTCATGTCTGATGTTTATTATAATGTTTAATCACTTTTTTATTCGCATTTCGAACAAAATAACACATCACATTATCCGAATAGTGCACGGATGAATATTTTTTAAATGTTGATATTCAATTTCAAATATCCTTGCGGCCCCACTGCTGTTAAAGGGTTGTGCATCTCTGGTGTAAAGGGAAAAATAGAATGCGTTGTCGAATACTAGTACTATTGTATTCAAAGCCCCGAGGCGTTTCTGTATAAAATACACGGTCAAAGGGGAAAATATTTTGAATTGAATATCTCGTGTTAAACAGAGCAGCACAGTCGAATGCAATAAAAACAGTCCGTTCCACTACTGAAAGGAATGTACATATAAACATGCGAAAGTTACGCGTCGAAAATGTCACACGAATAGATAAAGGGACCCAATAATCCTACATTTTCAGCTTATTAATGTTTGGCGTACGTGTTTCGCACGTTTAATTTCCAACGGCTAAATTATTATCGTCTAGTTGAAATTCCCCTCGTGCTTGTCTATAGTTTTGCTGGAAAATGGAAAATCACAATTTTTCCTCTGTGTAAGGAATTTTTCATATGATTTTCATACTCCAGATAGTGTGTGTGTATCGTCATGGATGAGAGAGAAAAAACAACTAACAAAATATATTGCAGGCGCCTCGTCGATAGCGAATTTACCGAATCTCGTAAATCACAGTGCACATTTCCTCTCAAAATATACACAGAAAAACTTTTATGCTTTACGCAAAAATAAAGTGAAAATATGCTAAGCGCTTCACTCAACAGTGGGCTAAGTCTGTATGTAGAAAAATTAACATTAAATGCCTTTTAAATTGCAACATTTGCAATCGAAACTTATTTATACCTACACATGTATGTACATACATATGTATATATCGAGTGTGTACATATTAATTAATTTATTTATTTATATAATATAGTAACTTAAGCTAATTACATAATCCTTAACTAAGCACCTATAGGTAGACTGCCAGGAATTTATAAATAGTTTTGGAACTTCCAATTCCATCCGGCAGTCTATTATATTCCAAAACACCTCTGTACAAGATGCAACATTTTTTATAATTAAACTATTTTTATTCCTTAAATTATATTCACATACATTCATTCATCTCACAATAAATTCACTAAAATATGATGGTAACATCTAACTTAAACATAAATACCAACATACAAATCCTCAAAGAATCATTCACATTCAACCAATCTAATTCAATCATCATCTTTTTTATACTAGCATACCTATCCGCATTTAAAATACATCTCATACCTCTATTTTGTAATATTTGTAATCTATCCCTAGTTGACTTATCTTACATATTTAATAATGAACCACAATACATAAGATGTGGTCTGACAATTACATTATAAATTATTATTTACATAAATAAGTTTCGTATCCATTATTTCCACTTATGTATATTAATATCGTAATTTCCTGAGCATTTTCAAATACATACAATATAACAAGTTACAATTGAATGCAATCTAAATATAATTTTTCCAATGCTGACGTGTATATAAAAATTCTTTAAGTGGTTTGATGCTTGATTTCAACGGTTGCTTCTTTATCTCTTTTTGATGAACATTTTTCAGTAATTTTCTGTTGTTTGGAAAAAGATCAAATTTCATTAATAATATTTATTTCAAAAGACAAAGAGGGTAGTATAGAATCATCTTAACAAAAAAGTCAAATAAAAATCATCAAATTGAAATTTTAATAACATCCAAAGTTCCAAATCTTGCCAGCGCCTATAGCAACACTCGAAATATTTCAACCATAGTAGGAATTGAACCAACAACCTTCAGTTCACAGTCCGATACTCAACCGACTTGTAGCTTTTGTACAAATTCAGATGCTCATAACTTCCAGTACATACATATAATCATTACGCGTCTACTGATAGAATCAAAACGATTTAGCGCTTCGTATACGAGCAGTTTCCGATGTAAGTGTACACGAGAAACTTCAAGAGCACTAAAACTCGTTAAAATACAACCAATCAAACGATCAAAAACGGTGTAAAATCAAATAGATACGTATCTTAAGAGCCATCCGGCGTAGTATGGTTACGTATTCAGGTAGAGTTGCACTGTGTTCGAATCGTAATAATTTGATTGGCCCATTATTGAGCACTCGCACGGTAATAACGGTCCCACAGGTATCAATTATACCGGGGATCGACATTAAACGATCCGTTCCGATTCCGGTCGTTCGATTCGTCTTAATAAAGGTCGAAAATGTGATAAAATTCGAATTATAAAACGCATCGACGCACACGGCCGTAAACGCGCTCGCCGCAAAGCAAAGGGGGGGGCCGATTTTATGACGCGCGCTATACTTTTCCAACCTGCGGGGGAATTTTCCGAGAAAAACTCGGCGAGAGATACATTATAGATATCGTTGTTTTTTTTTTGATCATTTGAAGTATTCACCTTTGATATTAGAGACGACTCTTAGATTGGGTGGGTTTTTTTTTTCGTATTTGGTGACTGCGTATCGTATACACTTATACGGTATCGGTCACATTGTTCATATTTTTCACTAATTTTACTTGGGGAAGATCCCATCCTCTACCAACACTTATTCCGATTCTTTGGTCACCTAAAAGTCTACATACATTCTAATTTTACACGGATTCGGCATTATTTTGAACTCAGATCGTGTAAGACAGACTGAATTTTAAAAACTACTTCATTCCAAATGAATCCAATCCAAGATTTAAAATTCAGCACACTTCCAATTAACCCTTTTAAACGAAAAAAAAAAATAGTGGGGCCAGAACACTATCCCAATAAATGTGTTTCAATAGAAAATACTCAATATAAAATAGTATTAACAGTGGGAAAAAATCCCAAGTAAAAATACATACTTTTGACTTTTGATTTGAACAGGACGACTAATTAGAAAGATCTGAAAGCTGAAAAGTACTACAAATGAAAGATAAAATACCCGACTATAGATTTCAATATTCATTTTGACAAAAAAATTGACCGATTTTGAGATATCGAACGAACAACACCAAGAAATAGAAAAATCGCGTGATTTAAAAAAAACACATATGTACATCTCCGAATCTCGAGCCAATCAACATTTTTTTATTACCAGATTCGTGTTCACTGGGCATATCTATAAGAAAAGTCATATTTCGTCTCGGAAGCATTTGTCATGTAGAACAGTGTTATTAATATAATTAACCATTACATCAAAACATGTATATGGCGGATATTATATGTACATACATATATGTATATAAAGTTTTAATAAGAGTAGAATTCTAGTTTTTCTTCCAATGAAAATCGCACTTTTTGAATTTTCCCTTTTACTCAATTGAAGAACACTTAATATTAAATCCCCTTTTCTTGATTAGAGCTATTTGCAGTTGATTACATACATTAAAAAATAATACAATTTTAAGAGGCTAATTTGATGAACTTGTATCACAGCTTATGACTGTAAATATTCTTAATATGTACATACAGTTAAAATCGTGTTAAATAATTTCAATTTAATAAAAAATGTATAAAAACTACCACATTTAATCATAAAAATGCAAAATAATCCAAATTGTAACAAAGTCGTGCGAATTCAATGACTGATTGTGTACACATAAAATAAAGCTAAAAATATGTATATGGTTAAAACATAATGAAGCGCGTTCGAGCTCTCAGGTGTTTGTAAGTGTTTGAATTAATATACCCATTTCCGGTCAAAGGGAAACGTTATCTCTAACACTGAGGGGAGCTACGATTTTCCCCAAAGTAATGGAGGCTGTGGAGTTTTTCGACGTTGAAAAAATTGTATACACGGATTTTAAATTTGCGTAATGGCTCTTTTTTTGCACGCGTACGTACATACATATATACGATAATGCATAACAATATTTTGAATGGGAAATTCCCTAAGGGTAAGTAACGAAGGTACCCACATTTTCGACCGCCTCTTCCTGATCACTCTCACAACGTATAATGTACATAAGTATATCTGCCCAAATTATGATAAATGAGTTCATTGTTAATTTGTGTTCGAAGCGATTTAGTCAAATTCAACAATGCTTTAGCAAATTGTCGAGACTACTATACACAAAAGCGACGAAGTTTCCCCGAGGAGATATCCCTCGGGATATTGCCTCCATAATCCGTTCGTTTTGTCAGCATCCTCCCTATAGAATTTTCACCTTTGTAATGATAGACAAATTTTGACCGGGAAAATCCTTTAACGCTCGAACAATTTATTTTTAGATAATCAAATCATAACCATAAAAGCGTACATATTACAATGGTTATTACTTAACGTTATCCTTAACTACACACATTCGTATGCTGTATACAGGTTTACACAAAAAACAAAACCTGCTTTCTCTGCAACATTTGACTCATTGATAATATATAAATCATTTAAAAGTTAATTTAACCTTCTTACGGATAACTACACTGAGCGACAAAAAAAAATCCCGTTTTTGAACTACCGGAGCGTAGACCCTAAAATTATTATTAACTCTGAATATGATAATGAAATTTATTAGTTAGCTCTCGTTTATGAGATATGAGCATTTAAAAAACATTTTTTTGACCTTTGCGGTCTGTAACTCGAAATTTAGTAGTGTTGTGTTCAAAATGAGTATTGGAAGCAATAGTCAAATGTTTTTGCTATTAATTATTATATCTGAAAGATTTACAATACTTAATACGTAATCATCTAGCAAATTTTTAAAGTCAAAAATATTTTTTTTTCTTTTTGATATTTTTTCGGTGTTATTATGCCTTAAACTGACTAGTTTTTTTTTATTTTAATGCGTTTATAAGGATTGGTTCTCTATGTCGGTATTTTTTTTATTTTGTTTAAACGTACAAATTTGAGCTGTGGATGATTTGAAGTCGCGTTCAGAGGTGTTTGTGGCGTCAGGCGTTTGGGATCACCAAATTTTACAATCCCAATTTCATGAAACTAAATGTACCCTCTTAGAACTTATATATATGTAGGTAGCTATACAATAGTCAATTTCCATTGACCATTACAGAATCAAAAGAGTATACCAATTTTAAAACACTATTTATATACAAAGTTAGGCGACATACTTGGCGCGTAATAAATTCCTAAATCAAATCCTAATTGGGTCGAATCTAAACCCTCAAATCCCAGGTAAATTTATTCACGGCTACGACAAAGTGTGACACGTTTAATTTATTACATACAAAATGAACTTAGTATACATATGTACATTTGTTTCATTCAATTTTACTACCGCATTATTTTCAACGACGGTTTTTATTAATAGCCGAGCTTTCAGTCTAGCGGAGCAGTTCGCGCACAAGCAGATAAAGTCTATCACTGTCACGATTGAGAACAGTTTCCATTTCTCACAATAAACAACTAGAGTTCCTTCTCTACGTCTACTTATTTTTTCCACACCGCTGTAGTTTAGTTCCATTTACGTGGAGGAGATATCAAAAAACGTCAGTGTCTGGCGTGCACTCGCTTGTCCATTATGAAAGCTCACACGGACTTACAGATTTAATACGAGAACGCCACTCGACTGCAGCTTTCATTGTCGTAATAATAACACTCAAAAAGCTCTCTGACTTGATAAGGGAAAAAGGAGAACGTAGATATGTAGTTGGTATGTTGTAACGCAAGTTACAACATTGAATTTTACTTGAGCATAACAACATAGCAACATAGTTGTACATAGTTTACAACTAAAGGCTTAAATGTAAAACAAATTAAATTTTAATGAATATTATATTATATACATATATATGTAGTATGTAGTTTTTGTATTGATTTTTTATTCCTACACACGGTGTAGATGAATTCCATTTTAAAGATTTATTATATCTATAGATTTATTTTACTATTTTGACATGATCAAAGATGTATGATTGTTTGATTTATTTTTAAGATTCAGGTATTAATTACCAGAGCCCGAAATTTTGAATTATATTGATAATGTGCTACCTTTGTACCCTAAAAGCTTCTTAGGATTATTCCGTTACCCAACCGAACTCACGTTCGTATGTACATACATATGTACATATGTACTCTACCTACTATTAATATATTCCATTTCTTACAAAACATTTATAATATTTTAACCTATAATATAACATGAACACATATAATTACTCAATTATATTATTTGTATATTTTTCAAATAACCAAAAATAATGAGGTTTAAGTGTTTTTGTGTCTCCAATTGGCGAGTAAATGCTCTTAATGCATTTTTTTAACGCACTCTATCGAGTTTTTCTTTGAACATTTTTATTCTATTAACTTGAACATTATTTTATACTAATGTAAGCCCGTTGATGTATCAACGGATTTGTGTTTTGTAAGTTATTTTGCGATAGAAAAATGTTTTCAACGTGCTAACTAAATAAATCGATCAAATGTTTTCGTAATTGATTACGTTACAATTTAGCAAAGTCGCGAACCTACTAAAGATTAATATTTTCAAATTATAGGAGGCCTCCCATTACCGGTGTTGGGTGAACGCGTTAGCGCTAACTCACCCAACATGGTGGTCACGGGCTCAAATCCCACTCGCGACGTTCGTGTTTTTTCAATTAAATTTGAATTTCAGCCTTTACCGAGGTGAGCGTTATCAGCTGACGGACATACAGACAGACGGAATTGAGCTATTATATATATGTACATATGTACATACATATGTACATACATATGTATACATATGTACATACATATGTACATACATATGTACATACATATGTACATACATAAATAATATTAAGCTAAATATTTAATTTATTTTATTCATATATGTATATGTATGTATGTACATACATAAAACATACATATAAAATTTAATTAATAAATAAATAATAGATATTCATTATCTCGAACGAAAATTCAAGCGGGCAAGGGTAACACCAAAATATACCCGCGACAAAAGTTCGAGAATCCAAAATTCCGAGGCCTATTAATTACTATAGCTGTTGACAACCTTTAAATGTATTTAAAATTTGCCATTTGTTGTCAAACTTTGATGATTTTATCTGTCTGGTATTGAGACTGTTCTTCCATACAAAAATTGCCAACGTCTAATACTTTTTACCTTTTCTGCGTTCCTTTATTCCCCTCTCGCTATAATTTATACAATTTACACAAAATCAAAATGAATCCTATTTCTACATACATATAACTTCATGGCTATAAAAATCAAAAACTGTCAAACATTAAGAAATATCACGAAGATTATTTCTTGCTGCTACCCATTTCGTAAATGAGTAACATTCAATTTCATTTTTAATGTACATATAATCCGAAGATAACATGTTGCGGCTCTCTAACTTACATATGTACCAACTTTGTAAGGTTTTCCCTGATTTGTCTCTTAACTCGAAAAAGGTTCCCGACCACTGATCTACCGATTCAAATCGTCCCATTTGACTGTGATACTTTAAACAATCATAATCCGACTATTTAAAGCGCCTTCTTAATAATTATAAATCGTACGATTGTTGAATACGTACTGGCGTTTGAATGGTGTGTAAGGAAAATTATTGTATAAGGCTACAAACCGTCAGCCTCATATTATCGTATTCATTTCCATAGCAATTGCTTTTTTTACTGCAATCACACATGTCGACAGACCCATTCAGCGTAGATAACAACCCTTGTGGCATAATTTTCATCCGGCATTAACCGACGACCAACAGAAACAGAACGGCTCTATGTAGAACACCGATTTGCCTCGCGTGCGCGCCCTTTTCTAATTTTGCACAAAACGAATGAGCGATGCTCAAATATTTCATTCATTTATATAGACAATCGAAAATTCGACGTTTATTCATTGTAATAATGTAAATTTAGTTTATTTCACTGCAACCGTAACGGAACTAGAGAGCGTCAAAGTTAGTAGAAGTACCACGCTCGTCGACTAAAAATTCAATATTTTTGTATGGATTTCGCGATATGTGATTTCACCACACAAACTTACTTCAACTGTACAAAAGAATATTATTATATATTCAAAGTTTTGAAGCGAAAGTTTCAATATCACAACGGCATTGGCTTGTCTGAAATTCAATATGATTCAATCATTTTTTTCGAACGGTCGCATTCCTTTCATCAAAGCATGTAACTTAAACTCTTGCGAAAATTCAATTGCTCGCTTTTGTGAGCGTAGAAAATTCCTTCAAACTAAATTGTATCTACATTTAACATCAAATTCGATTTTCCTTTGACAATTTTTTGTTATACCTACATATGTATGTATATTGTACAGAACGATTTTTTTCCTCCATCGCAATGTTTCCCGTACAAGCTTAAAAATGTCGTACAAACCATTGACCATGAATAAATAAAGTGTTTATGGGTGTAATTCGCCCAATGTCAGAATTCGCATTATCAACCTATCATGCCGAATTCCTGAAAGTGTCTCACGTAAACGTAATACGATTTCGTCGTTTTTTTGAGACTATTCATACACACCGCACGGAAAGTACGTGGAAACGTGGAAAATCTTCCCGGGAAAACTTTTTAACTTTTCCCCAAGAACGTGACCGAAACTTTCACGCGAACTTTTTTAACGATCGAAATGAATCAATCAAACACAATCATAGCATCGGCGTTGTGATACATTTCGTTTGAATTGTATTATTTTCAGCCAGGCGATAGCTCAGTGGGTTAGACATTAGAGCGTTGGATTCTTGAGCAAAGGTTTGGGGCTCGATCCCCGCACGTTGAAAGATTTTCTCGGCGGTTTTCGACCTTAAATATCGTCATTGGATATAATGTATCTAACTGAGTTGTGAGACGATACCACAAAACGGCAATGGTTTCACGACTGAAGAGTATCTACATATGTATAGTCCCTAGTTACTTCACTGTGACATATGGTAAAATGTTTGTATATATACATATATATTATATATATAATGGCCCAATCCGTCTGTCTGTCTGTCTGCTGATAACGCTCGCCTTGTGGTAAAGGAAAAACACGAAGGTTGCGAGTGGGATTTGAACCCGTGACCCGAGTAGGTTCGCGACTTTGCTCAATTGTTACGTTGTTGTATCATAACGCACAATCTATGCAACAACTACAAAAACTATTAAATTTAATATTATTTTTCAGTATGGGTGATGAGAAACCGCTCCGTTGATATTCAACGGGCTTACACTAGTTATTATATATGTATATGTATAATGGGGATCTGCTATTTTGTAGATTTAAGTTTATTCGCCCGCTTTTCTATTAACTCTAATTTTGGATCCTTACTAGGTATCTGCTATTAGTCCAATTCCGTATGTATGTATGTCTGTCTGCTGATAACGTTCGATAATTGAAAAAACACAAACGTCGCAAGTGGGATTTGAACCCGTGATCACCAGATTGGGTGAGTTAGCGCTAACGCGTTCATCCAACAACGGTGATAGGAGGCCTCTTATAACTAATCCTTAGTAGGTTCGCAACTTTGCTATATTGTTACGCAATCAATTGCGTCAAACACGTCCGTTGAATATAAATTCAACGGGCTTACACTAGTATAGTAGAATATTGTAGAGATAGTTGATAGTTATTTATACTTAGGAAAATTGGTGAATGTGACCGGAATGCTTAAAAAAGAAGACATACGACCAATGCGTACTGCCGGTTATGACGTATGAATGCTACGTAAGATACAGTGCACACAGAGGAGAAGCATGCAAAGATGTATGATTGGTATAAACAAGAAGAGATCGTAAGAGGAATACATGGATAAGAAGTGTGACCAAAGTGGCAGATATAGCGGAACGTGTGAATAGGCACATAGCGAGAAGAATGGATGGCAGATGTACGCGAGAAATACTGAAATGGTAACCGAGAGGATGTGAAAGAAAGCAAGGTCAACCGAGTGGACGATGGCCCGATGAATTGAAGAGAATGTGTGGAGTCAAGCGGGTGCAGATTGCTCAAGACAGACATGAATGGAAGAGGATTGGAGAGGCCTTCATCCAGCTGTGGATGGTGAACGGCTGAAAATGATGATGATGAAGAAGTATTATTGTTTGTTGAATTTGAGGGTCTTTTCATAGGCGACAGTTCGCTATTCGGCAGATTGAACATGAGCGTGTCTAATGCATCCTGTAACCCGCTCGCACCCCCCCAATCCCATCTCAATGTGGACATTTGCATGCTAACACCTTCACGTTAAAAGGGCGGCAGAAGGACGGGAATCAGTGGGAGGATTGGGTGGATTGGGAGGGATTAACGACCCTCCCCGAAAAAACCATCCCCCAACTGAGATAACGACCGGTACGTCATCTGGTCTGTGAGTTGGAATCTGGTTTTAACCGGTATTCGAGACGGTTTAAAACGAATCATTTCGCAATGACAGAACCGTTGCAATGTCAAGGATATGCGCGAACCGATATTAGATTGTGCATTGAATACAATAATTCTATCATATAAATACTAGGGGCAATTTTAGTGCACGATACAACAACACATACATACAACACACAAATAAATAGAAATATTATACAAAGTATAGTGTAAGCCCTTTGAATATATGTATATCAACGGAGCGCTTTCTCACCACCCGTACTGAAAAATAATATTAAATTTAATAGCTTTTATGGTTGTTGCATAGATGGCGCGTTATAATACAACAACGCAACTATTGACAATTTATATTGTCAGATCGTAGCAGGCCCGTCATCGCCTCCGTTTGGATCATAGCGTAAGCGCTTAATGTTCTGAACCGGTGATTTAGGGTTCAAATCCCACTCGCGCGACGTTCTGGCTTTTTAATTATTTATCTCGGCAGGCGTTATCAGCAGACAGACACACAGACAGACAGATGGAATAGGACTATTATATATATCATAATATAATAAGAAATACTGAGCATTATTTATGTATACTTTCATTGTATCCATTTTTTATTAAATTTTAAATCTAAACGATATTTATTTTGGTTGAAAAAAAAACCGATATTAAAATATTTATGTAGATTTTCATTTACATATATGTACATACATACATATGTTCGGGAACGAATTTTTAACAAACATATTTTTTGATACGTGTTTTTATACATGGTTATTTTAATATATGAAAATAGACATTTTATATAAATTATATTTCAAAGTTAGCTCCCACAAAAATAAACCACACACACACACCCACACAATGTTATCTTACTTTCCTTAAAATATTCTTATCATTTTCTCCATCTACCTACATTTTCCATCTTCGTCGAGTGCTATGTAAACAATATTATCCACTCATCTCTTGTGTACTGGTATATGGGATATTTAATCAAAATACAACCATTTTAACCATAGAATAAAGAAACACGCTTTCAAATATCCGTTAAAGTCGAGGAAACACTTTCACGTCGGAAAATGCATTCGCCGAAATAACACCAATGCCACTATTCAACTGAAATTTTGCCTTATTTTCAGCAAAATTCAATATTTGACCACAAAAACACATTCCAATGAATATTCGATCAGATACTTTGCGACCGACTGTGTTATTGAAGTTTGTCCCAAAGACTGATACGCTTTTTCTCTCTTCACTCAAAGCAAAACAATTTTTCTTTGACATTTCATACATGCATACGTACATAATATAGCATATATATTTTCATTTGGCTTCTCGTAATCGAGTGTCGCTTTATCGAACGCATATTTTATCTACACAACTTAACTTTAGGGCATCTTTTCGGGTTTCGGGGACCAGTTTTTCTTTGTTCGGCGAGTGTACAGGGGCGTGCAAGGGGAGAGGGCTCTTTGACGAAACCTATGATTTGAATCAGAGTGTTGGCGAAGAGGTTGTTATCTTTGGACGACGACAAAAAAAAAGTCTCGACGTATTATTTGGTCGATTTGTTCACGGAATGAATCATTAGCGGGATGTATATATATTACATATATAAGTTATTCATACGCACGTACAACAATATAAGGTAGTTCTATGTACATACATATTCATACATAGGTGACGACTTTACGCGAAACAAACATATTGATTTTACATTAAAATTGCTGTTTAAATATATCAACATGGACTAATGTTTTATTCAAATATTGCTACAGTGTTCTACTTGACTAATATGGTGACTAGTTTTTTTTAGATTAGTAGCACTGTGATTACTATCAGTATATTTGAAAAGTTGTTTTTGAGTGAAAGTTGCGTGTGTGAGGAAGAAATTCTGCATTTACTTGGAACATTAAATTGTGAATTAGGTAATTTAATAAATCTTTGGGTATAATAATGGTTGATAGGTTAGATTAAATAATAATTTATAATGTAATTGTCAGACCACATCTTATATATTGTGGTTCATTATAAAATATGTTAGATATGTAAGTCAACTAGAGATACATTGCAAATATTACAAAATAGAGGTATTATGCTAGTATAAAAAACATGATGATTGAATTGTGTAGATTGGTTGAATGTGAATGATACTTTGAGGATTTGTATGTTGGTATTTATATTTAAGTTAGATAATAATATGTTACCATCATATTTTAGTAAATTTATTGTGAGATGAATGGATGTATGTGAATATAATTTAAGGAATAAATTTAATTATAACAAATTTTAATAGGAGAAGCATCTTGTACGGAGGTGTTTTGGAATATAATAGACTGCCGGATGGAATTAGAAGTTCCAAAACTATTGATAAATTCCTGGCAGTCTTAAAAAAACATCTCTGTATAGGTGCTTAGTTAAGTATTATAATTAATTAGCTTAAGCTACTGTATTATATAAATAAATAAATAAAGAAATACATACATAAATTTATGTTTATAATACATTTTTCTGCTACAGTAGAGAAGTGGAAAACAAGGATCGTAAAGGTTTTTGAAATGCGTTTACTGCATAGTCTGTTTTTTTTTTCAACAAGAGTGTATGCAGTTTGAGTTTTAAGATTTGTTTCGCTTAAACGATGTCTGTTGAAAAGGGACAAACATTCGAGTGGCACCAAATGCACCTATGGCATATAGCCGGTAGCGTTTGGCTCTTTCCTAATGAGAGATTATATGTAACACTTGTGGTTAGTAGAAACAGATATTCAAACTGCATACTATCTAGTTTTATGTAATTAACTATAACAGCTTTTCTACAATTAATATCAGTTCAATACTGTGTAGTAATTTTTTATTCACAATCAAAGATTAAAAATTGTCTTCAAATATTGCGTCCGTTACGTGGACTTGCCCTACAACACATTTTAATGGCTATTATCGATGTGAAACTTTTAGCCGGGTCGGATAAGCTGTATAATTACGCGTTGAAATATTGTAATTAAGCTCGATCGTAAATTTGCAAACAAAATACAATTATTATGCCAGATTGAAAATATCTACTCGTAAGATTCGGTTAGATTCCTATTATAGATACGCGTGCAGAGAAATATTATTAATAATGGACATTTTAAACGCTCTGCAGCGTGGGAGAATGGTTGGTAATTTCCCGTCGACGGGCTAAATTGAAAATTCATCTCGGCAATAATTGAATCACCTGAACTTTAAGATTTTGGCGGGTGGATAGAAAAAAAAAAATGAAAATTCGAAATTTAATTTTCTCCGCGAAGGCGACGGAGTTGCGTTGAGGTCGTTCGTGAATTTTCTCCAGGTAAATTTTCCATCTCTCATCGAATGGATGGTTTCGTTTCCTGAAACCCGCATCAAAATACATTGTTTGTCCCGCTTGAATCGACCCTCGATCCAACAGATTGACGTTTCCATGAAATAGTGGACAAAGTCCAAGATCTACAGAGTGTATTTCTACCTTTACTAATGTACATAAAAATTTTCTACTATATTTAGGTAGTATTCAAATTCAAACTGAATGAATTTGAACTCATGCTGTCATTCAACGTTTTACGTGAAATACAAAGTGTTGACACACAATTTACACAAGATCAAAATGAATCCCATTTCCACAACGTCATTGCTATAAAATGCTTTAAGATCGTTTTTTAGATTAAACTTAATAATATTTTTCAGTATTAAACTGTCGAACGCTAAGAAATATCACGAGGAGTAACGTTTAATTTAATTTTGAATATATAATTCGAAAATAATATGTTAAGGTTTTCCCTAATTTGACTCTTAGCTCGAGAAAGGTTCCCGACCACTGTTGTATACAATATCTAAACACTCAACTTTGTGTATCACGTAAACGCTTTAACATTGTGTACTTTACTGGTATATTGCTCGTTAACTTATTATTGGATAAAATGGAAATTCTTCTGGGAAAAAAAATAATAATTAAAAATTGTCAATGAAAACAAAAACGTAGAGTGCGTAATAACGGTAATTAAAGTTACGTTTTCAACAAAACGTTTTGACGGTCCGACGGACGTCGGTCAAACCAACAAACATCCCTAATTTTTTGGCCAGGGACTGTAGTACGAACCTAGGAAAATTGGTGAATATGACTGGTTGTAAAGAAGAAGAAATAAAACGAAGAATGAAACTAGGGTTGAGTGTTTTTGAAAGAATGAACATTGTTTTTAAATCCAACATTCCGCTATGCTTAAAAAATAAGGCATACGACCAATGCGTACTGCCAGTTATGATGTATGGATGTGAAACGTGGATGCTAAATTCAAGAATGTTAACCAAGATCCAGTGCACACAGAGAAGCATAGAAAGATGTATGTTCGGTATAACGAGAAGAGATCGTTAGATGAATACATGGGTAAGAAGCATGACCAAGGTGGCAGATATTGCGGAACGTGTGAAAAAGTTGAAGTGGACACATAGCGAGAAGAATGGATGGCAGATGGACGCGAAAAATACTGGAATGGTATCCGAGAGGATGTGAAAGAAAGCAAGGTAGACCAAGTGGACGGCGGGCTGGTGAATTGAGAAGAATGTGTGGAGTCAACTGGATGCAGATTGCTCAAGACAGACAGGAATGGTAGAGGATTGGAGAGGCCTTCATGGATGGTGAACGGCTGAAAATGATGATGATATAGTATGAATATACATACTTATGTATACGTTTATATACATACATATATATAAAATATGTATTTTATATTGATTTAGTTTGGACTATGTTCAATCGATATTTTAATGCATAAAAAGTTGCATTCGCGAGTTCTTATATGTAGTAGTTGATTTAAATTTAGCATTTTAACGTTTCGTATAACGCCAGAAGGGTTAATAAAGAAGAAAACGACAATTAAATATCGTATAACAAATAAAACAAATCCGTCTTGTTAATTTTTTACGATTACAAAGTCCGTAGAGAAATCAAAGAACGAAAGCGAAACAGTACCGTTGGAAAATAAACACGTTGCCTCTCACTATTGAATTAACTAACGCAAAAAAAAAATGAGGAAAAGCGATTCAATTTGATTATCTTAAGTAGTATTTAAAATAAAATTACATATTTAATATTGAAATTGGGCTATTTTACGGTTATATTGTACACGGCATCTTCTCGCCGCGCTCGTATACATATAATAGTGTTTGTTTGTTGTGAAGTATTTCGACCAACGTGCGTCCAGAACGTTTCATGTGTTGTTTATCCGTTATCAAGATTTTCGTTCTGTTTAACAGCGAGTAAACATTCGCTTTTATTATACCTATGTACTAGTGCGTTGATATCAACGGAGCGGTTTCTCATCGGTTTCTCATTTCTAGTGAAAAATAATTTTATAGTTGACTCGTTATAATACAACAACGTAACAATTTGCAAAGTCGCGAGCCTATTGAGAAATTAATATTGTCATCGCCTCCGCTGGATGATAGTGTTAGCACGACTCATTCCAACCCGGTGATCACGGGTTCAAATCCCACTCGCGCGCGGACGGTTCGCGTCTTTTAATCATTTACCCCGGCGAGCGTTATCAGCAGACAGACAGACACACACACACACACACACACAGAGATACACAGACACACACAGATAGACAGACGGAATTGGGCTATTATATATATACTAGTGTAAGCCCGTTGAATTTTAAATATCGTAAAAATTATTTTTTTTAATAGAGATCCCCACTAATTGATCGAAAAAACAAAACAAAAAAAATTGTTTTTATAGCGCCATCTATGTATTATAGCAATCCCCACTAATTGAACCCTATCGATATCCACTCAAAAAAATATTTTTTTTTACTTTACTATTTATATTATAGTTATTAATTATTATATATATAATAATTATAATTATTAATTATTATATATATAATAATTATAATTATTAAGTATTATATATATAATAATTATAATTATAAATTATTATATATATAATAATTATAATTTTGTAAAAATCAAAAACAAAAAAAAAATAATAGTTTCTATGGTGCCATCTATGTATTATTAGCAGAATCACGATCCCTTTTGTAGGTAACGCCAAGTCACGATATGATAGAGTAAGCGTTAGCGTGATGACTCTCGAGCTTGCGGTCGTGGGTTCGATCCCCCACTCGTTCTGCTGGTTTTTTAATATTTTTTCCTCAGCGAGCGTTATCAGCAGACAGACAGACAGACGGACGGATTTCGGCTATTATATATATGTATATAATGTATACTATGTAGTAACTATGTACATTGTACATAGTATTTCTGTTGTTTTTTTCAACATTACACACTTTCTTCAACATTATATACTTTCATAGCTTTCTGTTGTTTTTTCAACATTACATACATATGTACATACCTTCGTACTATTTTCAATCACAACTTGTTAATATAGATTTATCACGCACAAATATGACATTCAATTAATTAACATTGTTAATTACAGTTACCCAATGTGCTCTGGGAGTACAGCACCTGGAAAAGCTGCCGACATGTACTTCAAGAAGAACGTCATAGCTTTCATAGGACCAGCTTGTGCTTTCGCTTTGGAACCCGTGGCAAAGCTCGCCGCATACTGGAACATATCGATCATCACAGGAATGGGAGATCAGGTTGTTATTTTACCATTTTAAGTACACACACATACATACATACATACCTTGTATGTAAATTGTAATCCACGTTGTACATGTAATATTATCGCATGAACTTCGCATAATCCACTTCACGTCGTTTAATTATGCAAAAGCTATTTCGCGTCCGAGAGCGCGAAACTTTGAATTTATACACATATAAAACTACATTTCATACTAGAGTGGGTGTAAACAACCACCAAAAGGGTATACCGAATATAAATACTCGCAATTCTAATAATTGTTTCCACGTTCATTAATATAGTTACTTTGTGGAATGGTCGTCCGTCAATTATATTGACGAAACCGAGCACGCAAACTTTCCAGCATAAATGACGATGAAAAATATAGTCAAAATGTATTCACCGCATTTATACGTGTATTCAAATGTATTTTTGGCGAACGTTTCAAACGAATGGTCGTGTGAAATAAAAGCAAATTCGAATCAATCAAGTTAGCGTTGCGTCTTTAGAATTTCGCGTTCGCATTCGCGAAAGAAAATTCACTGACGCAATACTGACGGATCACTGTGACTTTTAATAGAATTTTCCTTTACTCGAAAAGTTATACTATGTACAACATTTGTTAATCAGTTTTATCAATGATATTAATGTAACTTTGGATTTCGGGTACAAAGTTAGACTCGCAATTTAAGCCCATTCGAATGTACACTATACACAGTGGTAACATAATTTACATACATATATTTTCTGCAAATGTTTGCTGTGTTTAAATAACGCTTCCTACGTGTTTTTTTCTTTGTGAAATTTATATTTATAGTCGTTTAAGCGTTGAATTTAATATCAATTTAAGGTCTCGGAAGAGCGGGAGACGGAAAAGTGAAAGAAAATAAATGATCTATTCTATGTGTCCGTCGATTATTACGCGGAAAAGCTAAAAGCTCCCGTCCTGAAACGATAATAATGATAGATGTGAAGATGTTTCATACACAGGAATTGACTTAATAGCGCAATCTATTTATTTTATTATGGATATTACGCATCAGACCAGATTACAGCAGCCAGTAGCCACAAAATTCTTAAAATAATGGCTATTGACCAGAATTTAGCCACCCGTAACCATAAATTCCCAAAGGCGTGTCTTAAGCGGGTATTACACAGGGATAGTGTACTTGCTACTATCTCGCTATTTTACTAGCCGACACGTAGAGCTAGCATGCGAGTAACTAGTAAATCTATTACACGTGTTAAGTTTACTCGCTAATGGCGCCACTCGCTGCCGCTAGTGGCGCTGTCGTCAACTTGTGACTTGTCAAAGTGACGAAAAGTGTTTTGCGCCCACCGTCAAAATGCCCGCTGAATTTTCAATATCGTAAAGCGGTTTTTTTTAATAGAGATCCCCGCTACTTCCTACATTATTTGGGGGTCCGGCGTGGCTTGAGGGAGTCCAAAAAGGGGTCCGCCGGGGCTTGAGGGTCCGCTTTCGGGTATCAAAAATTTAAAATAAAACCAAAAAATCAAATAAAAGTTCAAAAATTCCAAAAACCCGCATGGAATACTTTTATGTCCATGTCCATTGAAGTGTACTGTGCGTTGAAAGCTGAAAATTAATTGCTCAACCTCAAACTGTCAATGAAGTGACGTCACACGAGCCAGATAGTAGCGAGTAAAGTTCAAACACTCGAACTTCACTCGCTCGCCTGAAAAAGCCAGATATTTTACTAGCTTCGCCTATTAAGCGGGTATAACACTGGGATTGTTTACTCGCTGCGATCTCGCTAGTTTACTAGCCGACACGTAGAGCTAGTAGCGAGTAGCTAGCAATCCTATTACACGTGTTTAGTGTACTCGCCAGTGGCGCCACTCGCTGCCGCTAGTGGCACAGTCGTCAACTTGTTTTACAATCTTTGTTTACTAGCTTCGCCTATTACACGAGCTGGTTTACTAGCTTGTAGCGAGTAAACTATCCCTGTGTAATACACGCGGCTATTGAATAACGCACAGGCTCCCAACCTTTTTCGAGTGGCGACCCCTTTTTATAAAAGCCAAGTGACCCACGACCCCAAAATATTTGAAACTACTGGATGAAGGCCTCTCCAATCCTCTTCCATTCCTGTCTGTCTTGAGCAATCTGCATACACTTGACTCGACACATTCTTATCAATTCATTAACCCATCTTCCACTCGGTCTGCCTTGCTTCCTTTCACAAAACCTCGGATACCATTCCATTATTTCTCCCATTGCCACTTCAACTTTTTCACACGTTCTGCTATGTATGTATATCTGCCACTTTGGTCATACTTCTCAACCATGTATTCCTCTTACGATCTCTTCTTGTTATACCAAGCATATATGCTTCACTGTGTGCACTGGATCTTTGGTAGCATTCTTGAATTAGCATTCACATTTCACATCCATACGTCACAACTGACAGAAAATTGCATTATAGTCGATATTTTTTTTAGTTTACTGTTTTAGTTGGCGACCCCACAGAAAACCTTTCGCGAGGTTGGGAAGCCGTGGACTAACGGCTAGCAAATTAGCGAGATAGTAGCGAGTAAACTATCCCTGTACAATACCCGCATTAGCAAAGGACAGAGCTACATTTTTAAGGTGTAATTACATAGGCTTTGTCCCTTTATAAACCCCCCCCCCCCCCTCTAAGAATTTACGATTTCGGGTCTATACATACATACATAGATTGGAGCCAATAGTAATTTTTCGTTATGTATGGTGTACTCTGCATTAAGACCTCATTGAAGGATTGCATTAAATTTTTTTTAAACGAAAGTCACCGAGGTTGGGCCGGGTCAAGGACGATGCTTACAAGGATATGCGTGAAATAATAAAAATTCGCTTAAATTAACACTCGAGCCGAAAGTTCAAACGCAGGTGTCGTTATTGCGACGCTAATCCGACCCTCGCCTTTTGTTGTGTAGCGGAAAATGTGCGCTTTCCGTGGGAAAATCCCTCTCATTTCGAAAATTTTCCTTTGTTGATTGTGAAAAATATAGCGAGTGAAAATTTTCACTTTTATCACGCTCGTCACGGTTCACAATTGATATATGCGCATATGAAATACGCGCGCAAACTTTCCTCTTGTTGTCTCCACGGGTTTTGTCTCTCAAACTGCACACCCCGTGTTTATATCTACGTGGTACATACATACATAAATAAGTAGTGTAATATTATACGTACACGTGTGTCTTGTCTGGATATAATATACGTACATATTATCGGGAACGCGTGCTATTTTACTTAGACGTGTGCAGGTCGTTCGAGTTTGACATGGGTTTCATTTTACTTTAATCGAAACGGAATATGCGAGATCGCTAATAGGGTATGTGTAGCTAGGAGGAGAAGTCGGGGTCGGTTGATACATGGGCCCAATTTGTTATTCATCATTTTAATTCAATTATACGCTGTGAATTTCCTCTAAGTTTTGTGTCGAACTTGTGTAAGAAAGATTTAGACGTACCTACAATATGTACAGTATATTTAAATTCATTTACATCACAAATATGTACAAATTCGTCACATCGAATGTGTTTACGAAATACGAAAATTACATTACGAAAATGTGTTTTAAGGGTTATGGTTAAGTGTATTCTTGCGATTTTTCATAACAAAAAAATCTAACGTATCTGCATGCGCAGAGAAATAATAGATATCACTAATACTTAGCGAAAATAACGTATCTAATATTTACTTCGGTCACTACCTTATCATGAAAGATTGAAAAGACTGAATCTCTCCACATTGGAGACGAGGCGATTAAGAGGTGATTTAATTGAAGTATTCAAAATAATAAATAATCATTATTCATGTGTAATGACCAATCTCATTATGTACAATGAGTACCCTCATCTAAGAGGTCATACTCTTAGACTCCGAAAAGAAAAATCAAATAAGATTGTTAGAGATTCATTCTTTTCAAATAGAGTGGTTGAAGTTTGGAATAGTCATATGTATACATTAATAATGAATAATGAAGTGACGTAACTACTAAAGTATTCATGTTTTTTTTTTTAATTTTTCCTTAGAATTATCAAAACACAATAGAAAATAACCTTTAAATTTTAAATAAATCAGTAATATATGACGAAAAACACAAATTTAGAATAAAACTTTCAAGTCCATTTATCTCGATATTGTTGTTTTGTCAGTTACGTTAAGTGGGCTTAGGACGGCAGTATTCGTGTGTTTGTGTAAAGTTGATCAAAAACTATAATAAAATATTAATTTAAATGAAACTTTTGCATTTACGTAATGTACTATATAAAATTGAATGTTTGTTTGTCTTCTATGTAAATGTTCAGTTTTCAATTATTTAGAACCACCAAATTTGGTATACTATCTCATAGTATTTAGCCTGTAGGTGGTTTTTGAAGGGGTCGGAGCCCAGGGTCAAGGGTCATACAAAATTTTTAATCAATTTTTGTTTGTACTGAAGAATAAATGTTTATTTCGATATTCATTTGTATTATTAGTTGAATTCACCTGCCCGAGCAACGCCAGGCAATTCGGCCAGTAGTAAATGTAATTCAATAGTTTTGATTTTAATGTCCTATTATGGTACTGTAAAGTAAAGAATATAATGTATCATCAACATGAATCTTTCGTTGCGTTGAATGTACATATTTTAAACGAATAAATAAAAATTTTTGAAAATACTATGCCTATACGTATATTGAAGCCCGTTGATATAAAATTTATATCCGTGATTAAAACGCCTCAGCGTAAAAAGGGCGCACAATAAAATTCTGAATTAAATACTGCATAAAGTAAAGAATATAATCTGTTATAAAATTTAAATTACCATTGGGTAACATTAATTTTAAATTTAGTATAAATTCAAGTGTGTATTGGTATAAAATTTATAGCTGTGATTAAAACGTCATAGCGGATACGTTTGAACTAATAAAAATCTAGATTAAACACTGCTTCAAGATTATGATATAATATATTATAAAACATCAAATTTTTTGATCAAAAATGAAAAGTTTGTATCAAATAGACTAGACTTCCCCTATATGTATGTTACACGTACATTTCAGATTCATTGTATTATTATTAATAACCGTTTCAGGTAACATATCATCAAATTTTCTTCTCTGATTCGATGCTTTTTCAACATACATATGTACCTATATATGTATATTTTTTTTTACTGAGAGACCTCGTTCCTTTTTTAGATGCGCGAATATCCAAGTTCGAAAAACAACTTATTTTTTTTGTACTGCTCTCGGCCGCTGCGGGACCAATCGATTATCCGTTTTCCCGCGAGGATCAACAAAAAATAAAAGTAAAAAGGAATCTACATCACTCCATCAAGCCACGGCTGGTAAATCTAGACAAACGGATTAACCAAGTCTACACAAACACACTGACGATGCAAATCGGTAAAATTCTACGTCTCGAATGTTCGTTTTGCGTGGCTCGCTTCATTCGTTCGTCCATTATCTGTGATTGCCGTGCTTAATTCAATTACACGATGCTGATGAAATCAGCCAACCCTCCCCTTCACCTTTTCCTCCTCTTCGTTTTCCACTCTATTGTACCCTCGCCAATACGTACGTACATATGTATAAGAAAATTCGAATTTTCCTCCGAGTCTCAGTTTTTCGCCCTCTACGCTTAATTGTGGTCGTTCATTATGACTTTTTTTTTTCGTTACTCGCCCAATTAATTTCGTCGTGGTTCGCATCTCGCTAATTGAAAAGGATTCGTATTCTTATCATACCCACTATACTATACGAATCGACTACAGTGTGTCGTAATCGATTCGGTGAGCGAAAGTGAGTTATTTTAATGTGGACTACAGTGTTTGTTGCAGGGTAAGTCTTGAACGCAACACTTTTTTAAACTTTTGTGTGATTAAAAATTTAACTACGTACGCAGCTTAGTGGATAAATTTTATAGTGATGATAAGCACGTCTAATGGTATTAAATGTAGAAAGACTAGTATTAGAATAGTAAGACTGTAATATTAATTGTAGAAAGACTGTTACGAAAGATCGCTTTCAAGGCAAGAAGTTAATAAAACAAAAACGTAACTGACGCAACTGAAGCGATCATTTTATGTACTGAAGATGCATTTTAGTACCCAATTCAATCACAAATTACAAAACTTAGAATATTGTTATAAAAAAAATTAAATAATTAATCCTATTGGCATATTTAAAATAAATCAAAAAAAAAAAAATTTCCTTACGTTCAAAAAAAATGCAGAATATCTTAGTCATGTACTAGTAATATGTAGTACTCTCAGTGAAAAATATTTTAATCAAAAACAAAATTATCTGTATTTCGTAAAATCTTCACCTTCGCTTGGAATGACCCTCCAAATAAGCAGCGTGAGATCGTTTAATATTGTGGTCTGTGAACGAAAAGTGATTATTAATTACAATTAAACGCATATTTCCAATTTCTTCGATGCCCTATTATGGGTGAATGCCTCTCTCCATTAATTAGAGTGTTGTTCAAAATGTGTACAGTACATACAGATTTTGCGTGTTTACATTAAGCGAGCTCTATACCTATAACATACATATGTATGTTGAGAGTTTTCCCAGTTGTAAAAAGTTTAAGGGTTAATTATTGTAGAGGTACTACACTTTACATGGTGGATTAGATATTAGATCAAAGCCAATATATGTAGGTACTATGTATATGACTATTGAAATATGTAATATTATAGCTAATGAAATTTATGCTTTAATTTTAAAAATCACTCATGAATCTATAATTTATATAAAAGTCACTGGTGAAAGTGGTGAACGGAATGAAAATCACGATGGCGGATAAACAACTCATGAGACGCTCCGGGTCATCGCTTTGGCCGAAAGCTGCGCGACACGGGCATAGCATAGCTATAGGCAAGCGAAGCGAGAAGACCGCCATGTACACACACACACACGGTGATTTATTATAGCGTACATATCTATAAACATTTGTGTAATTTTTATAAGAGATTGAAGATTTGGTGTTCTTGTCGTATGTAATCTACCAAACCTAATCTAATTGTAATTTAGGTAGACCGCATACGACAAGAACGTCGTAGAATTAAATGTGTACCTATCTATTGTAATCAATAAACTTTTGTATACTTATATACAAGTGCAAAATGTCTGGTTACTATGTAATGATAAAATATTTCGTTTTAAATGAACCATTATATTTGAAGCTTAATACATTTCGTATTCGACAACGCCATACTTTCAGGAATGTTTTGAATTCATTCTATACGAATAATATACATATGTATGTAGGTATTTTATTTGAATGAATACAATTTCATTATTGTTAGTATTATATTTGACCTTATCGAGGTTATAATTTCAGAATTATTTTTTTAAAGGCGTGAAGTCTGATGGCGTAGAATTTTTTGATAATATCAATCGGATTATGCAAGGTTTAAGTTCTATTATGTGGTACAAAAAACACGTATAAGCCGAGGGTTTGCCTGTCGACACGATGACGATGACGATGATGATATAATAATATAATGTCGTAATTCATTCGCGACGACAACAATACCTAGACTTTCTCGTGTGAGTTTTAATTCCGTTTGATTAATTCGTCCATTTTAAACCCGCCCCGGAGCGTAATTAGCGCTTTAATAAATGGTCTAATTATTCAAACGTGCCAAACCCTCACACTACGTACTTATTTGAATTGCGAATATACGGCACACGAATGTAAAGTTTATTTCTGCATATTCAAAATCAAATTCTAATGTGGATTTATGTTTCATTTCAGCCACCTTATGAAGCTGAATTTACTGTGACTTCGGGCATTTTGGGTACCAGAGCTAGAAACAGGTGGAGAAACGGAAGTTTGGTAATGTATACTTTAAAAATGCATATGTAAATATATGTATGTATGTTACAGGCAATCCCCGCATTGTATGGGTAATACATGCCAAGTAACTTTATGCAATGATTAAGTGCTTTTGGCAAAGTATGAAATAAAACCTAGGTGATTGCACAGTGCTTATACATACACTAGTGTAAGCCCATTAAATATCAACGGAGCGCTTTCTCATCACCCGTACTGAGAAATAATATTAAATTTAATAGTTGTTGCATCTATGCAACAATGCGCCATCTATGGCGCGTTATAATACAACAACGTAACAATTTAACAAAGTCGCGAGCCTATTTTTTTATTATATATAAATAGTCAAGTTGAAGTCAGCCCACTATCATCTGGTTTGGCTCACCGCGTAAGCGCTCTGATCCGAATTCGTGATACCGGGTTCAAAACCCACTCGTGCGACGTTCTGTTTTTTTAATTATTTACATCGGCGAGCGTTATCAGTAGACGGACAGACGGAATAGGGCTATTATATTATACATATAAAAGCCGAAATCCATCTGTCTGTCTGTCTGTCTGCTGATAACGCTCGCTGAGTAAAATGATTAAAAGAAACGAACCGTCCGCGCGCGAATGGGATTTGATACTAGATAATGATACAATTTGACAATATTAATTCTGAAAAGTTTCGCGACTTTGCTAAATTGTCACGTTGTTGTATTATAACGCGCCATCTATGCAACAACTATAAAAACTATTAAATTTAATATTATTTTTCAGTACGGGTGATGAGAACGCTCCGTTGATATTCAACGGGCTTACACTAGTATATAATATAATAAATACTGTTGGTATCTTGAGCGAAAGGTTTCGGATTTGATTTCAGTATGTCGAAAGGATTTCTTGATGGTTTTCGACCTAAAATGTCGTAATTGGCAAGATCTGGATATATGTAACTAAATCCAGATAAGCCGTATCCTGTTAAAATTTGCCAATTTATCTAACTTACATAGTTGTGAGACGATTATCAAATCATCATCAAACCGAATCATCGTCCGTTCCATCTATCGCTTCTTCCACTCCAGAATTGGTAAATTGGCATTGGCATTGGGAAACCATTGGAGAGTATTTTTCTCTAGTTATGTACTTCGCTATGACATACTGTAAAAGGTTTGTCAAATATTGAAGAAGAAGAATGAATGCAATTAATTCTGTTGTTTTTGATTTTGATCTTGATCTTGGAGTACAATTTTATTTGAACCAGTTTTCTTCATGCGGTCTTTCTCAAGCTTTGGTTTTTATATGTGCTATTTCAATTTATGAAACGTAATACATTTTGTGCGTTGTCTGGCCATTTTGGGCTTTGTTTCTATAAGCTCCCTAGGTATTTTATACGATGCGAGATTTCACACTTTGTCTGAACGTATATAATATTAAACATTGGACCATTTTGACTTCGTATATGTACATACGTGGGATGTACATAAACGAAATATCACTCAATTTATAAACAGGGGAAATTTATTTGATTATAATTCTACTACGGAAAAATAAATTATGAAGCGTGTAATACGATTATGATTATAATCGTAGTAGCGTTCGTCCAATCCGCCCCTTTTCTCGTTTAAATAATACTTGGAAATCTTGGCACGGAACACTCGTAAAATTGCGGTGAATTTATTAGAAATCTGCAACTTTTCGGACCGCAAAATTGTGCAAAACTTTGGACGAACCGTCATAAAACATTTTTAATAATTGTCTTAACCGAATTAAGTGTACATATGTATGTATGTATGTAATAATTTATGCAGGCTGTGTATAACACAGCTTTCGTATTGTGTATTGTAATGCGTTGTTTACTCTCTGTTTGGTTCGCGGGGGAAAAAAAGTGTGTTATTACAGAAGACTCTAGACCAGGCACAAGTTATCGATTTGATTAGTATCTTGAAAAGTTCATTGAATATCAAGGTTGTTGAATTGTTTTGTATTGCAGTGAATCAAAACCAATCGGAAATGATTGAAAAAATTCGACTAAATTATTTCTTTCACATCGACAAATACAAAATGTATTCATTCATGAATTGATGAATTGATTTTTTTTCAATAATAAACAATTTGGTTTACTTTTGCGCGATATTGGTTTTATTTTTCAACTTTGATTGGACCCTTTTATGAATATGAGTTTATTCATTAAAATATTTATTACATTAGCGACTGAACCTTTATAATCCTCTTATGCGTGGGATCTGTCGCTCGGTTCATTATTTTTAACGAATTTTCCGTCGCTAATATTAAATTAATTAAATTAAGCTTATTGCGTTTCAACTACAATAATTACAATACATATACTTGAATTTACACAATGCTGAAATGATGAATGAAACAAATTTTTGTTTGAATCTGAATTACAATTGTCGTTGAGATATTAATTTTGTACTATACATATATTGGTAGCCTTGTTCCTGATAAGTATTTTTTTGATACAAAATAACCTTCTGACTCCATTCGTATGATTCAAAATAAAATTTATGCGAGTTGTACAAGAGACATTTCGCTTCTTCTTTATATCGACTTCGATAAATAACAGCTGAACTTTTCCAAATCAATAATATCGGGGGCCAAAGATACCTATTTGCATTTATTATTTTAATAATATACACTCTCTCTTGTTTGGCAAAAATCTCACATTTTCTCGGCAGAACGTTCGCCGAAAAATAGGAAAATTTTGGATTTACGAGCATCGATACCATTAACCCGTCTAAGGGTTGTTTTTTCACCACATTTTCACCCTCTCTATGTGTACTCCATTTTTTTTCGTATTTTTACGTGCCTCTTCGATACGAACCGTCGAAAAATATCCGTACCATTGCACAAGTTACAGACAAAGTGTGAAATCCTCGCATCTTAATTTTATACAATGCCTAAGCGCTTTAGACAAAGTATGAAATAGACGAATTTTGATTTACATGTCATTTTTTATCTAACAAATCTCACCAGCTAATCCTGGGGAATAATTTGAACCAGTTACACTGAGCAACAAAAAATCACGTTTCTTAAAACCCCAAGTTTTTGATAATTATTTTTGTTGATATGCTCTTGTTTATGAGATATTCGTGATTTAAAAAATGTAAAAAATATCCATGTTTTGGCTTTTTCGGTCTATAACTCAAAATATAGTATTGCTGTGCTCAAAATAATTATTGAAATCAATAGTCAGATATTTTTCCTATTGATTGTGATTTTTTATTGCTTTGAAATACTTATAATGAATTATTTAGCAAATTTTTAAAGTCAAAAATATATATTTTTTTACACATTTTTTTCCGTACTATTAGGCGTTTATTTGGTCAGTTTTTTTTATATCACCGCGTTTATAAGGATTCGTTTTCTATTTTAATATTTTTTTATTTTATCTAAACGTACTAATTCTTCTCGTACTAATGTTCTCGGCGGGGCACTTGTCGGTCATTCGCGCGCTCTATTAAATTCAATACTTCATACTAAATTCTATTGCAACTTATGAAGCGTAGTACATTTTGCACTTTTCCTGGTCTTTTTGGGCATTATATTAAATGACTAGATATTTTGTACAATGCAGGAATGTCTACTGTGTCTGTAACATAAAAATATACGTACACAGTTGTGGATCGGCGTTTAGTTTATGTGGTAACAACAACACCCAGTTAACTCCTACCCTTCGTGAATAATTTGAAAGGTACATTTTATTTTCTGTATCTTGTCCTATATTTTCCACAACCTCCCCTTTCTCTTCAATCAACCCCACCCTCCTCTAAATACAGATGTGTTTCGAGAATCACCCGTCTAGGTGGTTGTAAATAAAATACGTTTGCAATTCTTTGGGCGCGAGACGCGGCATGCCATTTTTTTTTTTTGCGATTTTCATCGTCTCCAATACGATTTCCTTTTTAAAATTGAATCTCAGTTAACGCCTAAGCTGTGTCTGAAAATGTAACGTTTAATTGCAACTCGTTTACGTGCTGTTTTATGGTCGTTTGATTGCGCTTTTGCGACGCAGACGCAATTTCGCGATGCGCCTTAAGCTCCATGATGAATTCGATGAATCGAACGCTTCTCAAACTTTGATAAAAATTTATTAAAACGGTCAAACACTATTTAAACGTAGAAATGATCATCGTATAATTTTAAAAAGTCGATGAAACATTTACAGTAAGCGCTCGCTTTGCGGACATGGAAAATCGTGGAAATACTAAAACGAGTTAGAAAGTCAAAAATTTTATGTGTATTTATTTATTATATCTGCCCATAAAATTTCCAATTGTTTATCACTTTGTTTGGAAAATTGTACGTTTTCTTGTGTCCAAGATAAGATGTCCCTTTGAGAAGCAGTGGTTTTACTTGCATGTCAGCATTTTCGAGTATCTGCAGTGCAAAAAGGTTTCCCAAAGGACTGATAACACGAGATACACACACACACACACACACAAAAGTAAAGTCAAGAATTTACGATTTTTCACACTCGTAAAGTCTCACCGTATCCAATGTACGGAAAAACGTGTTCAAATTTCAATACAGTATATCGATACGCGGTATAGTGCGTGTCAGTAGTTCAGGTAAAAGTTTGGCGAGTAAAAAACGCATCACACTATATGTAGTTTTTTTTTTTTTCGGGGTTTTACTTTATTTTCACTAACGACCACATTTTGCCGCGTGAAATGTAGGGTTTCTGAGACCCGTGACGATAAAGTTTTAGGGTTAATAAAGGTACTTTTACGTTACGTAAAAACGGCAATGTTTACGGCCTTTTATTCGCGATGATTGTTCCCGTGGGCGTATTCATAACACAATCGTGCAAAAAAATATTTTTATTGATGATTCCCCTCTCTCGTTGATTGTGAAATTTTTTCCATCGTACAAAAGATGGAAAATAATGATGCCGTATGAACAATGTAAATAAATAAAATTCAACGAATGACAATGTGGCGTTGTTGAACGATCGTCAAAATGAAATAAAATAAAAAGTAAATAAATAAGACGAACAAATAAAAGTTTTTTCAGAGCACTTAGCGTTATTCTTCTGGTTGTTGGGGGTCCTTAATAGGCGCTCGGGGACATGCAATCGTATGATCTGTCCACAAATTAGGTCTAAAAGCTTTCTGAAAACATTATATACGTAGGTATGTACACGGCAAATGTGCGTTTGTACAATTTATTTATGTTATTCGGCGATAAAGCGGTCCATTACAAAATTGACACTCGCCCATTTAACAATAATACAACAAAATTAGTCTCAAGAGTCAAGATCGCTTCAAATGTTACACGAAATTATACTATAAGTTCTTATGTATGTACATACACCTAAAGGTGCCTATAAACGATCAACATTTGTCGGCAATATTGCTCGTCAACCATCCAATAACATTTTTGGCATCACATGCGCAATGTGTGTCGCAGTAATGTGTGGCTCAACGATTTCCGGCAAGTAGTTGCTGTTTTATTATTGCCCAGATTCGCCAAAGGTCAACACTCGTGTCGTGTCTACACGGCAATGTATTACCGGCAATGCTTGCCGGTAATACATTACCGTGAATATGCTGATCCTTTACAGGCACCTTTAGGTTTAGGTTTAGGAAATTTTGTTCCGTGAGTATCAACGCTCGATACACATCTTTTATTTCGTGGAAAATTTGAATAATTACAGTTGCAATTAGTCATCATGTCCCACTCACATGTCATTAGTAAACACCCGTTGATTGTCAACTCTAGTTTGAGTATATTTCTCTGAGAAAATTCAACTTAAGCTTGTTTCGCATCGCTCTATTTGTAGTAAGTACAAATGCAACCGCAATGAAACCTAAACTGTTCGAATGTATTGTATTTTTCTTATCTGTGTCGATTGACTCCATCTGACATTAATCAAAGTCATCCAAAATTTAATGACATAACAGCTATCTGAATGAAAAATGTCGCATTCAAATATTATGTAAAGTTTCGCCCCGATTGATTTTATATTTATATACATTTATGACGTATGAATGTGAAACGTAAATGGTGCATTCAAGAATGTTACGTAAGATCCAATGCACACAGAGAAGCATGAAAAGATGTATGCTTGGTATAACAAGAAGAGATCGTAAGTGGAATACATGCGTAAGAAGTATGATTAAAGTGGCAGATATAGCGGAACGTGTAAAAAATTGGAGCGGACACATAGCGAGAAGAATGAATGGTATGTAGATGGACGCGAGAAATACTGGAATGGTATCCGAGAGATGTGAACGAAAGCAAGGTAGACGAGTGGACGATGGGCTGATGAATTGGGAAGAATGCGTGGAGTCAAGTGGATGCAGATTGCTCAAGACAGACAGGAATGGAAGAGGATAGGAGAGGCCTGCATCCAGCAGTGAATGGATGATGATTTATATACGTACATATGTATAAAGATAACGGCCTAATTACAGAATATCGTGTTTTCGCGCAATTATTGGGTAGCAGTGTTGCCGGTTGTGTGTAAACAAGCGTTAGTGCAGCACTTTTATTAGTTCTGTCCAATCCAATAGACTGACCCTCCTCTCCTTCAGTGTCACAGCTCAAGACGCCGGACTTACTCGAACAGCTTTGTACTTAATACGCAAAGTAACCGTTCATACAAACAAAACATCTGCGAAAGATGCTCCAGTAGTTACCCACCCCCCGGCATTGTCCAAGTTGAATTACATACTAAATTTAATTTTAGGTACAGTTGATGTTCAACGACAAAAGCAACTATCCTACGCTGACTCGCATGTCCTACTGCCAGTGTAGACTACGGCTGGTCTTCGGCAGCATCATGAGACAGTTTGGATGGCAGCACGTGGCACTGATCCTCGACAGATCGGATCTATTTTCGCTGACAGTCGGTAAGTGAGCTATAAAAATGATTCACGACTAGAAAACAAATGAAGCATATTAGGATTTTTGGTAATATTTGATCAATTTTCATGTCGCTGTGTTATTATATTATTATTACGCGGTCGTAAAAACCTTAACGAACGCGCTAAACAGAGAAAATGGCGATCGCATTATAAGCGTAATCTTCCGTGTATAACGAGGGAGTGAGGGATGGGCATGAGGGGGATAAAGAAGAAGAAAACGATAATATCGAGAGAGTCGTAAAGTGTGTTGATGGTATTCAAAGCCGAAATGTGAATGTCGCATAAAAGAATTTCATCAAAATTTCGGCCACTTGGTGCCAAATTACCAATGGAGATTTACGACCGGCGTGGCATTTATTGGTTATGTAAAATCGGTCAAGACATTTCCGCTTCCGGTGCGATCACTATCTGCTACGATTCCAACTGATGATGATGATGATGACTGGAAAAGATTTTTTTAATAATTTTAACTGTCTGGCGTGACATATGCCCTATTGGAAGGTTATATTGGAGATGGATGTATAAATATAGTGTCACCAGTATAACTTGAAAACGGAAAACGTGTGGAGTAAAAGTCCCCCTTCCCTCCCCAATCTTCCCCACCGTAAATTTCAGATTTTGTTTTGTGAACGAAATTCCGCCAATTTTTATAATGTCAAAAAGATCGAAGGCAGTACGCGGTAATGCGAAATTGAATGTTACGAAACGTTGCAAACGCAGCGTCATTTATTGTCAAGATACACTGGTGGTTCTACACTTTGACATTGATTTTCCGACGCGTCTTAAGCGGGTATTACACAGGCATAGTTTACTCGCTAGTTTGCTAGCCGCTAGTAAACTAGCTCGTGTAAAAGATTCGAACTTCACTCGCTTGGCTGAAAAAGCCAGATAGTTTACTAGCTTCCGCTATTAAGCGGGTATTACACAGGAATAGTTTACTCGCTACAATCTCGCTAGTTTACTAGCCGACACGTAGAGTCAGTAGCGAGTAGCTAGTAAAACTATTACACGTGTTTAGTGTACTCGCCAGTGTGGCGCTGTCGTCAACTTATTTTACAGTCTTTGTACACAGTCTACAGTACTTCATTTTTAAAAATAAATATGGTTGATAAATATGCGTTTTTTAATAATACAATTTTGACTAAACCTTCATGTATGTGTGTGTTGGGAGCTGAAAATGAACCGCTTAAACTCAATCTGTCAAAATTAAGTGACGTCACACTAGCTACATACATAGATAGTAGCAAGTGAACAAAATTGTCAGACTTTTTTTTTTTGTTCAAATAGAGTGGTCGAAGTTTAGAACCGTCTGCCAAATCAGTTAGTAACTTCTGAAAATACAAATCTACATATTTAAAAATCATCTCGATAAGTTTTTGAACATAAATGGATTTTTGTAAATTGTATGTACAAATTATGACAGACACCTGGGGCTCCATCGGCCATGCCGCCTGCCCATGTATTTTAAATAAATAAATTCAGTTCTCAAACATTCGAACTTCACTCGCTTGGCCGAAAAAGCCAGATAGTTTACTAGCTTCGACTATTACACGAGCTAGTTTACTAGCGGCTATCAAACTAGCGAGATAGTAGCGAGTACACCATCCCTGTGTAATACCCGCTCAACACACATTTTTGACTTTTGATTTAGACTGTACTACTTAGAATGATTTGAAAGCTAAAAAGTACTACAAATGACAATAAAATACTTGACTATAGATTCCAATACTCATTTTGAATAGAAAATTAGTAAATTTTGAAAAATCCACTCATTTTAGAGAGGGAATTGATTGAACTTTAAAATGGAATGTTTTGAAAACGGGTATCGTTTTTATTGCCACTCTGTATGTTTTATGCATATTTATTGCAGGACAACATTTGGAATACGGTCTGCGGAAAGAAGGTGTTTTGAAATTTGTACGCGATTTTGATGGAAGTGCAGAGATCGATTGGAAAGGCTACTTATCCGAAGTCGGCATGTATGCTAGAGGTGAGTGTCACTTTTATAAACACCCTGTACTAATTTGATTTATTTTTTTTATTTAATTAAAATAGCTTAAGAAGCTTATTACAAACGAAAAGTAACTTGAAGCTAAAATTAGAAAATAAACTTAATTATCTATTAGCACTCATACAGAGGTGCTGTTTTAAGGCTGCCAGGAATCTATCAATTTTGTTTATATTTCTGGGATCTTCTGGCGGTCCATTGTATTCAACAACACCCCTGTACAAGACACTTCTCCTAGATCTGATGGTCGAATGATGGGTTAATAATACGAGACGTGATTAATTTTTAGAATTAATCATAGACGTGTCGCTAAAGGTGAACTATACCTGGTCAAATTGCTTAATTTTAAGTCAACGTACATAAATCGTTAGCACTCTCAGTATATCAGTCACTGTTAAATATACTATTATGCATTAAAAGAATTCGGGGATATTTTTCGATATGAAAGAATTATTGCGTAGCACTTGACAGACATTTTAAAATGATACGAAAAAAAAAACGTACAAAAATCGTCACTCCAAAGTCAACTGAAACTCATAAAAAATGTATGTATATGATAGCGATCGTCATCTTTACGAGACGCTGTAAAGTGCGTGTCTTTTTATCGTGCAATTCTTTCAGATCGCACTCTTGCGTCCTTTGGCGAAAAACTGAAATTGGAAAATTACTTAAATTTTACAGCTTTCGGTTTACCAACCGGTTGTTGACTAAACTTTCAATTTATTTATATTAAAAACTAGTTGTATGTAAATTACTGAGCGTTGCTAGGGTGCATTTTGTGCTATATGTACATATGTGTGGCCCCTGACAACCAATATGTTTGATCAATATGTTACACTCGGTCTAACAATGTAGCCTTGACTGCTGTACGGTATTCGTGTACACCCGTTGCTTCATGACGGGATTCTCGCTAGCTTAAAATAACATATATTATTTTAAACAAAACCAAAATTAATGTAATGCAAACAAGTTTAATGGTTGTTTTTTTTTGTTCATTTCAATTGCAACGTCTACTTTTTCGTGCAAAAATAACGCAAAATCTTAAAAAGTTTCACCCCGCTTAATCGTGTACATATGTAGTAATATTTTCGCGGATATCGGATAATGGATTTAACCATCTAGGCATCTCAACCTTTTTTCAGTTTGGGAGCTACTTTTTAATTTTAATTTCTATGGCGATTGACTTCCATGCAAAAATTTAGTGGGATATAATATCATATAATACACATAGAATTTTGCAAAATTTATTGTAATTTTTTTTTGGTTTTCAAAGCTATGGATAAAAATATGCGAAATACTATTATTTTTATATTTTTATTGTCTGTCTAGGAGAGGGGAGCAGGACATGCTGCAAGGAAATTTAATTAAACGAAAAATTTCTTTAAACATTTTTTTAATCGTTAAATATATTTTATTAAAAAGATATATAATTAATTCATAGACATTGTGCATCATTGACTATTATCAAATAATTGGGATTATAATTACTTGTGGTAAAACGTTTACTAAACATCGTTAAACTGGTGTAAGCTCGTTGAATATCAGCGGACGTGTTTGACGTAATTGATTACGTAACAAAGTCGCCAACCTACTACGGATTAATATTTTCAAATTATAGGAGGCCTCTGATCACCGGTTCAAATCCCACTTGCGACGTTTGTGTTTTTTCAATTATCGAACGTTATCAGCAGACAGACAGACATACGGAATTGGACTATTATATATATAATAACTAGTGCAAGCCCGTTGAAAATCAACGGAGCGGTTTCTCATCACCCATACTGAAAAATAATATTAAATTTAATAGTTTTTGTAGTTGTTGCATAGACGGCGCGTTATAATACAACAACGTAACAATTTAGCAAAGTCGCGAACCTACTAAGAATTTATATGTTCAAATATAGGAGATGTCGCATTATTGACGTTGGATCATAGCGTAAGCGCTCACTGTTCCAAACTGGTGATCTCGGGTTCAAATCCCACTCGCGCGCGGACGTTTCGTGTCTTTTAATCATTTACCTCAGCGAGCGTTATCAACAGACAGATACGCACGCACACACAGACACAGACGGAGTAGGGCTATTATATATATAATATAATAAAATAGTTTCTCATAAGAATACGTGTTTTGGATTAGGAATTTCGGAACCAATGATTAGCAAATGCATACCACGCAAAACTAACTAACGGTCCCTTTCTTTGACGATTATTCCTTTTCGTTAACAGATAAGCACGACCCCAGTATTCCAACTGGAAAAAACGGAAAATTCATTTAAAAATTCACAAAGCAAAATTGTATTAATTTCGCTTCGCGATCGATCGTTTGAGGCCCCATGTTCAAGGGTGCCAAACTTTCCTATTCTACAGAAGATAAACTTACCTGTAACCACTTTGGCATATTTTGCGCGCGAATTCCAACGCTTCCACAACCAACGCATTCTTCGTATTATTGCGATAGTCCCCGCTTAAGTTGGATAAGCCTGAATACAATTTCAGCGAGGTGTTGGTTCAACCGCTCGCTTTGTTGCGGAACAACGAGGCAGACATAAAGAAAGGAAAAACCGCTGTAGGAATTCACGCACACGTGTATAAGGGGGTATACCTATACAACACAAGATATTACATCCTTGATATCCCTTTGATGTGATACGGTTGCCCTTTATGCCAAGCCACGCAGCTCGTTATGCGGTTGTCTAAGGGAAAACGAGTGAATTCAACTTTACCCCCCTTCCAATCCCCAACTATGTATGGCCTTTTCGGTGGCAATTTTTCATTCGAGCCTCGTTTGACACACAGTCTTGGAAAATTGAGAGCAGCTCGAATCAGATTGTTTACATTTGAGGTGAGTTTTTTAGCGTTGGGTCACGTGCTACGAAACGAGGTAAACAACCCGTAGAGTCGCAGTAGGTGTACTGAAACGTGTCCCAAAGGTTCCTACATATAACGAGTATAACACGACCTTAATTTAGTAAACTTTAATTTCGTTCTGAGGTCGTGGATGTTTTTGAGCGCTCTCTGTCCGACTATAAACTAAATTTATGGTAGCTTCTCCGTGTTATAAGTTTAGTTTGTTTTAATTGAGTGAGTCGTGGCGTATTGGCCCCTTTCGTACTCAAAATCTCATGTACGTATAAATAGTGTTATTTTTTTTACCCCCTGTGCTATAAAGGAAAAAAATTTCGTCTCGTATAGTCATTATGCTGCGTACACACCGACGGGTTACCGTAGCGGTTCAAACAATAGCAACCCGTTCGTCGTTCGCTGTTCGGTTCGTCAGTGTGTACGCAGCATTAAAGAGTGAGACGAACGCTACACGCTATTGGTGCATTTAGTGCCACTAGAATTTGTCCCATTTTTACATACATGGTTAAAAGAAACAGATACACAAACTCAAACTCTTGTCACAAAAAATAGACTATATGTAAATTTTGAACTTGCAAACTAAAGTTTCACCTGCTCCGAGCAAGTTGGTTTATTTTGATTTAAGTTTTCATTGATGATGCATGATGATGATTTCAGTGCATGATTTCAAACATCGTTGATGAAATTTTTGCTAATAACACTGAGCAACAAAAAAAATACCCAGAGCGGAGATTGGTCAATCTTTACTTAGTTTGACCCACTGAATTCGAATCCGATAATGATTTTTGTTGATATGCTCTCGTTTATGAGATATTCGCGATTTAAAACATGTAAAAAAAATCCATTTTTTTTGGCTTTTGCGGTCTATAACTCAAAATATAGTATCGCTGTGCTCAAAGTGAGTATTGAAATCAATAGTCAGATATTTTTTCTATTGATTATGATTTTTTATTGCTTTGAAATACTTATAATCGAATTTTTAAATTAAGTGGGTCAAACTTAGTAAAGATTGACTAATCTCCGCCTGGGTTTTAAAAATACGTATTTTTTTGTTGCTCAGTGTAATCGCAATGAAGTGTTCTAGAAATGGTATCCAGCATTATGTATTTGTGGATATTTTTCGTCCTCCACAAAGGCTACACACGCCTACGTGTATTTTGTCTTTCCAATTGAGCGTTTTCATTACATCAGTAATGGCCTAAAATCATATAATAAAGCACACCAGTGTGTCTGCGTATAAGAGTAATATTAAAATTGGACAACCCTACCTCAACCTCTTCCATGTGTAGTGTGAACTCGGTCGACCTTTTTTTCCGAGGCCAAAATAAAAAAAATATCTTCATTTTTCCAGCTGCCGCGGAAAAACGTGCGTGTAAGTAATCTCCTCGGAAAATCCGCGATAAATTCGAGATAAGAAATTTATTTCATTCGGACCAGATTTTCGACCAGTGAGGAATATATTCGAAAGGTCAAATTAGCACGATAATAAAACAAAAAGAATAAAATATTAATGGAAATTGTCAAATCTTGATCGTGAAGGCATTGAAAATCCAGAAATATATTTGGAATAATTTAATGAAACTAGTGGGAGGCTAAAGTTGAGCGCGCCTTTGGGCTAAAATCCCACGTTTCCTTTCTATTTTTCTTATTTCCCTCTGAATCGTGACGAAAATTCAACGCGCTTGCGAAATAAATAACCGGAAGCGTTGAATCGGACAACTGTGAAAATATTTGCTGGTGAGCTTTTTCGTGTTAGAGAAAAAAACTTTCGCCGAGACATTTCCGGTTAGCGTGTACGATTCAATTTGCAGTGAAGATCGCTAATATCATTATATCATACAATACAACACAATAGGGGGTATATCCTTTATTTTTAAAGTGAATTGATGGGTTCCTTAATTAGAGTTAACTATTGATTTTTCGGAATGACGACGAGCAACTTGACACCGATCACGTAAGTAGCTCTCGTGTAGCCGAGCGAGTGTTTACCCACTTTCGATAAGGATAGGGATTGGGCCTAAATGGGCGCGCTTATCGGAAGGAAAATATATCGCAGCCTTTTCATTATTGTCACGGTAGAAAGAACAATATATGCTCACATGGCTGCTTGTGGCCAAATTAAAATCGCTCCCAGTTGGATACGTGACGGCGGGGGAGTGAATCAAATTCGCAATCCCTAAAGGTAAAGCTGTCAACACAATGGTGCGCTCAAGGTCAGCACGCTATATCCAACCGCACAGCTGCGGACAGAACTAATCAAAGCGGCAAAGTGCTGCGTTCTGCGCGGGTTGTCCGTAGCCGCGTGAACCGACGCGGCCGTGCCTCACGAGCTGTTTATCCGTCGTTATTGTTTTCGTTTCGTTTAGTAGCGAGGGAACATTCGCTTTTATTATATAGTGATGGTGTGTTTCAGTCGTGGTGTTGAGCATCAGACCGGATATGATCAGGCAGTTACTGCTGACTGCTCATGCGATGGGAATGACCAATGGCGACTGGACTTTTCTGGACGTGGAAATATTCCAGGTATTTATTATAGCAACGCAAGCATTAATAATCTGAAAGATTACAGTGCTCGTCATAAATGCAGACGAATACGCATACGGCTTAGGATCGCCTTTTGAGTCGGTTATCTGAAGGAAGGGCACCTATTTGCTGTTTTTATTTTATGATTATATTCCCTTTACGCCAGCTTGGGTTTGAATTAAGTTCACATGCAAATATGCTGTCATTTTTCATTATATTGAAGTCTATGGTGAAAAAGTACAACGAAAGTCCTTTATAAGAGTATTGTACCAAGACACTTCTTGTCATGCGACAATATTGACTAAATTTTATCTACTCCTTTACTACATATATGTACATATGTAGTATTAATTAATAATAACATAACATAACATTCGTGATTAACACTGCTGTAAGATTTATTTTTGTCAAATGTTCTATTTGATTTTCAGAGCACATTTTCCGGTGATAGGGAATGGCAGATCAACGATGGCCAAGACGAAATTGCCAAAGAAGCTTATGAATCTTTATTGAGAGTGTCCCTGTTGCAGCCGACCACTGAAACCTTTTACAACTTTTCCCTCGAAGTTCAGAAAAGAGCCGACAAAGAATATGGATATAAATTTGAAGAGAAAGAACAGGTAATGTCATAACTTATCTAGTCATATCTTTCTCGCTTAAGCGATAGCCCCGCCCCTAAGCAATGTTTATGACCAATGAGTACCCAGGAATTACTGAGTCAACGATCACTTCCGTGTTCAGCTGTATGTATTAGGGCGGGTTCGCACGACAAGGTTTTACGGTTTAATAGCCCGAGCCCTCGTTTTTGCTTTGCTTTCACATTCTATGGTTTATGGACGGTAAATATTGACGGGCTGGCAAAATACCAGCCCCTTGTAATGGGTGACGAAACTCGACTGATGATTTTTTGTAAAAACTAGCGAAGGAAGCATAGATTTCAGGTAGCAGCGTGGGTGGTCCCGGAAAGGGAACCGTCGCCTCCAGTGACAAGTACGGGCTGTAAACGGCGACCGTAGCCGTATCGCGGCCAAATCTTGACCATGGGAATACCCTCATCCAAAACAATGTATCACTGGAGTTACCCGGTTTATACCTGGAAAAAACGTGCCGTAAAACCGCATCGTGCGAAGCAAGGCCTTACACTTGTCGTTTATGTTTCGACATTTGTCGCAAACGGCCCGCACCAAGCTACCGCGTAACGATTTGATAAATGTACGATGTATGTAACTATCAAAATAACTTTTCCGTACTCAGTTCGGCAAATAGACCGGTAAATGATAGTTTGCTCAAAAGCACACGGATTACGTGCTAAGTCTGGCGAAGGGGCTGCAATTAATTAGACGGCACGCTCGCATCTTGTTTGCCGTATCAACAATACGCCAAAATTACTGCAAACAAAGCTTGCGTGAAAATACTGACATATTAATACCTTACCCCAGTCAGCCTTTTGTAAGCGAGCGGGCTTTTACTATTTAATATTGTCAATTTTCCAATTAATCGAGGTGTCGCAACAGGTGAACTTCTTCGTTGGAGCTTTCTACGATGGCGTTTATTTGCTGGGCATGGCTCTGAACGAGACCCTCACCGAAGGTGGAAATATCCTCGACGGATACGCACTTACGCGTAAGATGTGGAGTAGAGATTTTCACGGTGAGTTTTTGTATATAAGGGTGCGTCTGCACCGAAGCGTTTCAGCGAGGTTGGCGGGATAGCCTCGAGGCTCGTGTGTGAACACTGCCCAACTCGCGATAACGCTTAATATGTGACAATCGCGATAAAGTTAATATGCGACAATCTTTGTGCAGGTATTACGGGTCACGTTCGCATCGATGGCAACGGAGACAGGGACGCTGATTACTGTTTGAAGGACTTGGATCCTGCGACGGGTGTCTTCAAAGTTGTGGCTCACTATTACGGTGTCGGAAGGACTTATGCACCAGTCGACGGTCAGAGTATCCACTGGCCAGGTGGAAGACGTTCTCCACCTCCTGATGTTCCAAAGTGTGGCTTCCAGGGAAATCATCCCGATTGTTTCCCGTTCCAAAACGGTACGTTGTTGAGTGGTTCAAGATCAGTCGGTCAATCGGAAGCGTGATATGTACTTCGAGGCTTAATAAATACTTCGTTCGGTATTTATCTTTTAAAATACTTTTCTTCAATATAAATAGTAAAGCTAGGTTTACACGGCCAGTATATTGAATTGCAGCCGATGGCAACGCACTGAGGACGACGCCGCTTATTCACAATAATTGCTAAACGCTACAGCCACCGACTCGCCGTGTCGTCAACAATAATAAATTATCTGGGTTTTTTTTTCATTATTATCTCTTGATGATTTATTCCGCGGTAATAAAAAAATAAAATTAATAATACCCCGTGACGACACGGCGAGCAGGTGGCTGTAGCGTTTAGCAATCGTGAATAAGCGACGATGCCCCATTCAAAGTGCTCATACTACTTGTTTACACAAATTGCAACACCCAAACACTGACCGAAAACACTGGCCTAAGTAATTGTTGTAAACGATCAATTTAATAGTAAATGTCAAGTATGAAAAACACCATTTAATTAATATTTATAGTAGCGCAAGGTAGCGAAAAAGTAGCCGAAAATCGGAAAAGTTACTGACCCAATAAAAATACATACAGGCCTTATTATAATTCCATTTAACTGGAATGATTTCTCAAATGTGAAATATAAAATGCTATTGCAATTACTATATGTATATACCTAATAGCGCAAGGGTCTGCCTGGATGGATAACCGCGGAACGCTCGCATACACTCACGGCACGTACACGTGCACTCACTCCCTCACATATACACTTACGTAAACGGGTAGCGCTCGCGCTCGCATTTTTTAACTACCTATGTATGTATTATATTTTGAACTACTAAGTACACTATAGGTATATACGTAAATAATAACAACCCAATAACACTTTTCACTTTCATATTTGACAAACACCATTTTATACTTAATATACTGAAAATTGCGAATATAATACTGAAAATAGCCGAATTAAATACTAGGCCTTATTTGAATAATCAAATAGAATATCGACTACGCCGACTGTCCTTCAAACTATCGCAAACAGGAATGAATTTAAAATATAACCTTTGATGAGTTAGCGTGCGTCTATGGTGAAGCGTTTACACGAGTTAAGCGTAGAGGTGGGAGACGCTAAACTCGTTAAGACGCTTCGACGTAGACACAACCTTATTAATGATCATTAATGACTATTATTATACAGACATGCTCTTCTTTACACGCTGCTTCTCCATTAGTGACGAACGTAATCGTGTATACCACGATAGGTTTCGGAGTCTTCTTGGCATTTGTGGCGACGTTGACATTTTTGGCTTACAAGTGAGTATCTCAATATTAAACTAGTCCGACCGATCAACATACTTTTGTTAACATATGTTTAAATATTTTAAGGCATATGAGACTATCGGCTGATCTGAACAACATGTCCTGGCGCGTACGACCAGAGGAAGTGTTGCTGGAGGGGAAACCGTTCGGCTCCAAGTTGGGTCTTCAAAAAATTAACGATGTATTCAAAGTAATTTAAATAATTTATACGACAGTTACATTGGTGGGGCGATAATTTATCAGGGATTGTTTTTTTTTTGAGTAGTTATCTTACGGATTGCACAGCGCACGAGCGTCCATTGTGTCGTGCAACAGTCTTCCCCTAGCTCAAGTCTACACGACGATAGGAATATACAAAGGGAACAGGGTAGCGATTAAAAAAGTTATAAAGAAGAAGGTAGATCTGAATAAAAAGCTCCTGTGGGAAATAAAACAAGTATGTTTGCTATAAATACAATACTCGAGAGCGTATTGTGAAATTTATACGCATGCGTTTGAGATTGTTACTGAGTTATATAATGAAATATGATTAGGTTTAATAAAGCAGGTAGTGACTAATTAAATGACTTTGTAGGTAAGAGACGTGTCAAACGAGAACACCGTGAGATTCGTAGGAGCGTGTATCGAATGTCCTAACATATTGATTCTTACAGAATACTGTCCGAAAGGTTCGCTCAAAGACGTTTTGAATAACGATGCTTTAAAACTAGATTGGAACTTCAGAATGTCGCTCATTCAAGATATCGTCAAGGTAAATATTTATAAAAAAGTTAACAAGAAAGAATGCAGTTTGAGTTTGAGTCATCATTTTCAACCTTTCACCATCCACTGCCGGATCTGCCTCTCCAATCCTCTTCTATTCCTGTCTGTCTTGACTCTTTGACTCTACACATTCCTCTTAATTCGTCGGCCCATCGTCCACTTGGTCATCCTAGCTTTCTTTCACATCCTCTCGGATACCATTCAAGTAATCCATCGCATCCATCCATTCTTCTCGCTGTCCAACCCACTGCCAATTCAGCTTATTCACACGTTCCGCTATATCTGCCACTTTTCTCATGTATTCCTCTTACGATCCCTTCTTGTTATACCAAGCGTAAATCTTACGTAGTAATCTTGAAATCAGCATCCACGTTACACGTCCATACATTGAGTTTGTATATATGACAAAAATGCTAGTGGCACCAAATGCATCAATAACGTGTAGCTTTAAGGCACACGCAAACTTACCACACGCTACGCCACACACGTCTTCTGATGAAATCCTAAACGCATGAATTTCCTAAGTTTTATATGGCGTAGGCCGTAGAGGTATACGTGCAACACCCCACTCCACGTCACAATTCATAGCAAATAGCGTCAGGTCGCGCGTCACGTCACATGTCGTGTGGTATGTTTGCGTGAGTCTTTTAACACACACTGTTAGAAGAAACTGAAATTCAAACTAAAATGTTAAAAAACCAGACTATGTATACAACAACAATGAATATGAAATGCTAGTAATGTGTATATAACGTAAACTTTTTTTATGTTAAGGGCATGTCATATCTTCATAGTTGTGAAGTGATGGTTCACGGAAGGCTACGTTCGTATAATTGTCTGATCGACGGAAGATTTGTACTAAAAATATCCGATTTTGGTCTGTCGACGTTGATGACCCCCACTGAAGTAATAAAAGACCAAAATTACTACAACAGTACGAATTGAACTAACTAATCAATGAATACAATGACTAAAATGTACGTACATCGCATACTAACGTTATAACATTTCAGAATTGCTTTGGATAGCTCCAGAGCTGTTACCCGTAACCGTAATACCCGGAATACCAGCCACGCAAAAGGGAGATGTTTACAGTTTTGGAATCATCCTAGAAGAGATAGTCGTCAGGGGTGGACCGTTCGAAGTCGCCCGTCAATTTTTAGACCCTCAAGGTGTGCAACGGTAGATATATTTACAATTCCATGCACCGAGCTCGGTTTGTAATCGTGTTTCATATTCGTTTTAGATATTATAAATAGAGTAAGCGCTAGGGAAACGCCTCCGTTTCGACCGGCTGTAGAGCAGAGGGATTGTCCAGACAGTTTGATGGAGTTAATGGAGAAATGCTGGAACGACAATTCAGAGGAGAGGCCGACGTTTGACTCGTTGAAAATAACAGTGCGCTGCATAATGAAGTAATAGTAGTTGTGATATACATAGCTCAAATGAAGTATTTGTAATAAATATTAAAACTAGGTGTATTTCAGAGGTTATTGCGACAATCTAATGGACGATCTATTAAAACGTATGGAACAGTACGCTAATAATTTAGAAACTCTCGTAGAAGAAAAGACGGAACAACTTTCGATGGAGAAAAAACGTTCTGAAGAATTGCTATATCAAGTATTACCAAGGTAAATTGACATACCATATATGTACATATGTATGTAAAGGTATGTTTGTCCATCAGCACCGCTCCACACACTTCTTTTGTAATCATTTTAATTATTATTAGGGTACCCCATTCATGTCAATAATACACAGCTGTTGATCGTCAACGGACAAAATACCTCTATACCCTGTTCAAAGCAAGGAGGGCTACTTTCTGCACTTTGCTTATTTATTTATTTATTTAATTAAAATACCATAAAAAGATAATTAATTACAAACAAAAAAGTAACTTAAAGCTAAAATTACAAAATAAACTTATTTATTAGCACTTGTACAGACGTGTTGTTTTAAGGCTGCCAGGAATCTATCAATTTGGTTTATTTTTCTAACACCTGGCAATCCATTGTATTTAACAACACCCCTGTACAAGATACTTCTCTTAAATATGAGGGTCGAATTATGTGTGGTGGTAATTAATTTTTGGAATTAATCATAGAAATGTCACTAATTTAGTAATAAGTTCTTATCTATGTAACTTAAAAATGCACACATTTATGATTTCACTTACATTCATTCAACATATTTCTTATACTAGTTAATCATCTATATTAAAAATACTCCGCATAGCTCTATTTTGCAATATTTGCAACCTATCTATAATTATTTACTCAATTTTAAAATGATCGTATGATTAATATACACAAAAGCGAAATTTGGCGCGCTTAACGTTACCATACGATCAATAAACAATTCCCGTAATGTGACGTCACCGGTCACGATCACATCACGCCACGACTCACGACAATAAAATTGTTTGACATCAATATTTTGCCCATACAACCGGAGCGCTGCGCTGGTCTAACACTTCGTGACACGGCCATATACGAGCATGGTGAAACACAGCAACACACAGTATACACATAATGGGTGACTTGATGGCCATTTATTACCATCTATTGGACCTGAACAAATGATCATCATTGGCTATTTTTCAAAAAGGCATAACTTCTTGTGGTGAAATTCTCAAAAAACTGTCCTACTGTAAAGCAGGGTATAATTGTACTATACATACTATTCATTTTACTTTCAGACTTGTTGCTCAACAATTAATGGCTGGCGAAATGGTACAACCGGAACAATTCGAATGCGTTACGATATACTTCAGCGACATAGTCGGTTTCACGGTACTCTGCGCTCAAAGCACACCTATGGAGGTAGTCGATTTGCTGAACGATCTCTACAGCACCTTCGACAGAATAATAGGATTCTACGACGTGTACAAAGTAGGCACTTCAACCAAGTCAATACATACCGGGTATATGAACGAGTATATTATTGAGTATCGTTACAGGTGGAGACAATAGGAGACGCTTATATGGTCGTATCAGGTTTACCGGAAAGAAACGGCGATAATCACGCTAGAGAGATATGTCTGATGGCACTGGCCGTATTGGATGCTGTGAAGACATTCACCGTTCGTCACACACCCGATTACCAATTGAAGATACGCATCGGTATACATTCCGGGCCGGTCTGTGCTGGAGTCGTCGGTGTTAAGATGCCTCATTTTTGTCTGTTCGGTGACACTGTGAATACCGCATCGAGGATGGAGTCAGCTGGAATACGTAATAAGATACTGATTAAAATTTATATCTCCAAAGCTAATATCGCAAATGACAGCAAGCCTAGCGTTATTAGTTTCGGATACAAATTTTTGAAAACAATACTGGTTTTTTACCCTGATTTTATATGATTTGGTGGTTTGATTTCAGCTCTGAAGATTCATATGAGTGATGCGACCAAGCAAATTTTGAATAAGTTTGGTACATTCAATATGGAACTGCGCGGCGAGGTTGAGCTTAAAGGCAAAGGGAGAATGTTGACTCATTGGTTGATCGGTTGTTCAGAGCCAGATCCGAGACCCCCGACTCCAATTTTGGCTCCGACTGACGGTTTGGAAATTTCGCCATTTCCGCTCATCTTCCCTGCCGTCGTTCTCAATAAAAATCCTGAAACTTAATTGTGGAATGATCGCTGGATGAAAATGTGCCATAAATTACTGAATGTATTTTCGTGCTAATTAGTATTATGTTTAATATACGTATATGTATATATTTTTTTAAAGAAAGAATATGGAAAGAAATGTATAAATGTTTTCAATTTTACATGCGATATAAAATGTTTATTATAACACAATGTATGCCCATTGACAGTATAATAGTATCTATTTTTCATTCTATTTTCAAATTAGAAAAATTAACTAGTGTAGTGATCAAAATTTGTATAGAAAAATCATATATTTTTATGTGAGATAAAATATACATTTATGTACTTAAAATCAAATTAAATTGGTATAATTATGTTAATTTGTAGATGCAAATATAAGTGCGAAAGTAAGTATGTGAAGTTCACAGCAAAAACGTTTTTTTAACGAAAAACTTAGTATAACATTTTAATAATTTTAATTAGTTAGCAATATTTAAATTTAATTATTCATCATATTAAAAAGTGGGCGAGTGCCGATTACTGTACATTTCGATATTATAAATGTTATCATTTACATATGTGTTTCAAAAAAAACCAAAATTGTATTTGTAACTGTGTGTGTGTGTATGTATAAACTGTAATATATCATAAAGTTATTTGATTTCTGTAAAATAAATAATTATAAAGTATTACATAAAAAAAATCATATATTTTAACAGAAACATTAGAAATTAATTACATTTATAATATAATTACATGAAAGTGTATTTTCTGAAGCTTTAATGTACTACATAAAATTAAAATTACGTATGAAAATATCTCTTTTCTTATATATTTTATATGACACTGTCGAATCGGCTGATAGAGTCGCTGCACAAAATCCAGGTAATCTCATACGAAACAGCTCTACCGTCTTTTGGTCTGTTCTGTTCTTTGAACGGCAGACATGCCGTCAACGAACTTCGTACGAAACAGAACGTTTGCATTATTAAACATTCCATCCTTGAGCGATACGATGATGAACTGCAAACGCGTACAAACAATTCATAAATATTTTGGATAATTATATGTGAAACCACAAATGTTAATAACGCTCACTTGAGATTTCTTAAAATGTGTTGCGAGCATGTTGCCAATATTTTGCGTATGGCTGAGATCGAGAGCGGCGTCGACTTCGTCCAAGATATACAACGGAGCCGGATGAAACAGCAACATGGCTAAAATCAACGACAGAGCAACGAGAGAACGTTGACCACCGGACAATTCACCCAATCCTTCTTTCCACATACCGTTGAATCCGACTTTAACCTGAAAGTTCAAAATTTTACAATTTTGTGCAGACCATGGTCTGTTGTCTTAACAAGAGAGTACACAATTTGAGTTTGAGCATTTACTTCTTCTCGCCACGTTAGTCAAAAAGAGTCAAAAGTTTATCTCTTTCATGCCCTCTAATCTTTGTTCCTTTTTAACACACAAAGTTGTTACTCTATTGCTAAAAAAAAACAGACAATTACCTCCAATCCGTCCACGACTGACATTCCTTCAGGCGGTATGAGTTTAGCTTGAGCTCCCGGCAATAGCGTACTAAATATAGAACCGAAATCCTTATTGACTTGTTCACATGCCTTAATAACGGCTTTACGTTTCGTCGTGTCCAATTCCTTGATAGTGCTAATTAAAGTACATCGATCGTTTTCCACTTTAGATTTCTTTTGTAGTATAGCAGTGTGCTGAAACAATTCAACGGTCCTTCAATGATTCTATCCATACTTATACAAAATAACTCGTTTCATGAAAATACCTGTTCTTCCTCTTTCCCGAGAAGCGTCTGCGCACGAGTGTTGAGATTACGACCGAGTTTATCTTTCAATTTCTCCAACTGAGATATGCGTTGACCGGCCGAGCGAGGATCCCGTTCCTTAAAGTCGTACAGGCCACCAGGTTCGCCAAAATATTCACGTTCTGATGCTATCCATTCGTATTGATTCCTCATTGCTTTAATCTATGTATGATTTAGATTAAAACATTAACAAAAGTCAATATTACTTCAAATTATATATGTACATATATATATAAGCCGCCTTGAAGAGAAACACCTCCACGCCCTTTCTCCCCAAGACCCTCACATGAGGCCACCACCTCCCCCAACGAATATAGTCTGTTGACCTTTCCGTTGGGGACAGACGGTTGTCCAGTAAGGCCGGAACAACCGCGTATCTCTGCTGAAATAAAATAAAGAAGACGCAAAAAAAGAAGAAATTTTTTTTTTTTTTTTTTTTATTTTACTCTTATGGGCTCAGACCATAGTATTTCCAAACGGAGTACTTTTTCCCGAAAGATTGGGCGAAAGTCTCAAAGGCCCTGAAAGACCCCTTATCCGCAACCAAATTGCCATGGTACAAAGGGCCCATCAGGGACCCTCTGATAGCTCTGAGGAGAACACCACACTCCAAACCCATACCCGGACAGGACCACAGAATGTGATCCGCATCCTGCTCTGGAAACGAGCACTGGCAAACAGACCCAAATAAACCAATTTATGATTGAACCTCCCATGACTAGTCAAGAATTGGCTGGTCCAAAAATTGGGCGTCAATCAAGTTCGCTTAAGTCTTACTGTGACTAGTGGAAAAAATGTATATGTCTGTCTGCCTCGATGCGAACGATCCCACCGATTCTGCCAGGCGTCAAAGGCAGTCTCTTCAATGCGTAACAGTAAGCTCCTCCAGTACTGGGGGTTGGCTTACTGTTCTCGGGTGGGTGAGGGGAAATGAATTCCCGCCACGACGGCGTCAAAAGACTTTTTGAGCCTTGACCGAGCAGCTCTGGTCTGAATTTTCAGGTCCAGAGAAAGAACCCCAGCAAGAACCGGTAGCGCATCAGTAGGTGTAGTACGGTAAGCATTTGTCAGAGCAATGAGAGGCGCACGTCGCCCACTATTAAGGGCTCGACGTACAGTAACTAAAAGGGTATGTGATGCCCAAATGCTAGATGCTTATGCAACACAGTTTATGAAAATGGCTTCATACCCCAACTGCCTCTCTCGGAAGCCCAGACCCCAGGTACGGCCGCAGAGTCTATCGAGTCTGCAAAAAGCAGTCTTAGCCTTCTCCAGGATAAGCTCAATGTGGGGACTTTGTCAATTGTTACGCCCAAATATTGAACGAAGCCACCAAATTTAACTTTGGAACCTCCGAACCTTATTGAAGGCTCCCGACATAGTGAACCCTTCACCAAAAGGCCTTCTGTCTTGGTCGGCGAAAAAGACAGTTTATTAAGAATTGCCCAATCATTCAAAGAGTGAAGGGCAGCTGTTGCTCTAATCTCGAGCTCACTACGCGACTTCGCATGCACAATGAGCGTAAGCGACCAAACTGCAACCCACTGGAATGTCCACCTTGAATATATCATTCAACAAAATATTCCAAAGAATGGGACCTAACACAGAGCCTTGAGGACAACCAATAGTGATATCGAGAAAACCAACATGTCCACCCAGTTCATATACCATTTTTCTATTATAGAGGTAGCTAAATTGCCAATAAATTAGGGTGGAGATTCAAAAATGAAAACTTCACTAAAATAATCGGCCACCAAGCATGATCGAAGGCACCAGCTATATCTAGAAATATCAGAGCGACGTATTTAGAGGATGAGCTAGAAGCTTCCTGAAGAACAAAGCGAATTGCATCGTCGGTAGAACGACCTGGTCGAAAACCAAATTGCCTTGAAGATAAGGCAGAAGAGTCTTCAAGAACGGCATTAATTATTTTGGCAACGAGTTTCTCTAGTACTTTCCCTAACACTGGAAGACTTATGGGACGATAGGATTTAGGGTCGCTACCCACCTTAGTTGACTTAGGCTTCTTTAAAACTTTTAGGAGACCAATACTCGCGGAAATACCACAAAATACCACCGCTCACGACAAGTGCCGAAGTGGAAAAAATATATGTATAATAGCCCAAATCCGTCTGTCTGTCTGTCTGCTGATAACGTTCGCCTCAGTAAATGATTAAAAGACACGAACCGTCCGCGCGCGAGTGGGATTTGAACCCGTGATCACCAGGTTGGAATGAATCGTGCTAACACTATCATTCAACAGAGGCGATGACGGGCCTGCTACGATTTGACAATATAATATCTTAATACATAGGCTCGCGACTTTGCTAAATTGTTACGTGTTGTATTATAACGCGCCATCTATGCAACAACTATAAAAATTATTAAATATACATATATGTATGTACATACTCAAACAAACTTACGTTGATATTCAACGGGCTTACACAAGTACAATATAAACAGTAAACGGTACCTTATCTTCACAACTGGCTGCATCGGATTGAATCTTATCTATTTGATGCTCCAGTGATTTGATTTCGAGTTCAATATCTGAGTTTGACGCTAGCAATTGTTCTTTCTTCAGAGTGATGACTTTAATTTCCTTGCTTTTCATTGCGATTTCTGATTTCTTTTCCTTGATTTTTGAATTGATAACTTTAACGACTTCCTACAAGTGTAGAATAATATAAATTATTACACGTGAAAAATAATTGAAAACAATAAATTGACTAAAAATAAGATTAAGTTACTTTAATTTCATTCCATTCTTCGTTGTATTCCTCTGCTTGTTTGGATAGTTGGTCAAGATTTTCTTCAGCGGTTTTTAACTGATCCTTTCCATTCTCGACGCTCTTCTGCAATTCAGTTACTTCCAACTTGAGTGTCTCAAAGCCTTGTTCCAAATTTTTCCACGAATCTCTACTCTTCTCAGCTTTACGTTTCTTCTTTTTAAGATCATCTTCAACAGACTTCATCTGCCTTTCTCTGTGCCCTTGCAGATCTTTCATTCTCTCTTCGAGTTCTTTACCAATTTTGAAGCTCTCGTCGTGAGTTTTTTGCAACTCGGCAATCTCCTTAGTCAAATTGTCAATGTTTGTCTTCAACTTGTCAATTTCGCTATGAGTCTGATGACTTTCTGTCATCTGCATTTGTTGTTTTGCAGCGTTCAATTCACGAACTCGACGTTCGTACTTCTGTTTCGAATTTATGTAAGTATTGTACGTTTCCCTCATCGATTTCACATCGGATTCAACCTTTTTCAATTGATTCTGAATAGGCTCTATTTGAAGTTCGACTTGTTTCAGTTCTTCCAATTTCAAAAGCATTGAGCCTCCCTAAAATTAAACGCATTTTAATACGTTTACATAAAAACCCATCACAAAATTACAAATAAACACACTAACTTTGATTGCTGAACCACCGCTTAAAGTACCACGTGGATCGACAACGTCGCCATCTAAAGTAATGCATCTCTTTTGAATATTCGGATGAAAAGCAACTTTCTGACAAATTCCGAGATTAGGGCATACAAATGAATCTCCAAACACCCATTCCATTGCAGGCTTTAAATACGATTCGTACTCGATCAACGATAATGATGTCTTACTATCTTCTGGCCCAACCTATATCAAGTAAATAAATAGAAACTCTCAATATAAATAGCTCAATAGAAACCCTTAATCAAAACTATCTAAGTCAAAATTAATAGGTTAATAATACACATGTTCATACCAATTGTTCAGCACGTCTAATTTTCTCCAGTTCGATTTGTCTGCCTCGAATTTTATTCAACGGTACCATCGTAGTTCGATATTGAAGCTGTCCATTTTTCAAGATGATCTTGCTGGTTTGGTCCGTATCTACTATGACGTTGTACAACTACAAAAAACGAGTCAAATTGCATTGAAGTACATATATTAAAAGTAACATTTATTTCATTGATCATTTACCTTTCCGCCTCCAGCAATCTCTAAAGCCATACAATAAGTTTGATCCTCGACGGTAATAAGGCGACAAACCAAGCCTTTAACTTTCCTTCTATCGAAATTAGGCTCCGGATCTTTGTATTGAAAGTTGCATCGTCTCAATTGTGATCCCAAAATATCGCATCTTTCGGACATTTTCTGTACCGCAGAAACTAATTCGTTACGTTGAGACTGCATCTCAGACAGTTTGTTATCATCATAGTTGATATTATCAAGATCATTCTAAAAAAAAAACCAACGCATAATATAGTAAATAGTTTAAAAGCACTATTTACTATATTATTACTACACTGTTATTTGTATTATATGTGGTTACCTTTAATTTGGCAACTTCTTTTTCAATAGAATCAATGTTAGCTTGTTGCTTTTTATATTGTAGAGTCGAAGTTGAAGCTTCTTTCTGCAACGTTTTCAATTTTTCACTGAGATTATTCTTTTCCATCGTATGCTGACTAATCAAAGTAGATGCTTCCGATGCAGATGTTTTAGCAGCTATGTATTTACGAACAAAATTGTACAATTAAAACACAAAAGTTAAACTATTCAATGTGAATACATATAATAAAACAACTACCGATCAGTTGATCTTGCAAAGATCCTTGCCCCGATTCCGTAACCTGAAGGCCGGAACTGGCAGCTTGAAAATGATCCTGAGCTTCAATTAGCAATTTGGCGTCATCCTCCATTTCTGAACGTAGCGAACCGAAAGAATTTTCCATCTGTAAAAATTCAATTCAATTATAATTACAGTATTAAATTACACAGATCTAATAGCAATTTAGGTAATATACCTGATCCAACTGATTTTTTTTTGATGCGTAAGCTTTTTCATCGTCGTTTATGCTATTTTGTAAGAGTCGATGTTCACTCTTATGTGCTTTTAAGTTATCCTGAGTCGATTTAGTCTTTGCCGATATTTCCGCTTCGATGGCTTCTTTCTCTTGCAGTTCCTTTTCAATAACTTGCAATATACCTCCAGATTCCTTTTAAAAACAAATGTAAACCATTACTTTAAAGCTGCATAATAATATTGCAATTAAATTAAAAATAACTTACCTTATCTAGTCTCTCGCTCATTTTAACTATCGTTTTATCGATTTCTTGAGATTCTTTTTTATTGTCCACAATTTTCTTTTGCTTATCTTTTATCTGATCTTTAACGTCTTCCAACATTTTCTTCGAATTTTTCGAATTTTCTTCTGCAGCAACATACCTAATAAACATCAACTTAATATTAGGTACATAAACGCCTGTCTATTGGTCTACTGTCAGATATTGCATTTAACTCTTCTTTTTTTCTGTAACTTTCTCCTCAAACTATTATAATAATGCAATACAACAGAACTTACTTCCAGGCAACATAAAGCCGTACAAGATTTTCCAATTCTCTGACAACTTTCTGATATTCTTGATATTGTGAACGTTCTTCTTTCAGTTTGCTTAATTTTGGAGATATTTCTTCTTTGATAATCTAAAATTAAAATTTTACTTTCGTTTTAAATAATAAAATAAGAACTGAAATGTAATATTACATATACATATTACGTACATCATTTAACTCTTTCAACTTGGCATCTTTCTTTTCAATGGTTCGTTGCGTTTCCTGTTTCTTAGTCTCATACATTTTAGTTCCTGCCGCTTCTTCGACCATCGATAAAATCTAAAAACACCCACATCGTAAAATTCCATGTATAATATTCATATTTTTAAAATATAACATAAATATTTTTAAAAAATCAACCTCAGGCGGCTTCATATTCAAAACTTTTGTGATACGTCCTTGCATAATCAAAAAATGAGGATTGTTAACGTTCAACTGCACGGAACAAAACAAATCGGTGACGCGTTTATTTTGCACGTTCATACCGTTGATGAGATACTTATTTTTACCACCGATAACAACCTAAAAAATGGACATTGTTAAAAAAAACAATCACAATGAGATCAAAGAGCTTAGAAAATAACGAGGAGAACTTTAAGGTGAATGCGAAATCTGCAGCGGCGACCATAATAATACTCTTCTTCTTAATAAACTTCTCACAGTTAAAGTTCATATATCCTTATAAGCAGGCTTACCATAAGTCCCGGTTTGACCGGTATTGTCCCGGTTTGAAAGCGTATCCTTATGTACTGACCAGTTTGTCATTTTTATCCCAGTTTGATATATTGTACGCGTACATCGTTTCATTCTTCGGAAAACTAGTAACTTCCCGTTGACAGTGTCATCGGGTGGTTGTCATTTATATGTATACCTATAGTGTATTTAGTAGTTAAAAATGTAGCAAAAATGTAGCAAAAATGTAGTGGGTAGTTAAAAAATGCGAGCGTTCCGCAGATACCCAGCCAACCAGGCAGACCCTTGCGCTACTATTTATAGTAATTGACGAATGCGTCGAACTATTGCGATACTAACCACTCATATTTATACTTTGCTTATCTATATATGTACAACATTTGCTATATATTTATACAACATCCCGCTATGTTTAAAAAAAAAAGGCATATGACCAATGCGTACTGCCAGTTATGACGTATGGATATGAAACGTAGATGCTGAATTCGAGAATGTTCTGTAGGATCCATTGCACACAGAGAAGCATGGAAAGATGTATGCTCGGTATAACAAGAAGAGATCGTAAGAAGAATACATAGGTAAGAAGTGTGACCAAAGTGGAAGGTATAGCGGAACGTGTGAAAAAGTTGGACTAGACTCATAGCGAGAAGAATGGATGGCAGATGGACGCGAGAAATACTGGAATGGCATCTGAGAGGAAGTGAAAGAAAGCAAGGTAGACCGAGTGGACGATGGGCTGATGAATTGAGAAGAATGTGTGGAGTCAAGTGGATGCAGATTGCTCAAGATAGACAAGAATGGAAGAGAATTGGAGAGGCCTTCGTCCAGCAGTGGATAGTGAACGGCTGAAAATGATGAATTCACTATAGCAATTGGACACGATAAAATCTATCTTGATATTACTCATTTTCGGAATGTTCACAGTATTTTGACACAAATAAAGACCTTTTAACAAAAATACACCTATCATTTAAATATAGCAGGAAGTCTAGATGAAGAGAAAGAAGTATTGTAGTAAGTAAGTGTTAAAATTTTAATTTTAATCTTGGAGGGGGGGTGTCCTGGTTTTTTATTTTGAAAAAATGGAAGCCTTAGATATGCTGTTTTGAAAAAAATTTCGCATTTTTTTCAAGTTTGTACAAAATCTAGTGATATTCTTATGAAATTTGGAATAATTTGCATTTTTTTCGAAAAAACGAAGTAATGTTTTAAAAATTTTGCAAAATAAACATTTTTCTGAAGAAAAATTTTCCACAAAATTCGCAAGTGTCCCAGTATGAGAGAAAAATAGCACGGTAAGCCTAGGAAGAAACTGGATTTGATATACACACGATACTTCATATTTTCAAAGCTCTTTGATAGAGAAGATCGAACTGAACATAACTCACCTGACGAGTGATCGAAATCTCATTGTGATTTTCGTACCCAATGGGCGACTGGTTTTTATCGGAATTGTCAAAGGCTATAGTGACACTGGCTTTAGTGATGCCCGCTTGACCCGACTTGTACACCAGGTCTTGAAGACTACCAGCTCTCACCTGCAAACAGACGATCGAGAACGTCAAGTCGGGATCAATCAATCAACAATAGTATGTATATTGAGTGGTACGTACGTGCGAAAGATTGGTGATGCCCAGTACGAAGCAGATGGAATCGAGGATGTTGGATTTTCCGGTGCCATTGAGGCCAGTGATCGCGTTAAATTCGCGATCGAAGCCTTTGATTTCCACTCGGTTGCCGTACGATTTGAAACCGTCGAGAATGATCGATTTGATGTACATGGCGACTGTTCCATGAGTAACCCACGCTTCGCGCCAATTTCAAACGCCAACCGACACTGACAGTGACAGTTGTCGTAACAGCGATAAACACGACCAGCCACCGATTCGCGTTGATGCGTTCTGCGCGGCTCGCCTGCAGCGCTTAGGTCTGTACGTGGTTGTGCGGTCATATATAGAGTATTGACCGCCATCATAGACCGTTCAATGGTTGAGAGCTTAAACTTGAAATTTTCATTATAAAAATAGTTGGCTCTTGACTGTTAGGTCGCAGCGGTCGCCAACCTTTAGGACCTCGCGGACCACTAAAACTCAAAATCTTGAATCCCGCGGACCACTACCATGATTGTTTCCATAAAAGTAACATTCTAAATATGAAATGATAGATAACTACACTTGTTTTTGCACTCCAAGCTATGTATTTGCAACAAATTGGATATTGATATCTATATATTGGATGTTAACATAATGACCTTATAATGATATATATATATATATAGCTGAATTTCCCGGCGTTGCTCGGGCGGGTGAAAGTTTATGATATATATTCTCCAATACAAACAAAATGGTTTTGGATGCTATCTACCAGTACTTGCCGATTGTTTATTAAATTTTTGCGATTTTTTTTTTCGTAGCCGGTGCTTTAAATACCAAAGAATCCCTTTGATAGCTTTGTTCAGATACCTACAACTGAATATAAATAAATGGAAAGAAACAGCTAAAACTTGGACGGTGCGAGAAATAGTTATTGTCTTTAAACATTAGTGCTCTGTTTTACACGTAGGCCAGGTAAAACAAAGCACTAATTGGTCGACGACGGACTACTTTGAACCGAGTCTCTCTGATATCAAAATAAGTCTCGTCGCAGTCGAAGATGTACTCAATGGGCTATATCAAAGGTACAGTTTGCTGCGAAGGTTCATTCTTCACTCGGTTGTTCATTGAATTCAAACTAGTAGTCCTAAACTCAAATGATTTTAAGTATAATCTTATCGGCTGTCGGCTGTCATCGTTCGTATATGGGAGCTCTGAGCTCGTCAAGGTCAAGGTATACCATAGCAGGGAATACTTGGAAGGTTATACGACTATCTGCCCTGCTCTAGAAGTAAATCATTGATGTATTAACGTAGTTCAATTATTGGTCAATTTCACACTTGACTGACGTTTCAATATGTCAACAATGCACATATACACGCTTCTCCAATACACTCTCAGGGAGGCGATTGTCAAACGGTAGGAGGTACAATCACTGGGGGTACCACTTCCGGCGTGCGGCTAAAAGACAAGTACCAACAAAATTTGAATGAAAAATTGAAACGAATGAAAACATTTATACTCCAGTTCAAAAAACAAAATTGATTAAAAATTATGTATATGGGGGCCCGTCGACCCCTGATCCGACCCCTTCCAAAACCCACCTACGGTCTGAGTTAGGGTATCGTGAGATAGTATACCAAGTTTGGCGGTTCTAAGTTGAAAACTGTAGATTTGCATAGCGGAACGACACATACACAAACACAGAAAGAAAGAAACAAACAAACATTGAATTTTATATAGTAGATAAATGATATATTCATTATGAAAAATGCAAAAAAAAACATTTTAAATTTCATTTTATTAAAAAATAATTATCAGATATCATCAGATGGGTGATATGTAGGATACCTGGGTGTCCAACGTCTTTAACTTTTGCAACAATTCCTGAACGATATCCAATCATGCTTGCGGCACCGTCTGTGCCAACACATTTCATCCATTCGATATTGTGTTACAGGAAATAACCATTAATTGCGTTGAAAATTTTAGAGCCGGTTGTTCTACCCGGTAAGGATAGCGAACAGAGGAGTTCTTCCTTTAATTCTCCTTGGCAATTAAACCTCACAAAACAAAGAATTAATTAATTAATTAATTATATCTGTTGATTCGTCGAGTTGAATTGAATAAAACGTAGAATTGCTCACAAGTGCAATCACTTGATTTTCAATATCTTCGGCCATGTCTTCAATTCTGCGCTTCACAGTGTTAGCGGACATAGAAATTCCTTTCAGTTTCTGGACAGCCTGTTTCCCCAAAATCTCTTCACAGGTTTATAATAAGCAATTCTTTTCCAATCGTATGCGTCTTTTTACATCCCGCGATTTAAAGTGCTATCAAATAAGAAGATTTTACTAGGGACTTATCTTCAACAAACATTGTTGCTAATGAACTTTTTTGCTTTTGCAAATTTTCACGCATCCTTTGGAAGTATTCAACTGGCTTTTTAGCTAAATCTGGGTGTTTTGTTTGAAAGCTTCGGGGCATCATTGGATAAACTCTCAGAACACATAATACAAAGTGACCGTGGATCCAGTTTACTTCCAGGTTTATGAATAAATCCAAACTTCAAGTAGTCCGCATCATACTTTCTTGAAACTTTGAACTTCTTCTCTCCACCTCCAGTTCTAATGTCCTTCCTTGCGGTGGCTGCGGAGACTCTGATTCCATTAACCAGCTCATAGCAACGCGATGTATTACCGAAGAAACGCAAAGTGATTCCTTCTCATTCATTGGGGTTATTTTATTCGAATCTAAATCCAAACAAGAAATGAGATACATAGTTTACAAACTCTAGCTCTTTGATGCTATTAAAATATCACACCGTGCACAGTTAAAATAAAAATATCACTGGTCACTTACCTAAGAAGAGTATCGTATCGAATAAACAACAGTATAGCGTTGACGAAAATTCGCTTCTTGAATAAGCCCAGCAAAACAAAACAATCGGACTAGAGTCGTTATTCGCTGAACAAATTGACTTACGGCAGAAACACTTTTGACAAACTTTTTCTCTTTTTCGCCAATTGTGCTGTAACTTGCCGTCCTGCTCGCTATTTTGTTATAACAAACGAGCAAACGGTAAGCAAGGCAAAAACTGCAAAAAAAGTAGAATCAAAATATACTGAAACATTTTAATAGACACGAAAATTGCAAATATGTATTTCAAAATATGCATTTAAAATAATCGAAAGTTTAATTATACCAAATTTTTTTTTTTCACTAAATTTATTGTTTTTAAATTTTATTATGAGATGTTTAAAAATTTAAATAAACATTTAAATGAGGAGAACCAAATGGAATATTATAGTGGGTATAGGGTAACGGATTGTTGTGTCACCAGTATAACGCAGTGGATGTTGATATGGTGTAGTATCCGTCTCTATGTTAATTAAACTTATAATAGTAGTTTAAAAGTATTTATTTTGACAACTTTAAGTACAGTAAGTGATGCAACGCGTACAGGTTTGATGTAGTCGAACACAAGTGTAAGTAGTACGTGGATGCGTGCGATAAATCATTCGCGTGTAGTCCAGAGTAGTGTCCGTGAAGACATACTCCGAGTCAGGTCCGGCAGAGTAGATGTCTTCAGAAGAGAGATTTGTAGCAGTGATGTAGATGGTCATCGTTGAAGGTGGCTCATGATGGCGTCTGTCATCGATGGAAATGGCTCAACTGTGTGATCGAGTTGTGAGATCAGAGAGAACTTACGATACGAAACTGATCGCCGTTATCTATATTACATAAGTGCGCATTTGGGAGCACTAACAGGAGGAGGAATCGAGCGTGTGAAGTTTATTGATACACGAAGTTCTTTCATCTCAAGTTTTAGTGTTATGTGAAAAAAGTCAAATTTAATGAGTTCCCTTTGTCTTGTGGACTTGCTGGTGTGCACCTGTTGATTCCGGGTGCTCTTTGTGTAAAGCGTAGCTGATGTCCTCGTTCCTGCTCGGCTCGTGTATGCGATAATGCATTTATCGGTTCGCGACACGTGTTGTTTATGTCTTTGCTCCAGATTTGTTTTGTGGGAATCTTTATGGGGTCATGACACGTTGATGGTGTCATGTTGTAAAAGACACATGTTTTTAATTAAACGTGCGTTGACGAGAGTCGGGATTCCTACAATAAGACAATAAAACAAAGTCAGAGCTGTTAATTTTTGTATTTGTAAAATTATATTTAAAGTAAAAATGCACCAGACTAATTTTTTTTAAAGGAACGCATTTTTAAAGGGTTATAGTATAGCCATTTAAAAATGCGTTATACTATTCTAAAATACTAAACTAATCATTATATTTAACTTTTTTATATAACAAAATACAAAAAATGAGCTGCAGGTAAAATGATTTTTTTTTTATTGAGCGCTCTTTTCATGGAAAACTTATAAATTCTGTATCTTGATACGTGATAGAATTATTTGTTAGTTATTTCTTACACATATAAAATAATGTATTATTCTGTTACTTTAAGATGCTTTTTAACACAAAAGATTTTAAACAAATCTCACATTGGTGTTTTATCCCCAGCGTGATGTTTCATATGTACATAATTTTCATTCCCAGTTACATTTTAGCATATATCCGGTGTTTTCTCGGCGTGCTGTTTCATATGTATTTCTAAGTAACTGTGTTTTATAAAATATTTTAAACAGATCTTGCATTGATGTAAATCATCCCTAGTGTGAAGTTTCATATGAGTTTTAAAGTTCCATTTGCTGCAAAACATTTTGAACATATTTCACATTTGAATGGTTTTTCCCCACTGTGAACACTCATGTGTCGTTTTAAGATGCAGTTTAACCCAAAAGATTTTAAACAAATCTCACATTTGTGCAAGTTGTCGCCAGTGTGACTTTTAAAATGAAATTTCAATCCTGAATTTGATGCAAAAGATTTTGAACAGGTTTGACATTTGTATGGTTTCTCCCGATTGTGATATTTCGTATGTGTCTTTAAAGCTCCCTCTGATGAAAAGCATTTGGAGCAGATCTCACATTGATGTGACTTGGTGTGAAGTTTCATATGTGATTTTAAGGTCCCAGTTGCTGCAAAACATTTTGAGCAGATCTCACATTTGAATGGCTTTTCCCCATTGTGAATATTCATATGCTGTTTTAAGATGCTGCTTAACACAAAAGATTTTGAACAGATCTCACATTTGTGAGGGTTATCTCCAGTGTGATTTTTAATATGAAATCTTAGCCCCGAGGTTGATGCAAAATATTTTGAACAAATTTTACATTTGTATGGTTTCTCTCCACTGTGATGTTTTGTATGATTTTTTAAAGCTCTGTTTGATGAAAAGCATTTGGAACAGATTTCACATTTAAATGGTTTTTCCCCAGTATGACTTCTCATATGAGATATAAAAGGTGTCTTTGATATAAAAGACTTTGAACAGATTTCACATTTGTATGGTTTTTCTCCACTGTGAATTTTCATATGCGTTCTTAAGGTCCCATTTGTTGTAAAACAATTGGAACAGACCTCACATTTGTACGGTTTTACGCCAGTGTGCATTCGCATATGAATAATTAAATTTTTTTTGATAACAAATGATTTTGAACAAATATCACATTTGTATGGTTTTTCCCCAGTGTGGCGTTTCATATGAATTTTTAAGTATTCCTTAGTTGTAAAACAATTCGAACAGAGCTCACATTTGTACGGTTTCTCCCCGGTGTGAATTCTCATATGTAAATTTAAAGATTTTTTTAATACAAAAGATTTTGAACAGACTTCACACTTGTGTGGTTTATCCCCAGTGTGATATTTCATGTGTATTTTTAACGCCCACTTCAATGAATAAGATTTCGGACAGCTCTCACACTTGTATGGTTTTTCCCCAGTATGACTCCTCATATGAGACATTAAAATTGTATTTGATATAAAAGACTTTGAACAAATTTCACATTTGTATAGACTTTCCCCACTGTGAACGCTCAGATGCATCTTTAAATTTTTTTTAAATACGTAAGATTTTGAACAGATTTCACATTTGTGCGGCTTTTCCCCAGGGTGACATCTCATATGCCTATCTAAGAACAAGCTGTTTGTAAAAACTGTGGAGCATATTTCACATTTGAACGATTTTACCCCAGTGTGAAAACTCTGATGAATCCTTAAATTTTTTTTCCATGCAAAAGATTTAGAACAGATCTTGCATTTGTGTAGTTTTACCCCGCTTTCGACTTTTTCTCCATCAATCTACAAATTAAAACAATTCAATCAAAAACAGTATTACTTTCCATGTCATTTAAGTAAATAATGTGCATGGAATTTCAACTTAGTACTCTAATAAATAATAAGTGAGTAATGATTTCAATGAACCAATATGGGAAATATTACCAGCGAACATTTTCCTTCGGTTTTAACTTGATCGTTGTACGGTGAAATCTCATCTCGGGATGGGCTTATTTTTTTTGTCGTGCTTGATTGTCTTTCATTACCCTTATCATCATTGGAGGAATCATACGAAATTGAATTACGATCAACACTCTCATCCGCATTCTCATTTCCCCAAACTAAGTCATCCAGTAAAACCTCTTCTACTTTTATTTCAGCAGTTTTGGCTAATTTTAGTCTCGCCACTTTGTCATTTTGAATGCATGTATTTTTGAAAGTGCCAAACAATTCTAGAGTAGATTCACACGAGGAGCATATCGTATCGGGCAGCCTATCGTATCTATTCGCCTACAAAGGAAATACAAATAAAATATTCTTATAGAGAATTTATGACTAAGCTATGTAACTAGGCTGAGCTACGAACCTGTAGCTGACAGCAGCTCTGGATTCGTTTCAATAACGAATCGTTATCGTCATACATACGAAAGAAAGACACATCCGGAGCAGAACGCAAACAAAGTCGGCACTCCATCTCTCAAATGTCACTAATAGATGACAAGCACGAATACCAACCGTAAAATTTTACACATTTTTTTTATTAGCATTTTATATAAAATTAGTATATCGCCCGTTGACGATAATCTATACAGATTACAGGAAACAATGTGTAGAAATTCTCTCCTCCCGCATTATTCACAATGGCAGCATCTCTAAACGCAGAGTGGGGAGAATATCCTCAAGTACCAGCGCACGCTATTGTTCGACACTATTCTTTCCATCTTAACTCACAGACTTCTTCTTAAATAAATGTATAAACTAAGAATGTTACGTAAGATGTATGCTCGGTATATCAAGAAGACGTCTTAAGAGGAATACATAGATAAGAAGCATGACCAAAGTGACAGATATAGCGGAACGTGTGAAAAAGTTGAAGTGGGAATGAGCTGGACACATAGCGAGAAGAATGGATGGCAGATGGACGCGAGAAATACTTAAATAAATAATAAATGGTATCCGAGAGTATGTGAAAGAATGCGAGGTAGACCGAGTGACCGACTGATGAATTGAGAAGAATGTGTGGAGTCGACTAGATGCAGATTGCTCAAGACAGACAGGAATGGAAGAGGGTTGGAGAGGCCTTCATCCAGCAGTGGATGATGAACGGCTGAAAATGATGATTAACTTCGTAAAACTGTGACAATGTAAAAATCGTCAAAAATACATTTCTCAACAAACTTGAAGTTTAATTGATAGAGGGTAGGTCCCACACCATGACATAATATAATCTGATTTCAACAAATTGCAACTAAGGTCGCTTTCTTGACCTTAGTTCCAATACTGTTATGTATCCACTCAAATACCCATTGATGGAAGACTGAATTATTTTGTGGCTAACTTTAAATTTTTGTAACAACGTTCAATTTGTTTGTCACATTTGTAGACTGATGTCGTATTTCAGCTTTCTGCAACCTGCTATGGTGCACGCGGATACCGAGTGGGAGCGACCCATGTAACACTCGGTCGCCGGTACTAGGGTTGCCAACTATCAGGTAGACGGTGATCCCAACCCGAGCCCATTGGTTCACCAAGTAACCACACCAGCTACAGATAAAACAAAATTTAATACTTATTTGATCCTCCTTTATTTCACAATACTGCTTCAATCCTTCAAGGCATCGATTCAACCAATGTTTCTAAATAATCTTCGGAACTTTCGTCGTACCATACATTTTGTGGAGTGTCTATCAATGCACATTCATAGAATGTTTTTTATGTTGGATTCTACCCCCCATTATAGCCCACAGGTTCTCTATGGAGTTCAAGTCGGGGAATATGCACTCTTTTCGCGCGCATAGTGCATTTCAATCATTGGAAATAAATTTTCGAACACAATTTTCACTGTTGGGACCTACCCCATGATATGAAAAACATCTCCAGATCTGACCTGCTGAATGTTTGACTGTCGGCTGAATGCACTCGTCGCTCAAACGTTCACCCGATCTTCACCGTACGTAGTGTATCCCATCCTACCTGAACAAGTTAATTTCCAGTCCGATTCAGTAAAATTTTGGCTAAATTTAACCGTTACAAACGCAACAAAAACGACTTTTCATAGACCAAACTTTCGAAGACGACGCCGTAGTCTCCACACTTATTTCGTTTCCACCAGCTTCAATGAACTCTGTTCTTACATCCTACGCACTTTTAAAATGGTTTTGTAGACAGATCTGTTTTAATAGCCGATCTTCTGATAAATTGCTCTTTCTTTGTTTTCCTGAGCCTTTCTTCCTTTCTAAGGATCTTCTTTAGCTAGAGTCAGAATTTCCGATTTCTTCAATGTAGTCAATTGTAGTACTTTTGGCATGTTGAACAAAAAATCACGTAAAACTATGCGAACACTTTTAAAAATCGGTCGTCAACTGTCGGAATAGTGAGAGAAGAGGATCCTACTAATAAAAAAAAAAATCCTTTGGAGAAACATATGGCATTAGAAAAAATTTATACCTGCTCTTGTCCCATTTCTAGGGGTTGACACCTTTCATTGACCGCTACTGTACAACACACACGAAACCAAACCTTAAAGACATGGAAAAATATATCATAAATTAACACTGATAAATTTTTTAAATCATTTTTAATTCACGAACTTGTATTACATAATATTATATCACATTTGTGATAACTTTCGAACGTAAGTACAATTCAGTTATTTTTTTTATATAAGAACAGGTCACCCATTTCCGTGGCTTTTTTTCATATGTCGTTTCAAGATGCAATTCAACACGAACGATTTTAAACAGATCCCACATTGATGTGGCTTATCCCCAGCGTGACGTTTCATGTGAAGTTTAAATTCCCAGTTTGTTACAAAGCATTTAGAACAGATGTCACATTTGTGCGGTGCTTCCCGGCTGTGCCGTTTCTTATGTATTTCTAAATAACTGTTTGTTAGAAAACATTTTGAACACGTCTCGCATTTGTGGGTTTTTTCCCCAGTGTGACGTTTTATATGAGTTTGTAAGGTTCCGTTTGCTGCAAAACATTTTGAACAGATCTTGCATTCAAACGGTTTCTCCCCGGTATGAATTCTCATATGTAAATTTAAAGTTTTTTTTAATACAAAAGATTTTGAACAGACTTCACACTTGTGTGGTTTATCCCCAGTGTGATATTTCATGTGTATTTTTAACGCCCACATAAATGGATAAGATTTCGGACAGATCTCACACTTATGTGGTTTGTCCCCAGTATGACTACTCATATGAGACATTAACATTGTATTTGATATAAAAGACTTTGAACAAATTTCACATTTGTACAGTTTTTCAACGGTGTGACTTCTCACGTGTAAGTTTAAATTTTTTTTAAACACGTAAGATTTTGAACAGATTTCACATTTGTGCAGCTTTTCCCCAGGGTGACATCTCATATGCCTATCTAAGAACAAGCTGTTTGTAAAAAATGTGGAGCATATTTCACATTTGTACGGTTTTACCCCAGTGTGAAAACTCTGATGAATCCTTAAAGTTTTTTTCAACACAAAAGATTTAGAACACATTTTGCATTTGTGTGATTTAACCCCGCTTTCGACTTTTTCTCCATCAATCTACAAATTAAAACAATTCAATCAAAAACAGTATTACTTTCCATGTCATTTGAGTAAATAATGGGCATGGAATTTCAACTTAGTACTCTTATAAATAATAAGTGAGTAATGATTTCAATGAACCAATAAGGGAAATATTACCAGCGAACATTTTCCTTCAGTGTTAACTTGATCATTGTACGGTGAAATCTCAATGTGGGATGGGCTTCTTTTTTTTGTCGTGCTTGATTGTCTTTCATTACCCTTATCATCATTGGAGGAATCATACGAAATTGAATTACGATCAACACTCTCATCCGCATCCTCATTTCCCCAAACTAAGTCATCGAGTAAAACCTCTTCTACTTTTATTTCAGCAGTTTTGGCTAATTTTATTCTCGCCACTTTGTCATTTCGAATGCATGTATTTTTGAAAGTGCCAAACAATTCTAGAGTGGATTCACACGAGGAGCATATCGTATCGGGCAGCCTATCGTATCTATTCGCCTACAAAGGAAATACAAATAAAATATTCTTATAGAGAATTTATGACTAAGCTATGTAACTAGGATGAGCTAGGAACCTGTAGCTGACAGCAGCTCTGGATTCGTTTCAATAGCGAATAGCTATCGTCATACATACGAAAGAAAGACACATCCGGAGCAGAACGCAAACAAAGTCGGCACTCCATCTCTCAAATGTCACTAATAGATGACAAGCACAAATACCAACCGTATTTACACATTATTTCATTAGCATTTTATATAAAATTAGTACATCGCCCGTTGACGATAATCTATACAGAGTACAGGGAACAATGTGTAGGAATTCTCTCCTCCCGCATTATTCACAATTGCAGCATCTCTAAATGCAGAGTTGTAAACGAAGATCCTACATAGATGTGCCCCTTCATACTTTTCGATCGACAAAAATCGTCGCAAGAGTAGGAATGAATGGACTGAACCCGAGATTCGAATAACAAAGAAGTGACCTTTTTTTTTTCAACACTTTTAACTCCCACTACTAGGATTTTTATACCCGAGTGTCTTAGTTAAAGTCGGAACATTTTTAGAGCGTGAGGGCAAATTTATTAAATATTCTACATCTATTGAATCCTACTCATAGAAAAAATTAATTCCGAGAAACATTTGGCATTAGAAAAAAAAATTATACCTGCTCTTGTCCCATTCCTGAGGGTTGAAACCTTTCATTGACCGCTACTGTACAACACAAGCTAAACCAAGACTTAAAGACATGGTAAAATATATGTAGGTACATATGTACATAAATTAAAACTGATAAATTTTTTAAATCATTTTTAATTCACAAATTTTAGACATAATATTATATCACATTTGTAATAACTTTCGAACGTAAGTACAATTCAGTATTTTTTTTAAATAAGATCAGGTCACCTATTTCCGTGGCTTTTTTTCATATGTCGTTTCAAGATGCTATTCAACACGAACGATTTTAAACAGATCGCACATTGATGTGGCTTATCCCCGGTGTGACGCTTCATATGGAGTTTAAATTCCCAGTTTGTTATAAAACATTTAGAACAGATGTCACATTTGTGCGGTGCTTCACGGGTGTGCCGTTTCTTATGTATTTCCAAATAGCTGTTTTTTACAAAACATTTTGAACACGTCTCGCATTTGTGGGGTTTTTCCCCAGTGTGTCGTTTTATATGAGTTTGTAAGGTTCCGTTTGCTGCAAAACATTTTGAACAGATCTTGCATTTGAACGGTTTCTCCCCAGTGTGAATATTCATATGTTGTCGTAAGACGTCGTTCAACACAAACGACTTTAAACAGATTTCACATTTGTGCGGCTTATCGCCAGTGTGATTTTTCATGTGAATATTTAAGCCAACGTTTGATTTGAAACATTTCAAACAGATTTCACATTTGTGTGGTTTATCCGTGGTGTGGTGTATCATGTGTCTTTTTAAATCTTTACTTGTTGTGAAACATTTCGTACATATCTCACATTTATACAGTTTTTCTCCGGTGTGACTTCTCACATGTAAGTTTAAATTTTTTTTTAATACGAACGACTTTAAACATATTTCACAAGAATGTGGTTTTTCCCCAGAGTGATGTTTCAAATGTACTTTTAGGGCCCCTTTTGTTGCAAAACATTTTGAACAGATCTCACAGCTGTGCGGTTTTTCCCCAGTGTGAATTCTCATGTGAAACTTTAATGGTGTGTTTGATACAAAAGATTTTGAACAGATTTCACATTTGTGTGGTTTTTCACCAGTGTGTTGTTTCATATGCGTTTTTAAGGTTCCCTTTGCCGTATAACATTTTGAACATATTTCACACTTGTACGGTTTTTCCCCAGTGTGAATTTTCAAATGTATTGTTAATTGTAATTTTAATGCAAAAAATTTTGAACATATTTCACATTTGTGCAGTTTTCCCCCGTCCTGGACTTTTTCTTCAACCATCTGAAAATTAAAGGGACAAACGAAAATAAATTAATTTTATTGTAAATCATTCTTCTCTCTTAATAACACAGGCCTACAAATCTCAAACACGTGAATGTTGTTTTACGTTTGATACATATTTTTATATAAATCGAACATCCTGAACTCAATGGTCAGTAAAACTGTCGGTTACTGACCATTTACGTTAAACACTGACTGTTTAGTATTAATTACTGACCATTAACTACTGCCCCTTTATAAAACTTGTCGACCATTATTTGAAATTACTCGCCATTTGGTTAAAATAACTAACCGAAAATCGGAAAAATTACTGACCCAATAAATACAGGCCTTAGGTTTACTACGTCAGGCACGAAATCTTTCTCAAGGTTGCTGTATCAAGCAAAAGATGCTCCTGGAGTCAGTAGATGTTTATCCCTAAGTCTTGCTCCCAGAATCTATGCAACATCCTTCGGAAGAACTAAATCCCTTTTCAAACATTTAATTCGCTTTGTGTGAAAACTTGTGGTTGCTGTATTTCAATCCCATCGGTATCATTTTCAGAAGCCAAATCGTGGCTTAAGCCGAGGAATGGAGGCGGAATAGGAACATCAGGTCCACGAAGAACAGGTTTCGCAGATGGTATATCAGGATAAGAGATTTTCTGAAGGCCCTTACGTTACCGGAACAAGAAATAAAAATCTTACGTGACGGATAAAGACTAACATCATAATCGCGTTCAGCAGCCCCAAATCAGTAAAGAACCCAAATCAAACTAAAAACAACGAAAGACACGTCGACCAGTGTAATGAGTAAGTAATAAATTTCAATAAACCAATACGAGTAATATTACCGGCGAACATTTTCCTTCATCATGTTTATTGCCCAGTGAAATCTCATCGTAATCTTTTAGTGTACTAATGCTTGATTGTCTTTCGTTAACCTCATCATCATTGGGTAAATTAGTATAACAATTGTCATCCCTCCAAACTAGATCGTTTACTTGCTCCACTTTTATTTGCACAAATTTGGTTAATTTTAGTCTCACAGTTTCGTCATTTTGTGTACAGATCTTTTTAAAATTGCTGAACAAATCTAGATTGGATTCACACGAAGAGCATATTGTATCAGGCAGCCCGTCGTCTCTATTCACCTATAAGGATGAAAATATTATTTTTGTGAATTAATGACAAAGGTATGTAAATAGACTGAGCTACTAACTTGTAGCTGACAACAGCTCTGGACTCGTTGCATGAGCAAATCCTTATCATAAATCGAAAAGAAACACATTTCAGGAGCAGAACGAAGACACAGCCGACACTCCATCCTGACAAAGATATTCGAATCCTCAAATGTCACTTTGATAGATGACATGCATTGATACCAACTACAAAATTTCGTACAAATTCTCATAATTATTGGGATTTTATATTAAACTAGTACTTATATCGCCCGTTGGTGATCAAAGCTTATTCGTTATTTATTGGTCAACGTTTCAATGTTTTCGTTGTATATTTAAACTACTCCAATTTTCCCATGTAGGAATTCTCTCCCCTGCATTGTTCAACATGGCAACATCCCCGAATGTAGAGTGGGGGGGGGGGAACACCGTTTAATACCAGTGCACACTATTGTTCAACAGCTTTTTATTACATCCTCGCTCGTACAAACTTCTCAACTTATAGATATTATTAACATGTGTAGGAATTCTCTTCTTCCTCATTCTGCAATATAGCAACATCTCTATACGCACGGACGCATTCTACCACTCACGTTTTTTCTAGATCATTCGAGCATTCCATTTATGATCACACGCGCTTTTGTAACTTGTATCATACTCCGTTATTATAACTTGTACAATGTAATGTCGTCACAGTAAGTTACTTCTTTAAACTGCAAAACAAAGTTTAATTTAAAGCGACGGATCCCACACCACGCCATAATCCGCTTGGCTTCGCTTTTCTTCTTTTCGTTTTTTTCATCTTGCTCTATCATATGGCGTTCGCACAAAATGCGCTTCTGCAGCTCGCGCGAAACCAAACCTTCATTAACTACAAAATGTCAATAATTATGAAAATTTGTACAAATTTTGAACATATGTGCGAGCGCCATCGTGTGGTTGCCAACTAGAAGGCATCCTTCCTCCCCCCCACTCGCACTCTAATTCCCAATTAAAACGACGATAGTTTTTCGGCTCACCCAAGTCCACGTGCGATGCAAATTTCTACTAAAACTTGTGTGAAACTTTACGGTTGGCATTCGTGTATATCATCTGTCAAAGTGAAGTTTGACAGATGGAGTGCCGGCTTTGTTTGCGTTCTGCAACAGATGTGTCTTTCTTTCCCATTTATGACGATAAAGATTCACTAGTGAAACGAATCCAGAGATGCTGTCAGCTACAGGTTCGCAGGTCTACCTATGTATATACATAGCTTAGTCATTAATTCACAAAATACTATTTTCATGTTATCTCCCCTATAGATGAATAGAGACGATGGACTGCCTGATTTAATATGCTCATCGTGTGAATCTACTCTAGAATTGTTTTGCACTTTCAAAAATACATGCATTCAAAATGACGAAACAGTAAGACTAAAATTAGGCAAAAGTGTAGAAATAAAAGTTGAAGCGGTTTTATTAGACGATTTGGTTTGGGAGGATGAGGATGAGAGAAGTCTAGATAATTTTTCCAATGAAGATGAGGCTAATAAAAGACAATCTGAGACGACTCTAAAAAAGGTTGCAGATCACCATTCTGATCCAGCGAAAATGACCCTATACTGCGATGAACAAGTTAATACTGATGGAAAATGTTTGCTGGTAATATTTTTACTTATTGGTTTATTGAAATTATTACTTACTCATTATTTATTAAAGTACTACTTCATGAAGATTAGGAGATGAAATTCCGAGATTTAAATAGAAACATTAGTCTGCTATAATTTTATGCACATACATAGATAGATAGTTGATAATTATTTATACCTAGGACAATTGATGAACATGACCGGATGTAAAGAAGAAGAGATAAAACGAAGAATTAAACTAGTATGGAGCGCTTTTGGAAGAATAAACATAGTTTTTAAATCCAACATACCGCTATGCTGTAAAAAGAAGGCATACGACCAATGCGTACTGCCAGTTATACGGATGTGAAACATGAACAAGAATGTTACGTAAGATCCAGTGCACACAGAGAAGCATGGAAAGATGTATGCTTGGTATAACAAGAAGAGATCATAACAGGAATACATGGGTAAGAAGCATGACCAAAGTAGCAGATATAGCGGAATGTGTTAAAAAGTTGGAGTGGACACATAGCGAGAAGGATGGATGGCAGATGGACGCGAGAAATACTTGAATGGTATCCGAGAGGATGTGAAAGAAAGCGAGGTAGACTGAGTGGGCGATGGGCTGATGAATTGAAAAAAAATTGTGGAGTGGATGCAGATTGCTCAAGACAGACAGGAATAGAAAAGGATTGGAGAGCCATTTATCCAGTAGTGGATGGTGAACGGCTGAAAATGATGATGATGTAATGATCTTTGAATCATTAAGAAACCAGTGCCACTTACAAATATTTATATCTTTGAAACTAAGATCGGAAATTAGCATTTTCCAAACGGATGATTATCACTGCAATAAAATTTCACATTATGTTACCGAAGCAAAGACTCAAAAAGATTTCTAATTCTGACTCGCCGAGTCCGAATATGACAATGAAATTTCTTCATTTGCTCTCGTTGATGAGATGTGACCATAAAAAATGATCACCGTCGTGTTATTACTTTCGGAGATAGAACATTTTTAAAACAGCACAGGTTTTTTAATGACCACCTTATGTATGTACATTAGGGTGGACCGTTGATTTTTGAACTTTTTTTTGGGATATTCGTTTTGAAATAATTATAAAAAGTTGCCTCTACATCAGTGGTTCTCATGTGAAATTTTACCGTGGCCGCACAAGTGAGAATAGTGGTCCCATGAAAATATCTGGTGGCCGCACCAAATTTAATCAAATAAATTAAAGTTACAAAAAAATCGATCATTTATTCATAAAATAAAAGAAATTTTAACATTTTGGTATCTATTTATTTAATAATAATGCAAATGGAAATTGCTCAATTGCTCATCTAATGTGATTTTAATTGAGCAATATATTGTTTTTTTCACCGTTGATTTCACATATAGAACTAAACATGTTCGACAATTTACTACTAGTATTAATTGCATTTAATACTTTTCTCACCGTTAACTCCACATCTTCCATGCATTTAATAACAGATTCACTAACTAGCACTTCTTGATGCACAATACAATGCATACGAAATATTTCGTTTTCACAGTCTTCGTTAAATAAATTTAATATCCCCTTTCTTTCACTCTTCATAACTGCAGCTCCATCAGCAGTTACAGTACACAACTTGTGCATTGACACGTTTAACTTAATTAAATCCGCCTTAATTGAATTATAAATATTAATTGCATTTGCACGATTCGTCAATGAAGTCTGGCACCACAAATTTTCAATAATTTCACATTTGTCGACATCGAAATACATATATTGCAAAAACTAAAATTTGGTTGGTTTTTGTCACATTATTACGTTCGTCCATATATAAAATGGGCTTTTATTGATGGATTTGCTTATTTACAGTCTTATAAACTTTCCAATTTCGGTAATTCTGCGTTGGACTGCATCATTCATTGCCAAGCGCCAAATTTCGAAATAATTTATTTTGGGGATCAACTCCCAACACTACGGATTTTATAAACTCACCTTCTGTGAAAGGCTTTCGATGTTTTCCAATTAAAAAACTAACTTTGAGAGTTCCTAAATATAATTCATCACTTTGTGAAAGAAACGCACTCATTACTTTTTTTTGCGAGGAAAGTTCAGTTTTAAATTTTTCTATTTATTAGGTTTTGGCGTAAACTTTCAGTTGACCATTTTTTTGTACTTCATCTTCATGAGTTTTATAATGCCGTTCCATAGTATATGATTTGATTTGATTAATTTTACAAATCACGCACCAAAAATATTCGACAAAATTCAAAATATTTTTAATTTTACAAAATTTTTTTTAAATATATTTAATTTCTTTTTAATATTAAGTCGCTGGTGGCCGCACTTGAGAACCACTGCTCTACATCATACCTCTTCTGTCCAAAAAAACATCTGCTTAATTAAAAAAAAATTTCTGTTCTCTACCAGCATTTTTATCTTAATATTTTTACTTATGTACATATTATATAGGTATGAAAATTTCTATGCAAGATTGTTTCCAATCTCTATAAATAGCAACTTTAATTAGAAAATTTTTATTTTTACTATACTTACTTTACTCGTATATATGTATATGTACATACTTATATTTACTCGTATATCTCTCTCCAGCGCGCTCACAAATTCAAACAATGGAACGGAGTCATTTCTAGCTTCGCTCGACTCCCAACGGCCAATTTCTATAGTAATAGGTGCTATTAAGCCCGCGTGTACTATTGTTTCCAGTACTGTGTGGTGGAAGCAGTTCGTCAATACCCATGTCTATGGAATACGGAGTCGAGAGATTACCGCGACATGAAAAAAAAAGATGCAGTGTGGAAAAGTATTGTGGATGAACTAAAACGCACAGAAATACCTGACAGTAAGTTTTATTCAATTTATTTTTGTAAGTTATATTAGCAGGTTGATAGTTATAAAAAAATCGGGTATTTTATGTATTTTATGTCGCATTTTTCATAATGAATATATCGTTTATTTATTATAATTTTTCTATCATTATAAGGTGATATCCATTTTTTACAAATAACTTAGAGTGCATAAAACAAGTGTAATTACCATTTCAAATTTGAATGTTACTTTAAAAAAAAAAATTATGGTAGTGGTCAGCGGGATTCAAGATTTTGAGTTTATGTAGTGGTCCGTGGGTCCGAAAGGTGTTATATTCTTCTACCTGAAGTATTGAAGTAGTGATTGAATGAATCTCTTACACGAAATGCTCCTCTAAAAACCCGTACGTCTATTCGTAAATTTGGTCGCTGTTTCTGTATCATTTTGCGTTGAATTTATAAATGAAGACAAATAATTATGTAAAACAGTAGTCGCTTTTACAATTTTATCAACTAATCATTATCAAAACACGCCAACGTGTTGCTAATATACCAAAGGGATTTTCCACAACATTTTGTGCCCATAACTGAGGCGGTAATTAAAGTTTCATTTTTCGCTGCTCTCTCGACATGCGGAATGTGGATAAGTTCGTTTAAAAAAAATTTACGTAAAGGAATGCCTGGTTACCAATAAAAACGTATAGAAAGGAGTTTCCATTCGTTTCCAAAGCTTGACCTGTTGGCAAATTCAGTTGATTATTCATAAGTTTTTGACCAAAAGCACTGTCAGCCAAAATTTCTCCATCGCTAAAGAGTAAATAGAGTAAATATCAACAATAATAATTTTTTTTGCATCTACTACTGCTAGTAGAACGATTGAATAAAAAAAATTATAGTTGTAAAATTGTGATCCCGAGTGAGGTGGGACAGCTCCAACACAATTCTTATACTGCCACAATTTATCTGAATACTTCATACTGAAATACTTTTCCATTCTTCTTCATTTGGTATGTTCATATAAATTGGTTAAAGATTGATCTATATAGCAATACACACATCTTCTACGATTCTTGAAACTGTATCTTTGCCCAATCTGTAATTATAACTCACTGTTTTGAATGTATCCCTCTGTTGCCAAATACCTAAAATAAAATAAATATACATCTTTTTACAGTTAAAACCGCCAAGGCTGAGTGGAAGAAACTTCGTGATAACCATAGGGACTCCTTGAAAAGGGCAAGAGCAGGTACCAGTGGCCAAGCTGCAGAAGTATCCAATAGATGGAAATTTGCTGAATTAATGGAATTTCTTTTGCCTTATATGACAAATCGTAAAAGAAATGGTAATTTAAAATCTAGTACGGAAGACTCGTTTTCTCCTTCAGACCCTTCTTCTAATTCACAGCCATTAACGTCTAATTCTGAAAACCTGAATGTGGCTCCTCCTTCTAATTCTCTTTCAAGGCAACCGGACTTCAGTAAACATACATTGCCTGAACAAAATGTCGAATCAAATCCAAAGTCTAACCAACAACGTGTTAGAGATAATAGTGAATCGATAAAAAGGAAAGCTGACAATAAAAGTGATTTAAAAGAGTTGTTAACAGATATGGACAAAAACTATAACCCTCGTTGCGAAATAGGAAACCAGAGAAAAAATTTTGAATTGCAAGAAACTAAAAAAACCAAACATCCGTTGGATTCATTTTTTGAGTGCATGTGTGAAACCACAAAGCAATTTCCACCTTGGTTACAAAGTAGCGTGAAAAAGAAAATTTTTGCTATAGTATCTGAAGCAGAAGACACGGAAAATTACAAGTCTCACATCCCGTATACATACGGTTACACATCTGCATCAGCCACTACTAAACCCCAAAGCACTGATACTACGTATGATTGTGAAAATCAGATCGATCAAACCTTTGGTACATCGTAGGTTTATTATTACGTCAGTCAATAAAAAGGTGGCTTATTTTGTACTACTTAAAAATAAACAATTCTTACTAAATCATAATTATATTTTATTTTAGATACTTTTTTAATACATACCTGAAACATACAAAAATTTTCTGTACCACCGAACGTAAATAGCGTGCCGTTAAGCATTACGGCAGAAAATACAGTTGTTTTGGTTCGGTTTTAGCGAAAATTGGCCACGAATCTTTCACATGGTTGTAAGTTTCAACATAGCCGACATTCTAAAACATTCTAAATCCTCCACGGATTCTCCATTTTCTTCCTTTTCGTTGACATCTGAGATGAATTGGTATCGGTATGACCAATGGCGCTCAAAACCAAATTGACACAATTCGGAAGATCATCGGTGCACAGAGGGTTCACTTTCAAAAGTATATACTAAAACATCAGTTAGTTGATACATAAATATTATTGGATAGATATTAAATTTATGAAAACGTAAGCTGTTGGTTTTCAAAACATACTTACCTATTGTCTATTAATTTATAAACTTTCATCTATACTTGAATACATTACTATTTTAACAGCCGTTTGAAAGTACACATGTTGGAATACCTGTGGAGACAACTGATCCATTCTTTCTTCAGAATCTTGTTCTTCAGAATCCACATTCAATCTGGTTTGATCCGACTATTTTGTTTGAAAGTACACATGTTGGAATACCTGTGGAGACAACTGATCCATTCTTATTAACTTCAGCAGGTCTGTTATGTAAGTCATTATTTGTTGATCGTGCTGCAGTCATTTCGACAGTCCTAAGAAGACTTGTTCTTCATCATCCACATTCAAGTGATCCGACTGCATCATCTCGGACACGTCAGTCGCATCCAACTCCAACCACTGATCCTCTAATACCAACTACAACAAAAATATACTGATAAGGAACAGAATCGTGGTTACTTATGATTAATACTCGCGCCAATTATTATACCTTTTTAAAATTATCTTCCATATAAAAATTAACGGCTTCTATTAGTATTGAAACATTGAGCTTTTTTGAAGTCTTTAAAAGTTCTGCATAGTTCTCATCGTTCAATTTTTGTTTTAATAAACTGTCACAAGCTTTCTTTATGCGAAGAACGCCTGAAATGTTCCGAAATAAACATTATTCCTGGCAGTTGATTTATTTGCCAATCTGAAATATGTAGATATACATATGTATGTGCGGCGGATATTAAAAAACTGATTATGTTTTCAATCAATTATATCTCCGAAATTAATTACGGTATGTACTAATTTTAAAGTTAATTCAATCCTTTTTCTAATGATAATGAACTTTTTCTGAGGATTCTCTAAAAAAATTAGTTTTTACTGTATTTTTTTTTAATGTACTGCTTTTATTCGTTAAAAACTACCATATTTTAAAAAGAGGAAATAAACTATAAAGCAGTTTTCTTTATATCACCGTTAAGTTATTACTTTCTAAGATATAAATTTTTCTAAAGTATCAAGTAAATTAAAAGAATATGCAAATTAATTATTACTGTCTGCCGTATGGCTCTCTCCGCTGAAGGAAGACCATCACCTGGACTCTCTCCGCTGAAGGAAGACTGTTCCTGGGCTCTCTCCGCTGAAGGAAGACCATCACCTGGACTCTCTCCGCTGAAGGAAGACTGTTCCTGAACTCTCTCCACTGAAGGAAGACCACCACCTGGACTCTCACCACTCCGCTGGGCCCTCAACGGGCCACCTCGGAGATGAACGTCCCCTGGCACACGAGTCCGCACCAGACGAAGCCACGCTGCCTACGACAACCGTAGGCTTATTTACACTGCCCGGGCTAAAATGCACACAGCCGCGGTGCGAGGGAGACCGCATATACGGGTGAACATCGGGCGAGCAAGAAAGCTAGAGCCGGCTGCAACGCCGCTTCTATCTTAGTGTGGGTGCGTAACGACGATCGGCCTCGGAAGCGGCGAACTAAGCCGAACGAAGCCGAACGGCTATACGAAAACAGTGTTGCGACTATTTGGAAACATTTCGCAGTCTCACGGCTGGGAAGCAGCGCGGCGAGCTCAGCCGTTTCGTGGCCGTTAAAACAGTGCGTCATTCAAACAAGCCACTCAAACGCATACGACCGTTGCGTTCGCGCGAATTTTTTTTTTTGGAGTGGGTGCCACCGAGCCTTCGAGAAGTCAGCTTATACCAGCATAGCATCATCACTCATCAGATACGAGGTATGCAATCCTATCCCAATATAAAATAAATATTATAAGCGTAAAGGTGCATTGAGCGCCCCCTCTTCATCCCTCTCACCCGCTGTTTCAGGGTAAAGTCAGTCAGCTCTACTCTGCTCTCGACTGTGGTGTTGGGAGCTGTTATATTCAGCTGACAATTTCGCGAATTGGCGTTTGGCGCCAAATCTGTGTTGCGCCACCATCGTCATCATCATGCCCCATAACTTACCCGAGGAGTTCCGATACAAGTTGGACTCGGTATCGGACGATTGCGAGTCAGTCAGGCTTTATGCCGAAATCCAAGATATCGCCGGCTGTGAGAGATGGGTTTCGTCGTATTCCCGACTGACAAACAGTCGGTGGATTGTCTCGCTATCGCGAAATAACTGTAAAAATCATGTTTGCCGGTACGTTCCTAAAATGTATATAATAAACCAGATCAGTGGTACTCATTAATTTTGTCATATCATTGTCGTTTATGCCATTTTGACATATATTACTTTTTTTTCTAAAATGCATCTACATATCGCACACCTGGATCTAAACAGTATCAACTAAAAAAAATAAAATAAAAAAAACACTTCAAGCAATAACGAAGAACGTATTGTCATGTCGCTATATGTGCTAGGAGTTTACTGTTTTTTTTTGTAATTGGACAATGCATATTATGTTCGGACTCATCTCGGGTGTGCTAGTTTATACCTGGTCAGCACCTGGCCGGGTATATAGTTGTCACGACCTGTTTTGGTCGTTTTCCCCCATCCCCGGGATGTCAGTGGGGAACAGAAAGTTCTGATTGAAACATTTCATACAAGTCGTCCAAGTATGTTGTAAATGGGGCTTTTGAGTTACTACAGTTTTGTATGATAGATTTTAGTTATTTTTTTCAATCTTTTGAACTTGAAACGGTTTTGTTGATATTTTTTGACTTCATGTCACTTTTAAATGGGCAAAAAGTATAACTGCCAATTCAAAAAAGTGTAGTTTCATTTGGGTCGAATGATAAAAACAAAAGATTCATAGAGATATAGTTTTAATTAAGTATGAAATCTTCCTGTACAAAATGCAGAAGTTAAATTTCTTAGAAAGCTTCAACAAACAGACTTTAGTCTGTATTAAGTCAATGCTAACTCAGAAACAGTGTTAAATGTTGATGCCAGAGCAAAAGGCAAGCCATTTTTTATACTCGTATTCATTTTTATATTGAGATGGTACATTCTCTTGATCTTTTTCTATTACCATATTGACTATTAAATGTACCTTTTTCATTTGTCTGAAACGATAGAAAATCTCAGTGTACTCTCAATAACCATCAAAAGTGTACCAACTCAAAAAATAATTACTTAGAAACTCAACTAGCAATATTTTTTGCTAAGGCGTAATCAAACCTGTTTCAACTCTAAAAAATGCATTACGACACCTAATCCAAAGTGCATTTTCTGTGCTTTCCTAAGAAATAATGAGAATAAAAGAACGACTCAACTGATGTAATTAGAAATGTCAAAAATTTTTCTTCAAAACCGAAAGAAGTCAAAATAAACAAAATTTCCACTTACCCGAGTAATCAAAACTGTTGCAACTCAAAATCCAACAGTTAATAATCGTCAATTCGATCAAGATCTAGTCACCAACACTGTAGCAAGTCCAAATAAAACAGTTTTGTACTACTAACGTACACGCACTCCACTTATTGTCATGGCAGAAACTCAAATTGCAACCATTTTGATGGGGGGGGGGGGGGCATGGGCTCATTCATTCAACAAAAAGTACTGAAAGTGCCATATTTTGGAGATTACTCAAAATATTGATAAATCTGTTTAGTTGGTTCATGCAACTTCGTTTGTAGAATCCGAATAAATGATTAACTAAAATATCGTATTTTTTTAGTTGATACTGTTTTGATCTACATAAATGTGCAATATGTATATTTAAGTAAACAAAATATCCTTTTAATATAGTTATGTTTTCGAGAAAAATTTCAATGTTTTTTTTTTTAACAGAAAAGTTTATGCTTGCCACTTCAGCAAAATAAATAAAAAATCTGCAAAGGTTAATTTTCAGTGTGAGGCAAGTATCAGCATCAAGGTACAAAAATGTAATTCTGCTACTAGGTATAAATACCAACATATAAAGGTAAAAAACTATACAATATGTAACATACATCATCATCTTATATATGTAGATAAAGTTATAGCACTAGTGCGATTTTGCTTTTATTTTAGGAAAATCTCCCAGCCTTGATATGTATCAACCTCCATCATTCCCACGATACCGATACTGCTGAAGCCCTCTCTTCATTAGTCCCGTCTTCCGCCACATTCGACAGATTTCAATCATATTTTCATAGGAAAATGGGTGTGGCGGAAGCGATACGAGTAAATACTGCATTCTTGGATGCAGAATTCGGGGGGGTTGAACATCTCATCGTTAACGGGACACACAACCCAAAAAGATCCACAGTCAGGAGCTGGTATACAAAGTGGAAATCTAATTATTTGGGTGATGCTACTGGTCCTGGGATGATGATGGTAGTAAAGATTATTTATGACAATAAATATGTATTTAGATTGTGTACATAATAAATTAATTTTTTTTTTTACTTGCAGAGATTGGATGATGCTATTAAAGCATTTACGAAAGTAGAAGCGCACATCATTAAATATCGGGAGGATCCATTTGCCCTCATCGTGACGACTCCGTTAATGGAAAGAGCCCAACGATTATCATCGACGCAGGATATCATATTTATCGATTCAACTGCGTCGTGTGATTTTACAAAACACCACAATTACGTTTGTTTTAACGGAAAGTGGTGTTGGTGCTGTTCCAATAGCGGTTATCATCACGAAAGGGCAATCAACTGCAGAGTATTTGTCTGGATTCGCTCTTTTTTTAAAGGAAGTATTTGGAAACTTGAGTCCTCGGTACATTATGACTGATGACAGTGACGCGGAACGTAAAGCTCTTAGCAATATTTTTAACAAGTCGAAGCTTATATTATGCTCTTTTCACATTTCACAAGCAATATGGAGGTGGCTCTTGGATATTAATAAACATGGGGTTTTGAAAGAGGATAAACGAATTTTATACCAATTATTTAAAAGTATTATTATTGCAAGTTCTCCAAGCGAAGCTGAAGAAGCTTTTATTCGTTTAAAACAAAATTCAGTATCAGCAAAGTATTTAAATTGGATTAATCATGTTGAAAAATATTGGGTTCGTAGGGAGGATTGGTCTCATGCATATCGTGATAAATTTACACACGGAAATCAAACCAATAACTACGCAGAAATTACTGTACGCATATTCAAAGATAACGTGTTACAGAGATGGAAAGCATTCAATGTTGTAGAGATAGATACAATGTTGTAGATAGATAGATCTCACAAGATCTCGCTCAATTGATAATTTTCTTTTTTTTTTTTTTGTTTTATATTCCATTTATCTTCTTGTTTTAAATATATGCGTACATGTGATTAATGCGTAATTGTTGGGTTTTATACCGGTACTAATATCCGCGGTATGTGAGATATCAAGGTTCTCTATGTATCCCAAAATAAACAGACATGATTAATACAATTTAAGTATTTCGTATTGATACTACTTTATTAGTTACATAATTACCACCATATTTATATTATAATTTTTTTTATTTGTATTAAATTTTGTTTCCTATTGTGTCATATTTATATACTTTTACTAGTCTTAAAATTATAATAATTTTAAATATGAGTACAAAGTTTGTCGATCCTATTTCAAAACCTGTCTTATTTTCATCACAGAGACGCCTTCATTTAACTTTCATTATGTGGAAAGAGCATATTAATAAGTTAGGATTGAAATAATTATTGTTAGGGGTATCCGTTCCGTTGTTGTTGTTGTCAGTCATGAACCGAAGTTCGCCAATCACCAGTATCCTTTAAAAGCGTTAATTCAGATGCATATTCTGCTATTATTGGGTATCAACTGATATTTTTTTATGATGTAATTCTGCTAGTGCTGTGCTGTTTATTTATTTATTATATTACATTAGTTAGTTAGTGGAATTACAAATTATTGATGAATGTATTTGGCTAAATTACCTTTTTTATTTATTTATTTGTGTTGATTATTTTCTACCGAGATCTCCAATTGCTTAATATAAAATTTTTTTTTGAATCAATTGTTTCTAATAATGCAAGTCTGACTGAAGGGCGTATTATAACTCTCAGTGATTTTAATCATCGAGTTGTTCGTCTGGTGATCCCGATTTTATTTTATCATTGTTGGTTGGTTGAAGTGTTTCTAAATGTTGTTTTGTAAAATTGTGTTTGATAAAAATTAAAGTTTTTTTTTTGTTTGTTAAAAATTAATATTTTTCTAATGTATTAAATTAAGTAATGTAATAAAAAAATAATTTACCATTTTAACATTTCTAACATTACTGTTTGTATTATGTATTTGCTTGGCCACAGTAACGATTTGGGAAACTGTAAAGTTACTGTGGTAAAATTAAAATTTTGTATAAAATAAAATAAAAAAATTACAAAATAATGCGCTCGAGTGTTTTTATTACAAATATTGTTTATGTATATATGTTGTTCATAATTTACATGTTTAAATTTTTCATTTAAAATATTACATTCTATTTTAGAAAAAAAAAAAAAAAAAAAGTGGGTTTTAAAGCTCTAAAAGAAATTTCCAGGTGGTGTGTCATTAATGATGAAACTGTTTATTTTATAGCATTTTCTTTCACTACTATTTTTTACTGCATGATTCAAATATTTGTGATATTTTAGGTACCTACATATTATATGTTATGTTATCCTCCGTTATACGTACAATCCAGCAGTAGACTCTTCGATGTGGTGATGTGGCTCGAAATGATATATGCTCGAATTAATATGACGTGTCATCTAAGAGCTGATCTTAAATCCTGAACGGAACTGGCTTGTAAATTCTTTAAATTCTTTTGATGTTTAACAGCATTATAGGTTAGGTCATCGATTGTTGTCGAAAGTACATTGAATTTGACAGTTCAATGTGACGTGCAGCGATGAAAACAAGGGGTGAGAGGGAGTGAAGGGGGCGCTGATATGCATCTTTACTGTTATAATATTTATTTCATATTGATTGTATACCTTCGATTACTGACGCTGACTTCTCGAAGGCATTCCGAGATACGAAGCGGTGCGTTCCTTGCGGCGGCTTCGCAACACTGTTTTCGTATAGTCGTTCGGCTTCGTTCGGCTTAGTTCGCCGCTTCCGAGGCCGATCGTCGTTACGCACCCACACTAAGATAGAAGCGGCGTTGCAGCCGGCTCTAGCTTTCTTGCTCGCTCCGATGTTCACCCGTATATGCGGTCTCCCTCGCACCGCGGCTGTGTGCATTTTAGCCCGGGCAGTGTAAATAAGCCAACCGTAGCCAAGCTGCCCACGACAACCGTAGCCACGCTACTCACGACAACCGTAGCCACACTGCTAACAACTACGTAGACACTTAATTTCCATGCACCTGTGAATCGCTGTACATGCTTCAAAGAATAAATAAAAAAATACAAAACTCTACTTTGTACAAAAAAATAGAACGTTTCACACACCTGACCCAGCGTTCCACTAATTGGTAGTGACAACGTCTCTATAGCATAAAATCAATAACAGCTTGAATCGTCGTCGAGTCAAATTCTGATATGCCTTGGATCAGTGCTCGAAATGGAGGCTTTTGGTGATTGCTAATATGGCTGCTCCCTCTTCGTTGAATCTTTTAGGGGAGTTTAGATTAATAATAAGAGTTACTGCGTGGTGATGACGAGATGTATCCTGAGAAAAAACCTTCCAAGGCCTCTAATGAATCCAAATCATACTATGTATGAGGAATAATTTTATTCATTAAGTTTAGGGGTATAAATTGAGGAATAAAAATATATTATTATGAATATAATTATTTAAATATTTTGTTAACTAAATAAATCACATTCAGAATTTATAAAGCATTTTTGTTATTTAAAAAGTACATAGGAGCACTGTTGTCTATGTGCAGAGTGTAGTATTCGTCTATGATTCTTATATTTCACATTTCTCTGGTGACAGTTGGCAATTCTGATAATCCAACATGACAGCTGTCACTTTTGTCTAGGTTTGTTTACTTTTTACACATTTAAGTTATTTCAATGAAATAAGTTTCAATACTCAGTTCGCAATTTTCTTCTTCGTAACTTTAAAATAAAGTGCCATATTAAAACATATCAATACCATGGAAGATTCGGACTTTCCCAGGAAAATATTTATAAATAAACTTAATGGATCATCGCTGAGAAACGTTTGGATCTGTGGTAGAATTGAGCAAACTGTCGGAACCGATATTCTGATTGTAAAAGATTCTTTCGGCCGAGCGAAAATTACGTGTTGCAATTCTGCACAGCAAGAAAGAGATTCATCGTGGATTCAAAAAGGTATACCGTCTTCCTTATAAAAGTGTCATTTTATAAATTTTAATAATTAAATTTTGATTTTCTCTTTTTGTAGGATCCCATTGTTCAGTTATAGGAACTTTGGCAAACAACAAAGGATTGCCTGAAATACAAGCTAGTAAAATAATGAATATATCTAACGATGAAATCGCACAAAATGTTTGGGAAACTGAGGTTGAATGTTTGGATCTGTTTTTAGATGGCAAAGTTGAACCTGTAATTGAATGATTTCAATAAAACAAAAAAATTCTCATGTGAAAAAAGGGATCTTTTATTGTTGTAAATAAATTGACACTGTTCAGCTTGGAGCTCGTTATATGTTTCATATAGATAACTAGGTAAATCGTAACAAATATACAATTATAAAATTTTTGTCGATAAAAAACATTTAAACGCCATAAAAGTAACACACTTCAAACATTAAACAAGTCTACATTTTTCAATATCAAAAAGATTACGATTAACACAAAAAACAACCATTCGTAACGAAATTTCATTATAAGGCAATGTTTATATTGATTTTCAGTGATAGTAAATTAAAAATTATTCAATTAACTAGTAAGAATTATTTTATTGATTGTTGAATAATGCACTACAAAATTATTTTATTGAAAATACATTATCAAAGCTTTTGAAAAACTTCTTCAACCGATGCGCTACATAAATTATTTTTGTAAATTGAGCAGGAATTTATATTTATTTATGCAGTTTGAAACTATGCATCTAAATTTACAACAGTATGAATGCTAAAAAATTGTATAAACTATACTATTATAAGAAAGGACTTGCATTGAATTTATTTTGTAAAACGGGAGAACAATATTATTATCAATAAATATAATATCCACATATACCAATAATTCAGATAAATATTAGTGTTTATAAATTAATACATAAAAATACTATCAACACAAAAATTAATTCAATTCAATACAATACATAGGTTGAGAATCATTCTTTTTATAAAATATTGCTTGCTTGCTTTCAGCATCCCTTATAAAATCACACTGGCAAGCTTAACGAAAAATATGATTTTCATCAACGACATTTATATAATTTCAACAGTTGAGTACAAAAAGGAAATACTATTGTGTTTTTTAGTATAATGGTTAAAAATGAGTACACATTTTAATAAATTGAGTTGAATATAAACTATTTTTGACAGTTTTTAACATTAATAATAGAATACCAAAATATGGATATGCACACAACAAAACTTTTAAATAAAATTAGAATTTTTGGAATGTACCATAATAATTGAATAATATAATATGAAAAACTCACAATAGAGATACGAGTTAATAAATAAATAAATAACGACCTATATAATATAATATTTGAACTTATTAATTGTAATTCTAAGTACACGTGAGATGAGATGGAGCCGCAAAGAAAATTAAATTTAGTAATTTCATAAATTATGAAAATGTTTAAATATATGTATAATGTTGATAAAACTTTATAAATATGTAATAACATTTGTTTGATATGTTAATAGCTACTGTTATAAAGGTTGGAACTATAAAAATATAATTAGTGAGAAAAAATAAGTCATTTAAACTATCAACCCAATATATAAAGATGATTAGTAACATACAATACGCTAGCTAAAATCAATTATGCATCACAAAATACCATCATTTGACACATTATTTTATGCAGAATCAATTAAAACGTATACGTAAACATAAATAGGAAGCGTCGAATGAGTGTTTTATTATAATATAAATATATTTAAATTATTACACAGTATTATTGCAGTACACTTCAAACGGTTGTACGTTAGAAAATTAATTTTCAAAAAGAAAACGAGATACATATTGCATATGGAAGTATTTAATTGACGGATTTAACTACTATCTAGATGAGTTATCATTTCTGTGATTGTCTCTGTACACAACAATTGCACGGATATATGTATATAGCAAGTCAACCGACAAAACTA